>CM077639.1:34775000-35375000 GCA_039660915.1 Euphorbia tirucalli
TGAGCCTGTTGTAAGTATGCTGAAAGCCAGAGCCGAAGACTAAGACAAGGAAATCCCGAGCCAAAAAGTTGTTGACTAAGTCAGAGTTGAATTTAGGGATAAGGGAAAAGCCTTTGAAAAGACTGATCTGTTAAGAAGCGAAATTGATATGGCTATGGAAGCCATCACAAGGGCATTGTCCACTCTGATGAAGCCGAGCAAGGGTCCGAGGAAGAAGGAGACACCTGTAGGGAAGACCCATGAAGAGCTAGTAGAGGAGGCTGTGAAGGAGCCCACCAAGCTGGTAATGAGGGGTAAGGCTGAGACACTTGAAGAAGAGCTGACCGAGGAACAAAAAGAAGACCTGGAAGAAGACCTGGGATACCTGTTCGAAGAGTTCGACTGTGCTGCTGTTGATGAAGACCCTCCGTATGTGGAGGATGGAAATTTTTCTAATGTATTTGCCTTTTTAATTTATGATGTGAACAATTTTGCCTACAAGGCCTTTAATACAATAAAATCTGATTTTGCTTACTTGTGTGAAGTTTTTCCGGATGGAACTGTGCATACATACAAACATTCATTTAATGTCTTTAGCATACATGATGCATCATTGCATGAAATGAACCTAGGGACAGATGATGATCCAAAGGTGGTATCCGACTCGAAAGACCTCACGCCAGATAAGAGAAAAGAACTTGTAAAAATTTTGCAAAAACACGTCAAAGCATTCACTTGGTCCTACAATGACATGCCTGGGGTTGATAGAGAGATTGCAGAGCATAGAATCCCAACAGATCCGAAGATGAAACAAGTTAAGCAGAAGCTCAGAAGACTTCAACTAGAATGGGCTGAAAAGGCTAAGGAAGAAGTAGCCAAGTAGATAAAGGCCAAGTTCTTGGAAGTAGTAGAGTATCTAGAATGGACGGCTAATGTCGTGCCGGTCGTAAAGAAAGATGGCCGAGTTAGGGTCTGTGTGGATTATCGGGATCTGAATAAGGCATCTCCCAAAGACTATTTTCCACTCCCGCACATTGATGTGCTGATTGAGAGTGCTGCCAGGGCAGCAATGTATTCGTTCATGGATGGGTTCTCGGGGTACAATTAAATTCCGATGAACGTGGTCGACAAAGTAAAAACAGCCTTCATCACAGAGTGGGGGGTTTACTGCTACAAAGTCATGCCGTTTGGGTTGAAGAACACCGGAGCAACTTATCAATGAGCAGTCACAATGCTTTTGCATGATATGATCCAGAAAGAAGTTGAGGTTTATTTGGACAACATGTTAGTCAAATCCATAACCCGAGAGGAGCACCCTACTATCCTGGATAGATTTCTAACTAGAATCGAGAAATACAATCTCCGCCTCAATCCCAAGTAGTGTGTATTTGGGGTAACTTCTGGAAAACTGCTGGGTCATGTAGTCAGTCAGAAGGGAATTGAAATGGGTCCAGACAAGATAAAGGCCATCAGGGACATGCCGACACCGCAGTCAAAAAAGGAAGTGAGGTCGTTTCTGGGTTCACTACAGTATGTAAGTCGGTTTATTGTTAGGTTGACGACAGTTTGCGAGCCAGTTTTTAGACTTCTAAAGAAGAACCAACCAGTGGAATGGAATAAGCAGTGTCAGATAGCCTTTGACAGATTAAGGCTTATTTGATGAATCCTCCAGTTCTAAAGCCTCCAATACCGGACAAGCCTTTGATTCTGTATTTGGCTATTGAAGAAACTTCAATAGGGGCAATGTTGGTACAAGAATAGGAAGATGGATGTGAACATGCGATCTACTATTTGAGTAAAAAGCTACTGGAGTACGAGACTAGATATAATATAATAAAGAAAACCTGCGCTGCTATGGTATGGTTGACAAAGAAACTAAGACACTACTTCCAGTCATATAAAGTTCAAGCGCTAGCCAAGGTGGATCCTATGAAATACTTATGCCAAGCCCTAGTACTAGCAGGGAAGCTATCGAGATGGTTACTTTTGTCGTTAGAGTTCGACATAGAGTATGTGACGAAGAAGATAATTAAAGGAAGTGTCGTGACGAGTTACTAGCTAATCAGCTAATAGATTCAGACTACGTCGAGAATTTGGAATTTCCAGATGAACAACTGGCAGTGGTCAAAGAAGAAGTAAGTAGATGGGTGATGTACTTCGATGGTGCAGTAAACAAACATGGCGTAGGCTTAGGAGTAATCATTGCTACACCTGATGGAGAAATCATTCCTCTGGCGAAACGACTTACGGAGCAGAATATGAAGCTTGCCTTTTTAAAATTGCAGCTCTGATCACATTAGGGGCAAATGAGGCTTTAGTCATTGGGGATTCAGCTTTGGTAATCCGACAGGTTACCAGAGATTAGGACATAAAAGAAGAATCATTCCAGCCTTATCTTGAGATGGTTTGGGAAAAGGCGAAGGTATTCAGTCAATGTGAATTCCAGTATGTACCGAGGGAAGAGAATCAGATGGCAGACTCTTTGGCTACACTGTCGTCAATGTGGGAGGGCCCCAGAAAACAGCCGATACAGCCGGTAACCCTGGAAATCACTAAGAATCCATGCTATTCATTAGTCAATGTAGTCACAACAATTGAAGAACGGCCCTGGTATTATGATATTTTACAGTTCATTTAGAATGGTCAGTACCTTGAAGACACTAATGAAGCTGATAAGGTCTCCCTTCGAAGATTGGCAGCACATTTTCGGGTATTTAAGAATCAACTCTTCAAAAGAACAGCTAACGGAGTCCTTCTGAACTGTCTAACCGAGGAAGAGGCAGTTATGGTTATGAAACAAATACACTCTGGAGCTTGTGGACCACACATGAACGGTTTGGCCTTGAGACAAGGATACATTTGGCTCACTCTATAAGCTGATTGTATCAAGGAGGTTAATAAATGCCATGAATGTCAGGTGTACGGAGACCTCAATCACCTTCCTCCACTTGAACTTCAAGTGTCTCCGACTCCATGGCCATTTGCTGCTTGGCGTATAGCTATAATTAGAGAAATAAGGCCACCCGCCTCAAACGAACACCAATTCATTATCGTGGCTGTGGATTACTTCTCGAAATGGGTCGAAGCAAAACCGTTCGCAAATGTTACAGCTAAGAAAATGGCCAAATTCATTGAAAAGAACATCTTTGCAAGATATGGAATCCCTCATCATGTTGTGACTAACAATGGGGTACAGTTCCAAGGGGTAACGGCATAATTATTTTAGGAGAAGGGAGTTGAACACCATAGGTCATCCCCGTATCGCCCACAAGCCAATGGGGCGGTAGAACAGGCCAACAAGTCCATTAAGAAGATTCTATCAAAAATGGTAGTGTCCTAAAAAGATTGGGCCGACATATTACCATTTGCCTTGTGGGGATACTAGATGAGCGTTAGAACCCCTACCGGAGAAGTACCATATTCGCTAGTATACGGGATGGAGGCCGTCTTACAAGTAAAGATGGAAGTCAGATCATTAAGAGTGGTCATAGAGACAAAATTGCTAGAATCTGATTGGCTCCAGTCGAGACACGAACAGTTGGCACTGATTGATGAGAAGCATCTTTAGGCCTTAGACCAATTACAGATGTACCAACACGAATGGCTAGAACCTACAACAACAAGGTCCATCATCAAAAGTGTTCGTTTAAGGTAGGGGATTTGGTGTTGGGATTTTTCACCGAAAATCACCCGATAAAAGCGGAAGAATATGATGATTTCCTCAAATCCAGTCCCAGGAGCAATTGAAGTGGAAATTGTAAAACTTAAAATTGAAATAGAAAGAGATTAAATTCTTACCCGAAATATCTCTTTCAAGAGATGGATGAAGACTGCAGAAATCAAATTAGATTCCCTCCTCGTTTTCGTGCACGAACGCCTAACGAACACAACCCGTGCTAGCATTGGAAAAACAAAAACAATGGTGAGAGAGGGCTAGGAAAATTTCGGCTATTGTATGGCTTAGTGTAGTGATGGCCGAAATTTTTAACCCTAGGTTTATATACCTAGGGTGGCCGAATTCCCCTAGGGGAATTCAGGCCCAGCTTGGCTCCTTTCATTATGTGCGGGCTTCCATCTTTTAATTTAGGCCCAATCTAATCTTAAATATTCTGGTTTAAATTAATATATTACACCAAGTAATATCTTAATTTTAATTCTGGTTTAAATTAATTTCAAGCCCAATTTTAATATACCCATGTATTTAATATATTACACCAAGTAATATCTTATTTACATTTAAATTAAAATTAGTTTGACTAATTAATTTAATCCATCAAATTAAAATTAAATTTTCACAAAATAAAATCATATGTAAACCTATACATATAAATATTTCCACCTAGGAAATAATCTCATAATTAATCCAATTTATTATGAAGAGCCAATTGAATATATTAATTTTATTATTAGGATCAATCCAATTGATCTTTATAATATAATTAATATATATACACCTCTCTCTCCATAGCGTATACTCCAAGTATACATGTAATTCCTTAAGTCTGTGTTCAGTCGTTCTATGTGTACGATCCCGTGGGCCCATCTTTATGTTGGTAGCGGACCTTTGGCCCGCAGACTGCAGTTGGGCTCTAGCAAGCCACTGCAGCCCCCAATTAAGATGGAGATGGCAGTCTAACTGTTATCATAACCATGTAGTTTAAACTTGTACATCCCATGTCATTGATATTGGTGTCTAACACAGAGGCATGGATTGATCACCCTCTTTTGTGTCGGACATTAACTTGATCCCGAATGTACTGAAGCTCACAAACAAGTTACCACCTGTTTGGGTGTGGCCACACTCTTATCAGTTACATTTATCAAGAGGCCGGTGATATCTTCCCAGTGGACTACTGAGTGACAGATCCCTTCTGCATATCCATAGCATTACCATGCTAAGTGACATACCCGAAAGTAACCATACTTGGCACCCTATTACAGGCCCTTTAGGCGTACCCCTAAGTATGCGACCTCACATGTAACACCACCATATGGTCAGGTCAAAGGACCCATACAAGTACTATACGAGAATCACTTGTGATACTATACCATGTGGATTACTCGTTTAGTGGATCTATCCAGTACCATGCCCCCATGCATGTACCCATTAAGTTAGTTGGCATTCCATGTCCAATGACCGGTAAGACACCGCCATACAACCAGGTTAATGATAGTCTCTTGTTCCATTCATTCCCATGACTAGAACAGACTACGGATCTATTTATGTTCATATGGTTTACCCTATCCATGGTCTTACTGCGAAGTGCATGACACTTGTCATCATGGATATAGATATGTCCATTGGATACTTCATTTAGTATATTGCACAAGATAAATATAATAAATGAATTGATGCCTTTATTAATAACATAAATGAGTATAATACATGAATCCAATAAATTTATAATACAAATACAAGGACCAATGCCTCGGGACTAGGGCATTTCCAACAATTTCCCACTTGCACTATTTCCAACTAGGCATGGGCCTAATCCCTATAGACCTAGTATGACCCTCGTGCTTGGGCTGAGCCAGTGCCTTGGTCAACGGATCCATGACATTATCCTCGTTGTCCACTCTATGTAATGCAATGTCACCTCTCTCCACGATTTCTCGTATGAGGTGAAACTTTATGAGCACGTGCTTTGTGTTCTTGTGTGACCAGGGCTCCTTATCTTGTGCAACAGCCCCATTGTTGTCACAGAAATATCAACTAGGTCCTGGATAGTTGGCACTACTCCTAACTCAGTGATAAACTTCTTCATCCACACAGCTTCCTTAGCCACATCACACGCAGCGATGTACTCAGCTTCTATTGTAGAGTCTGCTATGGTTGGTTGCTTTGAGCTCTTCCAGCTTACAGCACCACCATTCAGTAAAAATACATAGCCAGACTACGACTGGTACTCATCCTGGTTGGTCTGGAAGCTCGCATCAGTGTACCCAGTAACTGACAGCACTTCCTAACCACCATACACTAAGAAGCTATCCTTAGTCCGGTTAAGGTACTTGAGGATCACCTTGATAGCTTTCCAGTGATCCTCCCCGGGATCCTGCTGGTACCGGCTCGTCATACTTAGTGCAAAGGCGACATCAAGTCTCGTACATAACATGGAGTACATAATTGATCCTATAGCCGAAGCATATGGAACCAATTTCATGTTCTCCCTGTCCTCCCTTGTTTTAGGACAGTGTTTCTTACTAAGTTTCAGCCCATGGCCCATTGGCAAGAAACCTTTCTTGGCCCGGTCCATGCTGAACCTTTTTAGAACTTTGTCTATGCACGAGGCCTGACTTATGCCCAGAAGCCGATTTGATCTATCCCTGTAGATCCTGATCCCTAGGATCATCTCAGCTTTGCAAAAGTCCTTCATTGCGAAGCACTTACTCAGCCACTACTTTACCCCTTGCAGTGTAGGTATGTCGCTTCCAATGAGAAGGATGTCGTCTACGTAAGGTACCAAGAATGTGACAATGCTCCTACTAGTCCTCTTATACACACAAGGCTCATCTTGATTCTGTATGAAGCCATATTCCTTTATGGCATCATTGAATCTTAGATTCCAACTTCGGGATGCTTGCTTCAGTCCATAAATGGACCTTTGAAGTTTGCATACCCTTCCCGGATACTTTGGATCGACAAAACCCTCAGGTTGTGTCATGTACACATCCTCGAGTAGCTTTCCATTAAGGAAAGCGGTTTTGACATCCATCTGCCATACCTCATAGTCATACCACGCGGTTATGGCCAGCAGTATCCTGATGGATTTGAGCATGGCTACTGGTGAGAAAGTTTCATCATAGTCTATTCTATGGACTTGTCTGAAACCTTTCGCAACCAGACGCCCCTTGAAGGTATTAGCAGCTTTCAGCTTGTGGCACCACTTGCAACCTATTACCTTAGCACCCGGAGGTGGATCAACCAAGTTCCAAACTTGGTTATCGTACATAGATTGCATTTCTGCCTCCATGGCTTTACGCCAATTCGCAGATTGTGGACTAGCCATGCCTCCTGGTAGGTTTTAGCTTCTTCCTCGTCCTAGATGAGAAGAGTTTGATCATCGGTGACGAGGAAACCATACCTCTCCAGTTCCCGACGATCCCTACCAGACCTTCTAGGTTCTTGTGCGGCCTGGGTCGGTGCTTCCCCTTGTGGAAGCTCCACCTGGGCCTCCGAGTTATCCTCTTCAGGAGCTTGTGGACCTTGAACTTCCCTGGGTTCAACATTGCTCCCATTGTCTTTCTTGGAAAGGAACTCCTTTTCTAGAAAGACCCCCTTCCTTGCCACGAACACCTTGTTCTCGGTGGGGTTGTAGAAGTAATACCCTTTGGTTTCCCTAGGGTAGCCCACAAATAGGCATTTATCAGTTTTGGGCTCCAGCTTGCCACTAGTCAATTTCTTAACATGTGCTTCAAATCCCCAAATCCTTAGGAAAGGCACATTGGGCTCCTTGCCCATCCATATCTGATATAAGGTCCTTTCCACTGCCTTAGTTGGAGTATTATTTAAGATGAGAGCTGCTGTCTCGAGGGCGTGTCCCCAGAAGCTAATTGGGAGAGAGGCTTGACTCATTATTGAGCGGACCATGTCCAACAGGGTCCTATTCCTCCGTTCGGACACCCCATTCCATTGTGGTGTTCCGGGGAGGAGTGAGCTGTGGAACTATTCCATGCTCTCTCAAGTATGAGTCAAACTCTAGGCTCATATACCTCGGTCCGACCAAAGGGTTTTGATATTCCTGCCTAGCTGGTTCTGTACCTCATTGCTAAATTCCTTGAACCTATCAAGGGTCTCAGACTTATGTTTCATCAGATAGACATAGCCATATCTGCTGAAATCGTCTGTGAACGTGACGAAGTACAGATGCCCACCTCTGGTCGTTGCGCTCATTGGTCCACATACATCTGAATGTATTAGGTCCAATAAGCAAGTGGCCCTTTCAGCCTTCTTGTTAAAAGGCGCCTTTGTCATCTTGCCTCGTAAACATGATTCCCATGTATCAATTGACTCCAAGTCAAATGACCCTAGGACTCCAGCTTTGTGAAGTCTAGCAATGCGCTTCTCGTTTATGTGGCCGAGATGACAATGCCATAGGTAGACAGGATTAAGTTCGTTAGGCTTAACCCTTTTAGTGTTTATGTTATAGACATGATTGGTTTCATTTAAGTCCAGGATATATAGGCCATTATTTAATAGAGCTTCTCCATAAAATAACCCCTCTCTAGATAAAGAAATTCTACCATTAGAAATAGTAAAATTAAATCCAGAAATATCCAACATTGATACAGAAATAATATTCCTGCACATAGCAGGTACAAAGTAACAATGTTCCAAAATTAAAACCAATCCACTGGGCATCAAAAGGTGGTATTCGCCGATCTCTATGGCAGCAACCTTGCTCCATTCCCGACCCGCAAGTCCACCTCTCCCGACCCCAGTGACCTTCTGTTCTTAAGTCCCTGCACATTGCATCAAATGTGAGAACCATATCCAATATCCAATACCCAGGATGTTGAAACAGTAAGGTTAAAATCTATGACACAAATGCCTGAAGAGGACGCACCTTGGCCCCTTCTTTGCTCTCCCATCAGCCTGGGACACGATCTCTTCCAATGGCCCGCCTGTCTACACCCGAAACAGACATCTTCAGGACCTGCCTTCTGCTGGGCCTTGGTTTGGGCCTTGGCCTTCTTAGCCTTGGCCTTCTTGGCCTTGGCCTTGGCCTTTTCCTTGGCTTCACCCTTGGCAACAGGAGGGTTCCCCTTGTTGACCAGCAGCACCAGCGGAGTCTTTTTGATCGACTGCTCAGTAAGCTTAAGCATCCCATGCAGCTCACTGACAGTGCGGTTCATCCCTTGCATGTTGTAGTTTAGGATGAACTAATCATAAGAATCCGGCAAGGATGAAAGGATTGTGTCCACCGCCAACTCCTGAGAGATAGGCAATCCGAGAAGGGCCAAAGTGTCCAAATAGCCCTTCAACTTGAGCACGTGTGCGCTCACAGATGTCCCGGCCCCCATCTTACAAGAGTGGAATGCCTTATTGGTCAGGTACCTTTCCTGACGAGCTTGCTCCTGAAACATCTCATTTAGAGTTGTTATCATAGCATAGGCTTGATGGTCCATAAACTGTTTTTGCAGTTCGGGGACCATACAGGCCAACATAAGGCATGTCACATCCCTATTATCCTTGACATGCGCCTCGTATTCCTCCAGCTGGGCAGCCGATGGATTACGTCCTTGAGACGCAGCCGGCACAGGCCTTTCCAGTACATACTCTTTTGACTTTTGTCTTAGAACAATCCTTAAGTTCCTAGACCAGTCTAAAAAGTTAGGACCGGAAAGCTTGTCCTTTTCAAGAATAGATCGCAGTGATAAGGTATTGTTGTTTGCCATTTAAAAGTTTCTACACAGAAAAAACATTGAGAGTGTTAATAAAGGACTTTAATTTGTTATTCCCATATGAAATTAATAATGAATCATGTTATTAATTTAAACCGAGTTGTTGGGCTCATGGGCCGAGATCCATATTTCATCAAGATATAGACCAACGAGGGTTTGGTACAACTACACCTTAATTATTTAGGTAGAAACGCCGTCCAATCCCAACCTAGGGACTCTCAGTTTGATGGGCTTGTTGGCACTTACCCATCTATGCTTAGGGCCAGGAGAATCCTACTACCCACGCTAAGTCAAAACCTCCATTCAAGTGTTAGAGTATCCCATACTCTAACCCAATACAAAGTGACAATACTCCAGTGTATCCTGCGAGGGCATGGTCTACAACTGGCCTATTCCCACTTCGAGTCGGTTTTGAATGAGGGAAGCACTTTTAAGCGACTTAGTAATTCCATTTGGCTATTAGATTCAATTTATAACGGCTTACATACATAAGGCGAGTGAAATAGCTATTGGATCATACATTCATACATGCAAATAAACATAAAGCATAATTAAATAAAAGTAAAATGGATCGCTATGGGCCTCTATTACATCCTAATATTATTCTAGTAAACCTATACTAGAAATAAATATTAGGTGGGCCTCCATCTTTTCCTTCTGGGCTTGCACCTCCACTTGGGCTCACCACTCCATGGGCTTCTTCTTTTACAAATTTTATAATAATTGAATAAATTAAATTACATAAAAAAAAGAAAACGACACGCAGGCCGTATTTACCCAAAAAGAAAAATACAACCCATCTTGTACAAGGCCCAATAGCATCCAACCATACAAACATTTAATCATACATATGCATCCAATACATATAATTCATAAACATGTTATAATACATGATTTAAGCCCACTTCAATTATGTCCAAGCCATTATATAGAAATCGCCAATTTTTGCCCACCATGGTTCTAACCCTTAACGGGCTTTGGGCCTCCAGCCCAGGCATTCCAACTGCTCCCACTGGAATTGGGAAACCATGGGTCCAATTCAGCCGTCCAAGTAATTGTGCCAAAATTACCCGAACCAATTTCAATTAACCATATTAATTTCCAAAATTAATATCACATGAATAAAATAAAATTTCATTCAAGAAACCACACGCATTTAAATTGTAAAAATTTAAACACACGTTTTTAAAACCAATTAAAATTGCAAAACTGGGCCCCGGGCCGAAGACCCGCCAAATCCAAAATACTGGGCCCGGCCCGCTGCTGCCGCCAGCAGCAGCCCGCTGCTCCGGCAGCAGCTGCCGCCCAGCTATAGCTGCTGGCCCAGCAGCAGGCAGCGGCTGCCGCCGCCGCTCCCGCCACGTGCGGCGATCGCCAGTGGCGATTCCGCCGCTGGCAGCCCCGCACCCCAAGAGGCAGATTTTTTTTTTTATTTATAAAACCAGAAATAAAAAAATAGAACAAACAAAATATTGCATCCATCAACAATAAGAAATTCACCAAGAATTCCAAAATCATAATTTAATTTCAATTGTACAAAACAAATGGGAAAAATCTTAAACCCAAACCAAGAACCCCAATAAAAATCTCCAATTTTAAAACATGGGATTCAACCAATTTTAACAATTTCCACGGATCAAAAGCCCGCTCTGATACCACTATTGGGATTTTTCACCAGAAATCACCCAATAAAAGCGAAAGAACGCGATGATTTCCTCAAATCCAGTCCTAGGAGCAATTGAAGTGGAAATTGTAAAACTTAAAATTGAAATAGAAAGAGATTAAATTCTTACCCGAAATATCTCTTTCAAGAGATGGATGAAGACTGCAGAAATCAAATTAAATTTCCTCCTCGTTTTCGTACACGAACGCCTAACGAACATAACTCGTGCTAGCGTTGGAAAAACAAAAACAATGGTGAGAGAGGGCTAGGAAAATTTCGGCTATTGTATGGCTTAGTGTAGTGATGGCCAAAATTTTTAACCCTAGGTTTATATAACTAGGGTGGCCGAATTCCCCTAGGGGAATTCAGGCCCAGCTTGGCTCCTTTCATTCTGTGCGGGCTTCTATCTTTTATTTTAGGCCCAATCTAATTTTAATTATTCTGGTTTAAATTAATTTCAAGCCCAATTTTAATATACCCATGTACTTAATATATTACACCAAGTAATATATTATTTACATTTAAATTAAAATTAGTTTGACTAATTAATTTAATCCATCAATTTAAAATTAAATCTTCACAAAATAAAATCACATGTAAACCTATACATATGAATATTTCCACCTAGGAAATAATCTCATAATTAATCCAATTAATTATGAAGAGCCAATTGAATATATTAATTTTATTATTAGGATCAATCCAATTGATCTTTATAATATAATTAATATATATACACCTCCCTCTCCATAGTGTATACTCCAAGTATACATGTGATTCCTTAAGTCTGTGTTCAGTCGTTCTATGTGTACGATCCCGTGGGCCCATCTTTATGTTCGCAGCTGGCCTTTGGCCTGCAGACTGCAGTTGGGCTCTAGCAAGTCACTGCAGCCCCCAATTAAGATGGAGATGGCAGTCTAACTGTTATCATAACCCTGTAGTTTAAACTTGTACATCCCATGTCATTGATATCGGTGTCTAACACAGAGGCATGGACTGATCACCCTCTTTTGTGTCGGACATTAACTTGATCCCGAATGTACTGAAGCTCACACACAAGTTCCCACCTGTTTGGGTGTGGCCACACTCTTATCAGTTACATTCATCAAGAGGCCGGTGATATCTTCCCAGTGGACTACTGAGTGACAAATCCCTTCTGCATATCCATAGCATTACCATGCTAAGTGACATACCCGAAAGTACCCATACTTGGCACCCTATTACAGGCCCTTTATGCTTACCCCTAAGTATGCGACCTCACATGTAACACCATCATATGGTCAGGTCAAAGGATCCATACAAGTGCTACACGAGAATCACTTGTGATACTATACCATGTGGATTACTCGTTTAGTGGATCTATCCCGTACCATGCCCCCATGCATGTACCCATTAACTTGGTTGGCATTCCATGTCCAATGACAGGTAAGACAACGCCATAGAACCAGGTTAATGATAGTCTATTGTTCCATTCATTCCCATGACTAGAACAGACTACGGATCTATTTTTGGTCATATCGTTTACCCTATCCATGGTCTTACTGCCAAGTGCATGACACTTGTCATCATGGATATAGATATGTCCATTGGATACTTCATTTAGTATATTGCACAAGATAAATATAATAAATGAATTGATGCCTTTATTAATAACACAAATGAGTATAATACATGAATCCAATAAATGTATAATACAAATACAAGGACCAATGCCTCGGGACTAGGGCATTTCGAACATTTGGTACTCAAGCAGATGAAACAGATCAACACGGATGTATGGGGGAAATTCAAACCGAACTAGGAGGGCCCATATGTTGTCAAGAAGGTACTTTAGAAGGGTGCTGCAAAGATTATGGACAGGGACAGGAATGAATTTGTCAATCCCATCAATCAGGGCAAGCTTAGGCACTACTACATGTAAAAAAAAAAGAGTCTGATGGTTCGAAAACCAAAAAAGGCGATCCATGCAAAAGTTAGGATAGTCTAATGGGTCGAAAACCGAAAAGGCGACCCTTACAAAAATTAGGACAGAGAGGACAGAACTATCACCTGGAAAATATGCAAAGACCGATTGGTGGCAATCATGGATTCAGTCGAGACGTATACCATCACTGATTCTATTTGTAGTTTCATTTCATCATTTGATGTACATTGTGCTAACACATTATTTATGAATGAAGGCATGAATGTTTGGTTCTATTCGCTTAAATGTCCCGAGTTTAATTGCGATTCAGATTATTTTATGCGTAATTGGCTTTATTTCTTTACACATCTCACATCCATAGATTGCACATACATTTAAAAAAAAAAAAGAGTCTGCTGAATTGAAAACCTAAAAGGGCAGTTCAGGCAAAAATAAAAATAGTCCGATAGGCCGAAAACCCAAACAGGGTGACCTATGCAAAAATTAGGACAAGAAATAAAACAGAATAAAACGTCATACAGTAGTAACCAACTCTAATAAGCCGAATCCTCTAAAGACCGAGGTACAGCAAAGTCAGCGCCTCACGTCCGTGCTTAGTGGGGCAAGCAATCAGATCTGTCAGCCAATCTCTGTAGTGAGCATCTGTCTCCACAGGGGCAGTACCGTTGTACCTCAGAATCTCAGTGCGAGTAGGATGCATCCACTGGTGCAGCATATGCCGAGGCCACTATGGTGTAAACACTCCGCACTCGGTGGTGCATAAGGATCGAGGGACCCCTTGCAGCTGCCCATACTATCTGCATAGCCGAGCAGGAGAATAGAAAGTCATAAGAGTCAACCCAAGCAACTGGACACCTCCAGCCCAGGTCTCAGTAGTCACATCTGAAATATCCCACCAGGGGCAGACCCATCAGATAGAGGCATCAATCCGCCACCTAAGCCAATCAAACCAGTGCTCCATAGTCATAAAACTAAAATCTGGAAGCTCGATGCGTCGGGACCAGTAGCTCTTCGGAGCGTATCTCAGATGAGGTGGAGGAGGGCTCAGAAGACTCAGTTTCTCCAAGAACCAGATCTGCACATGAGTTAGTCAAAATGGAAAGGAGTAATGGATCTATGAGTTTAGGAGAGTACAGTGCAGAAACATACCTGAAGCAGAAAAGGGGATCCACAGCTCTCGACGGGGGAATCAGAATGGATAGAGTCTACATGGATCAGCGTCTCAGCCAAAGCGACCCCCATAAGTGATGCACCCTGAGCCATCTGAATCACTACCGAGGCCAATCTAAGGCTACAGGTACCATCTCGGGACTCGCACAAGTAGCATGCTGTCAACAGTAAACTCATTAGTGGAGCCTAGCCATGGGGCAGTAGGGGGCAGAGCAAAGCATAAATCAGCTATAACAGAAAGATTGAGTCTAGGAGAAGCAGGCCTACTAGTAAGTGCACGGCCCATACTTACTACAACTAGAGCGAATCGGCTCAAGAATGCATAAATGTCACCCGAGTCTGGGTCGGGAACAGCTAGCCGGACCCCCCGATGGCAAGGAACACAGAGGATAGCACTAAACTCCTCTACCAGAGGGCATAACTCCTGACTAGAGAAGCGGAAGACATGATCCATCAGATAGCTGCATCCAAGAAGACCCGGTTCAGAGTCAAAGCAGTGTAGAACCTGAGGTATTGTAAGCCAAAGGGTGCAAGCAAAGCCTAATTAGAAGAGCGGCTCGTACCCCAGTAGTCCTGGAGTCGTCCTTTGAGCTGATCCATGCTGAAAGATGAATGGAAGAAGAAGAAAGGCTGAAAAAGGGATGGGGCAGCTATAGTGTATGGGGCAGCTATAAGGCCCTACAGAGGCGTTGCTATAAGGGCTAGGGTGGCTGTAACACTTATAGGGGCACGACTATGCTAAAGAAAGGTGGAAATTCGATGTGGGATAACTCTAGTGTGTGGGGCGGCTATAACCCTATACAGCCGCGTGACTATAGATCATAGGCGTGCGGTTGTAGTATGCTGGGTGGTTGTAATAGCACAGGCGCACGGCTGTAGTGCAGACAGCACTTTGTCTATATCTTTATATAATCTCTGATGATTATAGCCACACGGCTATAGGTTTTAGGGGCTGTTTTTCAAGGAAAATAAAGCTCAAGACACCAGAATACATCTTGGGCCTGACCAAGTTGAACCGAAAAGCGGTAAAAGCATGAAAAGGCAAAGAAATACGCATTCAAGAACTCAAATTCAATAGCTAAAAGGTGCAAATGTCATGTAACTATCATGTGCATCAAGTACATCACTGAATTAGACCCACGCAAGGGCCGAAATGTGCGAGAAGTCAACCCACAAGCGGGTCAATACATCACAAATAAGGAATGGGGAAATAGGCCTAAGAGGAGTCAAAGCCAGCATTGTCATCGTCTTCCCCGTCATCTCCTGCCTCATTAGCCGGACTCTCACTCATACATTGCTCGCATGTCTCATCTGGGCATCCTAATCGTCTGCCTGATCTCTGAAGATCTAATTCATAACCTCCAGCTCGATGACCCGATGCCATAGCTGGTCATTCTCTGCCCTCAAACGAGCGAATTCACAGTGCTCGATCCCAATAGTCTTCTACACCAAGCAAAACAGGGAAAACATCATAATCACATGCATATACATCCATACATACATGCATATACATCCATACATACATGCATACATCCAGACATAAACATAAAATCAAGTGTAGGTACCTACCGTCAAAGCAGCGTTGTCCTGGAAAGAGTGCACCCTCAGTGCAAAAATGGCTTGGCCCATCCACATGCCTTGCATCACTGGAATCTATAAAGATCGCACTCAAAAGGATCAATCTTTGACGAATGACAAGTAAAAGAGGCAGAAATGGAAAAGAGCAGAAATACTCACATGTGTGGTGCCACCAGGAATGGCTGAAGGAAAAGTATGGTCTTAGAGATGGAGATCGGCTTGGTAAGATTGCCGAGACTCGTCAAATAGCTGAATGGTGCTCTCGATTAGGAACTCGAGCCGACCTTGCATATAATCAACCTCAGAAGCCTGAGGAGCCTGAGAATGAGGAACTGGAACATCCTCCGCTCCAATGCCAGAGCTCGCTTCAGTAGCTATAGCAACAGCAATATTAGACCTCCTACCTCTTCCCTTAACATATGGGGACTGGCGTGCACGCCCACCTCATGAAGATGGCTAGTATCAGTTAAGAAGCGAATGTCAAAAAAAAAGGAGAGAAAAGAGAGGTTTGCAAAAGACCCAACACCAGCGTCAGCAGACAGCGGAAGCAGATGAGTAGCAATGAAATAACTATAGTCGCCATCCACGCTGCCAGCCTCGTACCCAGCACTGTAAAGGTCTAGATGCATCTCAAGAGACAGGAGATGGGGCCAGAATAACCCCACCAGTAAAGCGGGAATCCTACGTGCCTCAGGATCAGAGCGCCAGTCGTGAACCCTCTCACCAAGGTACCACTCCTGACCGTACAGGCACTCCATCACAAAGCGCCTACACATCTCGAAGCAGCTAAGGCAAGTTATCCCCCTCTCACCTCCAAGGGGCCTTGGCAATCTGGAATCAGAAGGTCAGAAGATTGTAAAAAAAAAAAGAAAAGAAAAGAGAAAGGAGGAATACCCCGGTAAATTTCATGTCTCTCAAAGCCTATCCACACTCGGCCTGATTTTTGTCGACATCGCTCCGGACAAACCCCAGCCACCATCTAAGGCGGGGAAATTCGGCCAGATTATAGTCATCAGGAACTTGCATCGTCGGGGGTGGAACAAAGCGATATTCGTAGACCCAAATCTACAAAAGAAGTATGAAAACGAAATCAATAACAATCCAGGAAACATACAAAAAAAGGTAAAATCTTAAGATAAAGAGTTCGAGGTACTCACGTGCAGCAGAATCCAGAAGGCCTTCAACTCCTTATGAGAGTCTCGGGCACAGAGGTCAAGAGCATAGTAAAGCTAGGCCAAAGCCACTTGACCCTAATAAAGAGTCCTTACAGACTCTACGTCAATCAAGAAGGGCAATATGGCCAGATTCAAACTACTCCGGCCTGAGGGGAAAAGGGGGGTGGAAAAAGCATACAGCAGAAAGGCCTCGCATACCTCCTCTCATCGCGAGGCTCGAAACTAGTCCCCTCTGGGAGCGTAGTATACCGCCTCAGCCAGTAATCCCGGAGACTCCTGCACTGGATCCGGCTATCAGGGGAGTCAATCCCAACGAGCATGGCCACTAACTCCTGGCGGTAGCCACCATGTGTGAAGATTTGGTTGAAATAGATCACCTGCCCGGAGAAAGGAAGCCCGGTGATAGAAAAAATATCCTTTGGAGTCACCATATACTCTCCAGAGGGGAAATGAAACATGTGGGTGGTGTCCATCCACCTCTCCAGAAGTGCGCCCAGAAGTCCTCGACTCGTGCGAGGAATAGTAATGGTCATGCTACGAACTAGCCGCTACAGACCGGTAGAATTCACAGTCTCTTTCACCCCTTGAGGAAGCCGTTTGTACCACTACAAGGATTCTGTAATCGATCCGCAACCGCAATGACCGGATCTCGCCTGCGAAATCAATAAATAGGGAGTTTATGAGCTTTTTAAAATACATATACATCATAAAAATCAAAGAAACACCCTTGGAATCGTAAAAAGTCGGGCGGCCTTGATTCTGCTAGCTACAGCCACCTGGCTGTAGGAGGTCACAGCCGCACAGCTGTAAGCCTCATGATCATAGCTGTGTGGCTGTAATCATCCAATGGGGTGGCTGTAGCTGGAAAAATTCGGCTGAATAAAATTTCATCCATTTTTTGGTTAAATCCCGTTCTAACTCAACCCAAATCAACAACTAAACATCCTAGGGGCATAGTCTACTCAAATCATGCATCAATTTCACCTATTCTCTCTAACTTTGTAGGAATTCCAAATTTGGAGAAAATGAGGGAACCCGAGAAAACTAACCAGATTCAAGAAGGCATGACTCGAAATCTGGAGTTGGATGGGCACTGGTGTGAGCGGACAACGCATTTTCGACTGGACGCGAGACTCCCTTTCGGAAGGGGCGCCTCGATCTTTGGCGGGCCCCTCCCTCGCGTGGGGTTTTTATAAATAGAAAACGGGTTTGTAGCAAATAAATGGAATTAATTCTTAAAAGAACTGAGACCTAAGTCTCGATGAATATTGTAGAGTCGCCACCCGACTCAGCTCAACCGGGAAATTCTTAAGGTAGCTGAACCGGACGAACGGTCGCTACACTATCCAGAGATTCGGGTCTGGACAAGTCCCTTATTTCGTGTCTAATTAAAGTAAATATTGACAATGTTCTCAAATGGTATTTCAAAATCTAAAGTCAATTTTATTGAATATAAAAGGCATACAGCGCGCATACAAATATATGATACAAAAATGAAGAAAAGAAATAAATATTAATCGGCTTACAACCAAATCGAATAAAAAAATAAAAACTCTCGCCTCATTTATACAATCGCCTAGAATACATGAAAATCTAAAAATAATTACAACCACCTAAATACACGATTAATTCTATTAAAATACAAGTAAAATGAAAATTAAGATAAAATAAAAGCTGCAAAACAAAGGTTAGCACAATTTATACGGTACGCCACAAGTAGGACTCAAATAGGTAGAATTGGGAAAATCAAGAATTGGGGGCATGCATTTAGGGAGTAACCGGGTTGGCTCGGCTAGCCGGTCCGGTTAGACCTGGAAAACATTTTGAAACGTCCCTGTATTTTGATTTTGTGGGAAAATCATTTTTGAAAACAATTTTTCCTGTTTACGTGCATTTTTACATGTGAGGTGGGTCTGTTTTCAGGAGAATCAGGTCTTCGTCATGGCATTGTTCTAAATGCAATTTTACTGAAAATTGAATCTAGGGTCGTGAATGCACACAACAAAATTCATTTTGATGATTTTCGGGGTTTTTTTGAATTTTTATGGATTTTTGGAAAATTTTGGGGATAAAAAGGGAAATTCAAATTCTGGAAACCACGTTACAGTCGTGTGACTGTAACTACAGTAGTATGACTGTAAATTACAGTCATGCGACTGTAAGTGGCCCGGAGTAGGAATCTCTCCAGAAATTTATTTGAAGAAAACTGGGAAGAAAATCACCTGGAAATCAAGAACACTCATACGACTGTAACTACAGTCGTACGACTGTTCATCAACCTCAAGAACAGTTACACGACTATTCTTGATTTCCAGAACAGAAACACAGAAAAATGGATAGAAATACAGAAAAAGCACACCAAACACCCAGAAAGCTTGCAAAAGAGAGGGGAAAAGGAGTGTTTACCTCTTTGGCGTGCGTACACCGTAGGATTGACCCCTGGCGTCGCTCCAATCCTCTAAAATCCGGACTTTTCTCCTTGAGTTAGGGTTTAAGGTTTGGGTCCAGAGATTTCCAAATGCTGAGGGATTCTGATGATGAGTTTCTTTCCTTTTCTTGTTTTCTCTTCTTCTTTCTCCCTCTCTCTTTTTTTTTCTTCCTTTTTCTCCTTCTCCTTTGTTTTTTTCTCTGTCTCCTTTTCCTTCTGTTTTTCAGCTTTTGAGGTATGGGTTGGCTTAACTGCCGCGATCTACAGTCGTACGACTATAGTTTGAGTACAGTCGTACGACTGTAGTGAAAGTCGTACGACTATACTCTTTTTTTTTAAGTATAGAAAATTCCGGCGCTTACAGCTGCCCCTCGCATGATCAAATTCACCACCTGAACTTAGTCTAGGATAGATGATGTGAATTTGAGAAACGCGACTCAAAGCGCCACAGACACAGGAAAGAACCTGCTGTTGAAATAAGCCGATATCGGTTCTAGGTTACCCGAGGCGATGCTGGGGAGGAAATAAGCCGATATCGGGTTAAGGTTACCCGAGGCAAAGCTAAGGAAGAAATAAGCCGATATCAGGTTTAGGTTACCCGAGGCAAAGGAAGATCGATTATGGATTGGCCGATATCGGGTTTATGTTACCCGAGGCAAAGGAAGATGAAATACGGATTGGCCGATATCGGGTTTATGTTACCCGAGGCAAAGGAAGATGAAATTACGGTTAAGCCGATATCGGGTCTATGTTACCCGAGGCAGAGGAAGATGAAATATGGATTGGCCAATATCGGGTTTATGTTAGCCAAGGCAAAGAAAAATGAAATTACGGTTAAGCCGATATTGGGTCTATGTTACCCGAGGCAGAGGAAAATGAAATTACGGTTAAGCCGATATCGGGTCTATGTTACCCGTGGTAGAGGAAAATGAAATTACAGTTAAGCCGATATTGGGTCTATGTTAGCCGAGGCAGAGGAAGATGAAATATGGATTGGCTGATATTGGGTTTTGTTACCCGAGGCAAAGGAAAATGAAATGCGGTTAAGTCGATATCGGGTCTATGTTACCCCGAGGTAGAGGAAGATGGATTATGGATTGGCCGATATTGGGTTTATGTTACCCGAGGCAAAGGAAGATGAAATTTGGACGATTTGAAATCTGACTGGAATTGGATGGACTTGAAATAATAAGAGGTTAAAGGATGTGAAACCATGCTTGAACATAATGGAGTTCAAGGATTTAAGATCTGGCGTGAATGAAGAGAATGGTTAGCTTTAGGAATGATAATTTTGATATTGGCTGGGGAATGAGTATTTATCCCTTGATCGATAATTTTGGAAACAAAAATTTTTACTCCTTCGATCAAGGATAAATATGACTTGATTGTTCTGCCCCTTGGTAGGTTGAGATTTGGATTTGCGCTGATGCTTAGGGTCCAATGGATGCCCCGGCGTTGTGCCATCTCTGCTTTGAGAGCGATCCTGGTTTGGAATAGCACGATGATAGCAGTGGGTACCTGCACTTGGATCAGTTATGATGCATATGCATATGGATCGTGTGCATGTTTACTTTAAATGTACGCACGTATGTGCAGATGCATGAATAGTCCTAAATGTATTTATGCATGCAACATATGGGTTATGCTTTGTCCTTGGTATCCATGCAAGCCCAGAGACGGAATTCACGGCTTGTGACTAGCCTCAATGGTAGCCCAAGTGACCTAGTCCGATTGCTCCGACGTGTTTTCTGACTGACTGACTATTACACTGATCTAGGTGTTGGAGGAGTTGGCTGCCTTGAGTGACCTTCCACTTTAGACCCTCTGCATACTCTAGAGCGTTGTCAGTGCTTGGCGGATTAGATAATAGGCTGAGCCGACGGATGGTCCGTTAGGTTGAGCAAGAAGATGAGAGTGAGACTTTGCATTTTCGTACTGCATGACAGGAGCTTCTGCGATATTATCACGGGCTTGGATGCAATGTCCTACTGATGGATGTTTATATGTAATGGCATAGTTTATGCAAGATGAACATCTGATCAGAAGTCCAAATGCATACAATATTGTAATGGCGACATCAGAATGAGTATAACAGGGAATATGACATTGACTCTAACTTTGTATATCACCCCTCTCCTGTTGCCGACAAGTCCTTTCGGTTTTCCGTGTCAATAAAATTTTTTTTTTTTGAGAAAGATTCTGTGATGGGCATTTTGTCTGCGTTGATCCCACAGTTTGTCTTAGGATGGGAAAGATATATCTTGATATGTTCATTGCAACCCGCGAAGACACTGCTGTCGATGATTCCTAATGGTTCCATTTTTTACTTGCCCTTGGTATTATAGGTTTGTGTTTGGGGAGTATTATAGGTTTGTGTTTAGGAAGTAAAGCACTTCTACAGATAAGGTTTGTTGCGCTTTGTAGTCCATAAGTGAACATTGATATGCAATGACATGACAAATGCATATTGAACACCAAAGTTGAATACAAAACATTCACGACATAATGAATGTGGATGCATTAGGAAAATCTAAGATGTGCCTCTGGCTTTAATTGATGCCTCTTCAAATTACCAATATGCCCTTTTGGTTTTACACATTGGATGGGGATTTTTTTATAGCCCGATCATTGGATAGAGTTGCCATTGTGGACAGACAACCTGAGATGAATTCCAGTGACTAATGGATTCTCCTGTGGTCTGATGCTGTATTCATGATTCCTAATTCACCCCAGATTCCAGTTCGGACACGGTTCCCGAAGACTGAATCCTTGAAATGGTTGGTAAATGCAACTTTCCCTTTGAATATGAGCACAGCAGACTTTGCAAGCTTTCTTGTTGATGGTATCATCCCCTTCATGATTGTTGAAAGCTTTGTAAAGCTAAGTTGTCCCAACACTGTTGGTGAAGTTCACAAATGCATAACCAAAATTCCCTCCAGTCTTGAAATCCATAGGCAAATAGAGGAACTCATAAGCAGGCTTCCCTTTGGACTTATTCTTGTTTTCCTCTAGACAATGCTTGTCCAAAATTTGCAGCAGGTTATTTCCTTGAAACTGATTTGGCAGATCTCTGATCATCAGGCTTGTTTTTCCACCAAGATTAGCTTCAATCTCTTTTTATTCAGCTTGGTCTCTTCAATAGTCAATTTCTTGGGCAACCACTGTCGTTCCTTTTCACCTACAGAAACTATTTTCTCCTTACTCTGGAATCTCTGAGCTATATTTCATTTTCCCCCTTTTTTCAGCATTGTTGAACTCATTTGAAGCAGACTCATATCAAAATCCTCTATCTAGCATCAAATCAAAACCCTTCCCACTATCTGAGGGTACTAAATAATTAGTCTCGGAGTTTGGATTGAAGAGAAATGGTGTGGGATTAAAAAGGGTAGCCCCAATTCGGTACAGGTTGATGATAAACGAAGACGGATTGAAACGGCGCCATAACCACCTGCTCCGACGCCCTTCTGCTGATGAGATGATGCGGACAAATACAATATGGAGCAGCATTGGGGTTCAACTTCTTGTTAGAATCCATTGAAGGTAGGAAATATGGAATCACAGAATCGGTTCAAGTTCCAAAGAGAAGATGAAAGATAGAAGATCAAAGTGAAAGAAAGACAATAAAGGGAAGACAAAAGGTGTTAAAGGCAAATGGAGAAGACAGAGAGAAGAATGAAAAGGGAACTGCTTTGGGTAAAGACACCGATCTTCTCTGTCATCGGGCGAAGTTAACTTTTCAGAATAGGCAAAAACGTAATTATCTCTATTGTCTCAACCCATTGACCTCGACATTTCATGCAATAAGTGGGCTGCTCCCAGATTCACCAGGCACTCAACAGAGTTTAACTTTATGATTGAAGAGAGTGCAACTTTAGACTAGGAGCAGAAATTGGACTGTAAGAGAGAGCTGAGGTCTTCCATCGGTGCTGGTTTTTTTTTTTTTTTTTTTTTGAAGAAGTTAAATCCAAACCACAGCCGCCTATTGATTTTCTTGCTACATTCAGATCCATGTATGTCATGCGTGTTTGATATGTCTTTTTGGATGAACAATGCATGTGTAATGTCATATGCACATGAATTCCACACAAACAAGAGTATACATGCACTAAAACTAATGTTTGCTTCAGAGTTTTACAACATGGTGGGTGGCGAAGGTCATTTGGATTTTTAGGGCTTAGTGCTTTTTGATGGATTTGGTTTTTGATATGGGATGCTTTCTTGAGCGTGAGCTAAGCTCAAAGCTTCGTTCTAGTGATCGGCTCTGAGATTTAACAATGGTTCCTGGTTTGGAATGATTTGGGTGTATTGTGGGCTGTCTAAGTTGAAACTTTTAGGGCAAGACCAACAGCGTTTAGGATCATGGTTTGTAGGGATCACTAATCTAGGTTGGCAATTGATTCGATGGAAATGGTACCATCCCATTGCTTGCTTGGTAGATTTTTCTCTTTCTTCTTTTTTTTTTTTAAGAAAAGGGCTTTAACGGAAATCAAGTTCACTTGTAAATTCCCTGTAAGACTCAGATTGATGTCATGCATCTTAATATTATGCGTGATGGACATGTCGTTTCAGATGATCAAATGCATGTTTAATGCCATATACATGTAATCACCACACAAGTAAGAAAAACAACAATATGCATTGCATTCAAGATGAGTTCAATACACTTTACAAACAAAATGCGTTCCCTACGAGAAGGAGCCTTTAAAGGTATTAATCTCACAGCGCCCGACTATTCCTTGTCCAGTCACTGCCCTAGTTCCAATGTCACTGCTCCACTCTCATCAGATCAGGCTTAGGAGTTCTTCGTCATCTTCCTCTCCCGGGAGGTTTGAGGAATTTCCTTGCCAGTTTCCTTGGTTGTCCCCGATTGCTCATTAGTAGCGGATGGCACCTTTAACCTTCCCTCATTAACCAACTTCCGGATCTCCTTCCTTAAAACATAACAGGCATTGGTTTGGTGACCTATCACTATGTGATAGGTGCAGAAGTTATTCTTTTGATCCAGTGCCGGCTCCACATACGGCTTGACGCTTTGCAGTAAGCCCTCTTTTCTACACTTGGCAAATAATCGGCTCAGTGAGATAGGCCAAGGGGATATGCCCTTTCCGTCACCCTTGGGGAGTGGACTCCTGGTTGGTCGCGGAACAAGGTCAGTGTTAGCTTTGAGGGGGGCCTTCAATTTTGCTTCACCAGTCAGCCCTTTTATTACTCCCTCAAGCTCAATCACACGTGCCTCCAATTCAGAGCATCTTGTTGTCAGCTTTTCCACCTTGTCTAGATCACCTCCTAGCATTTCCTTTAACATTGCCGTTGCCTCTTTGCTGACCACCTTTCGAAATTGCGATGAGGCAACATAATCATCTAGGATATCTGTTACGGTGTTGAAGTTCACTGGGCCAGCCATTCTCGAGACTCCTTCCCTTTCTCCCCTGATAAGGACATTTGTTAGCACTGACTGGGGCATGCGCACAGAGGATACCAAGTCAAGCGATGATGTAGGTATGAATGCGAGATGTGTGCATGCATGCATGAATGATGATGTCATGCGATGCCATGTCATGTTATGTAACTCTAAACTAGTCAAGTGCACACAAAACCAATAATGGAAACATGCAAAATGCAATGAATGTTGTTGATGAAGATGTGTGCTGAAGTAGAGCGTGGCGTATAAATATACACCACATGGATAAAATGACACACAGGGTGTCCACGGATTGAAGCAAGGTGATACTTGCGGAGCATTTACGTGTAGAGCGTATCTTACACGGGAGAAGAGTTAATATTTGAAGTGGTATGTGTAGAACAGATCCTATACGGGGAAAAGGTGTAGAGTTTGATGCGGTACGTGTAGAGTGTATCTTACACAGAGGGATTTAGAGCGATACGTGTAGAGCTTGTCATACACGGGGAAGAAGTGTGTTGAGCTTGTCTTGCACGGAAAGATATTTGGAATGAAACGTGTAGAGCTTGGTCTTACACGGGGAGGATGGTTAGAGTTTGATGCAGTACGTGTAGAGCATATCTTACACAGAGGGATTTAGAGCAATACATGTAGAGCTTGTCTTACATGGGGAAGAAGTGTGTAGAGCTTGTCTTGCACGGAAAGATATTTGGAACAAAACGTGTAGAGCTTGGTCTTACACGGGGAGGATGGATAGAGTTTGATGCGGTACGTACAGAGCTTATCTTGCAGGGGAAGATTTGGAACAGCACGTGTAGAACTTAGTCTTACACGGGGAAGAAGGGTAGAGTTTAAAGCAGTACGTGCAGAGCTTATTTTGCAAGGGAAGAGTTAGCACGATACGTGTAGAGCTTGTCTTACACGGGGAAGAAGGATAGAGTTTAAAGCGGTACGTGCAGAGCTTATCTTGCACGGGGAGATTTGGAACGACACGTGTAGAACTTAGTCTTACACGGGGAGGAAGGATAGAGCTTAAACCGCTACGTGCAGAGCTTATCTTGCAGGGGAAAGAGTTAGAACGATACATGTAGAACTTAGTCTTACACGGGGTAAGGTTCAGTGTTTAGAGCGGTACATATAGAGTGTGTCTTACACGGGAAGGGTTTAATGTTTAGAGCGATACGTGTAGAGCGTGTCTTACATGGGGGAAGGTTCAGTGTTTAGAGCGGTACGTGTAGAGCGTGTCTTACACGGGAAGAGGTTTAATGTTTAGAGCAGTACGTGTAGAGTGTGTCTTACATGGGAAGAGGTTTAATGTTTAGAGCGATACGTGTAGAGCGTGTCTTACACGGGAAGGAAGGATAGAGTTAAAGTGGTACGTGTAGAACTTAGTCTTACACAAGAAAGAGTTAGAACGATACGTGTAGAACTTAGTCTTACACAGGGAGGAAGGGTAGAATTTAAAGCGGTACGTGTAGAACTTAGTCTTACACGGGAAGGAAGGTTTAGTGTTTAGAGCGGTACGTGTAAAGCGTGTCTTACATAAGAAGAGGTTTAATGTTTAGAGCGATACGTGTAGAGCGTGTCTTACACAGGGAGGAAGGATAGAGTTAAAGCGATACGTGTAGAACTTAGTCTTACACAGGAAAGAGTTAGGACGATACGTGTAGAACTTAGTCTTACACAGGGAGAGTTAGGACGATACGTGTAGAACTTAGTCTTATACGGGGAGGAAGAATAGAATTTAAAGTGGTACGTGCAGAGCTTATCTTGCACCGGAAGATTTGGAACGACACATGTAGAACTTAGTCTTACACGGGGAGAAAGGATAGGGCTTAAAGCGGTACGTGCAGAGCTTATCTTGCACAGAAAGAGTTAGAACGATACGTGTAGAACTTACTCTTAAACAAGGAGGAAGGATAGAATATAAAGCGGTACGTGCAGACTTATCTTACACGGGGAGAGTTAGAACGATACGTGTAGAACTTAGTCTTACACGGGGAGGAAGAATAGAATTTAAAGCGGTACGTGCAGAGCTTATCTTGCACGGGAAGATTTGGAACAACACATGTAGAACTTAGTCTTACACGGGGAGAAAGGATAGGGTTTCTAAGGATTATGGAAGACCTAAGGGGCTTGATGAGCTTCTAGTGTTTTTGGAATACTTAAATGACTCAGTGCATGTGGTAAAGTCCTTGGTGCTTATGGAATGCTTGAACGTTTGACGGATGAATAAGATGTACATCATAAGATAATGACGATGATTCCCTCTCTTTTTTTTTGAGACATTCCAAGTGCACGCAGTGCTATGCAAAAATGCCACGTGTGGACCACCACACGGATAAAAGTTCGGTGCTTTTGGGGCACCTAATGAATTTCGTGAAATGGTAGCCCGTGTACTGTCACACGGACCGAATTTGACACTTCATAGGTCCAAGAGATGATATGAAATGGTCACATGGGACTGGCCCATGGACAGAGTTTTGATGCTTTTGAGCATATGAAATGAAATGATGTTATGAGAGAGTCGCATGTGGCGGGGACACGGACAGAAGCTCGGCGTTCGGGGAACACCTTTCATGATTTGGGATGTTATGAAATGCCCTTAAATGGGTACTAATCCAGTGCTCGGGGAGGGCCTTGAACGATATAGTAATGTCATGAAGTAATCCGATGTGGATCATAATATGGTATGATATTTATGATAAATGAGCATGATGTCATGAAATGTCTCGTGTGGATTGTCACAAGGAAATATACCTAGGACCATTGTGGTCTCTATTGAATGAAATGATTTGGTGGAATGGCCGAAGGCAATCCGGTGCATTGGCAAAACACGGATATTTTAGGATACCCGATATATGATGGAATGAGATGATCATGGTGGGCGTCCTTGGAATGCCCCTAATTTAATTTAGGTGATATGTCGTGAATGCTTATGACACACAAAATGCATATGGCTGCACAAAAAAAAAAATGTGGTTAGGATGCATGACACACATAATGATATTATGTATGCTATGTGAAAAATGTTAATCACACAAATATAATGTTATGGCTGAAAAAAAAAGAAATGGTAAGTATGAATGGCAAGCGAATGATTTAATGTTTGCACACGAAAATAAAATGCACATGGCTGCATGAAAATGTGGGTTAGTATCACACAAGAATGTTTTATGTATGGAAAATGTCATATGTATGATAAATATGAATTATGGTATGGAGTGAAATGTCGAAAGGCGTGTAACACGTAGCACACGAAGCGAATTCTTCCAACCTTATTTCTCCAAGCATGGTCGGTCTCAAGAATTTCTAACCGAGTCCTAGGCGGGGTTCTCTTCGATCACCAACCGGGGGTGACGAAGGCACGATTATATTATTATTCACACAATTATTTTGGTATCCTAAGGGAATCCAACTAGGGCTGCCTATATGAGTTCGGTCCAAGTCGGGTTAAAAATGAAGGTTCCCATAGCAAAATATACTCCTCACTTCTCCCCGCTCAAGGGTCCGAACGAAGGGGTTCGTACGAGGCTATGAGTGGTGTTTCGTATCCATGCCCCTAAGACCATGAGGAACAAAGGCGACACTTCAACAATCCACCGGGCTATAAATGGATACTAAATCTAATGCAAGCATGTCTAGCTAAAGATGCAAAATGAAATACCAATCGAGAATCATCCACCTTATTTTAATTAGACACTTTTCAGGGCTTGTCAAATTCTTTTAAGTTTTTAAGAAAACTTTTTGAAGAACTCCCCAACAGAGTCGCCACTGTGAGCGGACGACGCGTTTTCCACGGGACGCAAGGCGCCCCTTTGCGGACAACGCCTTTTCGACAAGATGTGAGACTCCCTTTCAGAAGGGGCGCCTCGATCTCGGGCGGGCCCCTCCCTCGCGTGGGGTTTTTATAAATAGAAAACGGGTTTTTAGCAAATAAATGGAATTAATTCTTAAAAGAACCGAGACCTAAGTCTCGATGAATATTGTAGAGTCGCCACCTGGCTCAGCTCAACCGGGAAATTCTTAAGGTAGCTGAACCGGACGAACGGTCGCTAAACTATCCAGAGATTCGGGTCCGGACAAGTCCCTTATTTCGTGTCTAATTAAAGTAAATATTGCCAATGTTCTCAAATGGTATTTCAAGATCTAAAGTCAGTTTTATTGAATATAAAAGGCATATAGCACGCATACAAATATATGATACAAAAATGAAGAAAAGAAATAAATATTAATCGGCTTACAACCAAATCGAATAGAAAAATAAAAACTCTCGCCTCACTTATACAATCGCCTAGAATACACGAGAATCTAAAAATAATTACAACCACCTAAATGCACGATTAATTCTATTAAAATACAAGTAAAATGAAAATTAAGATAAACTAAAAGCTGCAAAACAAAGGTTAGCACAATTTATACGGCACGTCACAAGGAGGACTCAAATAGACAGAATTGGGAAAATCAAGAATTGGGGGCATGCATTTAGGGAGTAACCCGGTTGGCTCGGCTAGCCGGCACTGTTAGACCTGGAAAACATTTTGAAACGTCCTTGTATTTTGATTTTATGGGAAAATCATTTTTGAAAACAATTTTTCTGGTTTACATGCATTTTTACATATGAGATGGGTCGGTTTTCAGGAGAATCAGATCTCCGTCGTGGCATTGTTCTAAATGCAATTTTACTGAAAATTGAATCTAGGGTCGAGAATGTACACAACAAAATTCATTTTCATGATTTTCGGGATTTTTCTAAATTTTAATGGATTTTTGGAAATTTTTGGGGATAAAAACGAAAATTCAAATTCTGGAAACCACGTTATAGTCGTGTGACTGTAAATTATAGTCGTACGACTGTAAGTGGCCCGGAGTCGGAATCTCGCCAGAAATTTATTTAAAGAAAACTGGGAAGAAAATCACCTGGAAATCAAGAACACTCATACGACTGTAACTACAATCGTACGACTGTTCATCAAACTCAAGAACAGTCGCACGACTGTTCTTGATTTCCAGAACAGAAACGCAGAAAAATGGATAGAAATGCAGAAAAAGCACACCAAACACCCAGAAAGCTTGTAAAAGAGAGGGGAAAAGGAGTGTTTACCTCTTTGGCGTGCGTCCATCGTAGGATTGACCCCTGGCGTCGCTCCAATCCACTAAAATACGGAATTTTCTCCTTGAGTTAGGGTTTGAGGTTTGGGTCCAGAGATTTCCAAATGCTGAGGGATTCTGATGATGATTTTCTTTCCTTTTCTTGTTTTCTCTTCTTTTTTCTACCTCTCTCTTTTTCTTTTCTTCCTTTTTCTCATTCTCTTTCATTTTTTTTCTCTGTCTCCTTTTCCTTTTGTTTTTTTAGCTTTTGAGGTATGGGTTGGCTCAACTGCCGTGATCTACAGTCGTACGACTGTAGTTTGATTACAGTCGTACGACTATACTCCTTTTTTTTTAAGTATAGAAAATTCCGGCGCTTACAACTGGAGCATCGATCTTCACTCCACAGTACTCGTCATCCTACTTTAGCCTATAAATACTCTCCGTGGGTTCATAAGCTAAGGTAAAATTCCCCTTCGGTATAGAAAACCTTGTTTGAAAGGCAGGTTGAGCAAGGGGAACGGGCCGGAGGATTCTATGCATCTTTCTCCTCATGATTCAGGTTTTGGGTAAGAAAATCACTAAAGAGAGGGAGAGTTTTCAGCTTAAGGTGAATATGAAATGGCTATGTTTATTCTTTGTGGCTTTTAAAAGCCACTCCAGACCCACTACTACAGCCGAGCAGCTATAGTTTAAAACCTCTACAGCCGCTCGGCTATAGCTTTCTACTTTACAAAGTCTTCTTCTTTTCATTTTTCAAAACTTATTTTATGCCAATTTGATCCTGAGAAAGGTAGTTTTCATGTCTTACAGGTATCAAGGGGCATGATATTTGGCCCGTATTCATTCTTGATCGCAGGGACAACAATTTTTGTTCCTAAAATTATCGATCAAGGAACGAATGCGTGTCCGAAACAACCTTAAAACATCAAAGGACATAATCAAGCTTCCCAAATCACCCAAAACATCTTTCCCGGCCATACAAGCTTCACGGGGAACACCATTATTCTTTCCTTTAGTGACACAGGCCCCACTAGAAGTGAAATGACCAAAATACCCTTCTGATAGCAACCAAACTACTAGATGGCCGAAACACCCTTCCCTTTTGCGACACAAGCTATGGAGAAGACCAAGTCATCAAAATATTTCTTCCCCTAGTGACACAAGCTCCACTAGAGGTGAAATGACCAAAATACCCTTTTGTTAGCCACCAAGCTACCAAATGACCAAAATACCCCTTTTCCCATCAAGAACAAAAAAAAGAAGGGGATACCAAACCATTAAAACTCATTTCTTTTCGTGACATAGGCCCCATGAGAAGTTAAATGACCAAAATACCCTTCCTTCAAGGGATACCAACTTTCCAACTTACAAAATTACCAAAATACCCTTTCATTCATGAACATCAAATGAAAAGGAGCATTCAATTCGGGCAAAGTCCTCTGCTTCGCAATGGAGTCGAAGCATGTCCCTGGCAAACCAATCTAATCTAAGCAAAGTCCTCTGCTTCACGATGGAGTCCAAGCATGTCCCTGGCAAACCAATCTAATTTTGGCAAAGTCCTCTCCTTCGCGATAGAGTCGAAGCAATTCCCTGGAGAACATCGAATTAATTTAGGCAAAGTCCTACGCTTCACAACAGAGCCAAAGAAAGTCCCTGAAAAAAAATCAAATTCACTTAGGTAAGACCGCTGTTTCATGAATCAACCAAGACAAGTCCCTACAAACATCAAAGCACGTCAACACGAGAGGAACTACCAGGTACATCTTCTTTTCCTTCTCACCGTGCTCCCTATCACCGGACCAAACTCGAACCGGGCATAAGAACCTATTCAAGTTAACTTTGGTCACGCGAGGGGCAGCCTGTGAGCATGGGTTTTTTCCCAACCTGGGAGATAAAAGCTATTATCACCTTTTTCACGGATAAACATGAGGCAGGTTTAGAGCGATCGGAATGGTGCCAGAGATACCCTGGATGACCCGAATGTGTGTGACAAGTCTTGGTACGGAACCCCAAAGAAGGTCGAGAGAGCATTTGAAAGAACCGAACAGAAAAACAAAAAAATGTGAAAATAGGCAAGTCTACAGCCGCTCGGCTGTAGTACAGCCACCCGACTATAGACCACTACAGCCGCACGACTGTAATTACTAGATTTCCTAAATAAGGGAAAATCAGTCATTAATTCAGATTTTAACCCTATTTTAAGGGATATAAAAGCAAAAAAAAGGGAAAAAAGGGGGAGGCAGACTCAGGATTGTTGTCTTTGCAACCAAAAACATAGAATTAGGGTTTTCTTTAGGATTTTAAGGAGAGAAAAAGAAAATAAATCAACAAAAAAAATTTTCAAAACTTTAATAAAATCTGTAGAAACGATTAGGGCTTTAGGGTTCTAGGTATTCTAGAGAGATTTCAATCGAGTTAGCTTTCATTCAATCTAATTCGGGGTTTCTGTTCGGGCTCCGGAGATCATAGACATTTCGGGTTGTTCGTGATTTCAAGGCATTTCCTGGCATTCGAATCCATTCCTGGTGATCCAAAACGCTGAAACATAGATAAGGTATATTCTGAGAGGCCTTAAAAACCGTTCTTGATTCATTCTGGGTGTTGTTTGTTGGTGATTTTGCGTTTTTTACGAATCTGGAAGTGAACCTAGTTACAACCGCCCCACCTAATGATTACAGTAATGCGGCTGTAACCTATAATGGAACGGCTGTAGTCTTCTAATTACAGCCGCTCGGTTGTAATCCCCAAGGCAGAAGCTCTGAATGCCTTAAATCGACCGATAATGCTTCCGTTCTTTAAATCAAATGTGTTTTTCACGATTATTATTGGTCAATTACATCCATATATGTTAGATTTTCGGTTTTCGGATTTACGATTGATGGATGTAAGGTTGAAGTTTGATGATTTCGGGTTGTTAGGGATTTCCGGACTCATTTGATCCGATTTGGATCTATTATGTGGAATTTTATGAGTTTCCAGAAATCCCAGATTGCCCGAAACCATCGAAATTCTAAAACAATTTTCAAAACGAGAAAAGAAAACCGAAACTGATTCTGGAGCATTACAGCCACATGGCTGTAGGTGTTACAGTCGCCCCAGCCACTACAGTGGCACGACTATAATACTTACAGCCGCTCGGCTGTAGTCTGAAAGGCAGAATTACAGTTTTGCCCTTTTGGGCCTCTGACTTGTAATTTTGTGTCTCATTCCTATCCAAAACAGATTTTTAGTGTGTTTACATTTTTGGACCTTAGATGGATGTTCAATTTAGGCCCACTCAAGAACAGAACCCCCGGGTTCCAAGATATCTGGCCCACTAAAAGTTGGAAAATGAATGTAAAATGAGCCAAATTGTTTTTTCAAAATTGATTTTTCATTCACAAAATCAACAGGGCGTTTCAATAAAATGTTTTCCAGGTCTAATCCAGTAGTCGTCCAGACTTCTCGATTCTCCCCTCTATGCATGATCCCTTTTCCCAAAATACCCTTATTCTGTCTTATGTGAGTCTTTAGTGTACTTTGTTTGTTTGTACTAATCATATTTGGATGCAGCTTTCTTTATTTTTATTTTTCATTTTTGATGTATTTAATAGATCATCTCATGTATCTAGGCGATTGTACTTTTTTGATCATCGTGTATTATAGGCGATTGTAAATGGTGAGGATGAGTGTTTTTCTTTTCCAGGTTGTATAATTTGGCCTCTACCTTAATTTTCCCGCACTTTTATTTTTCTGCAATTTATTTTGGATTTATATTTACGCCATGTGTATGAGCATTAACTAAAAATAAAAGAAGATAAAATAAGTAGATTTAAGTGGGTGTCACATCACATTATGAAATAATAATTGAAAACAAGTTTGAGGATTAGTAGATGTGTTGGCCGAACCTTGAATCTCTGGATTAGGCACCGCGTCTACACTTGGTAGGGAGCTGAGAATTTCCCGGATGAGCTGATCTGGGTGGGGACTCTGTATCTAATCTCGAAATTTAGGTTTCGAGGCTTTAAGTTTGAATTGGGATTTTCTAAAAACCTATTTTCCAAAATTCACACTTACAGTTAAGTTTTCTACAAAAAGGATTTTTCCAATAAAATGAAAGGCTTTCTTAAAGAAGATTAAAACCAATTTTCCAAACCACATCATCACTTCCAAAAGAAAATCCCCGGTTCTCGCTTCGCCGTGCGTTCCGAAAAATGTCGTCCGCTCACAATATCGTCTCTCATTGGCAGCCTCAAAAGTAGTCCCCTCCGGAAGCTCGGCCTGCCGATTCAACCAATAATCCCTGATACTCCTACATTGAATCCTACTATCGGGAGACTCGATCCCGATGAGCACGGCTACTAGCTCTGGACAGTAGCCTCTCTGTTCCAAAGTCTGATTGAAGCGAATCATCTGCCCAGAGAAAGAAAGCCTGGTGATAGCGACGAGGTCCTCGGGCGTCATTGTGTACTCCCCAGATGGGAAATGGAATGAATGGGTAGTATCCATCCATCTCTCCACAAGTGTGGCCAGGAGTCCTCGGCTCGTGCGAGGAGTGGTGATAGTCATACTCCGAACCAGTTGATGCAGGCCTGTAGAGTTCACAAGCGCTTTCACCCGTCGGGAAGCCACTTGTACCATCTCAAAGACTCTGAAATGGATCCTCTGTCACAATGGCCGGATCTTGCCTACCAAATCAATTATCAGGGAGTTTATGAGCTTTTTAGAATGCGCATGTATCATAAAAATTAAGGAAATACCCTTAGAATCTCAAAAGAGAGGGTTGCCCTGAATCTACCAACTACAGCCACCTAGCTATAAGGGCTTATAGCCGAGATGCTATAGTCTTTAAGACTACAGCCGTGTGGCTATAATCAACCCCTGGGGTGGCTATAACTACAAATTTTTCACCAAACCACAAATTTGTCCATTTTCGGTTAAATCTTGTTCTATCTCAACCCAATCATCAATCAAGCATCCTAGGGGTATATTCTACTCAAATCATGCATTAATTTCATCTATTATGGACTAATTTCTCTAATTTTGCAAAAATTCAAAAACTTGGAAGAAAGGGAAATCCAAGAAAACTAACCGGATTCAAGAAGGCGTGGCTCGAGAGTTGAAGTCGGATAGGTACTGGAGCATCGATCTTTATTCCGCAGTACTCATCGTCTTCTTTTAACCCTTAAACACTCTCAGTGGATTCATGGGCTAAAAAGAAATCTCCCTCCGGAATAGAAAATCTCATGTGAAGGGCAGGTTGAGCAGGAGGAATAGGTCTGAGGACTCTCCGTAACTTTCGTCGCATGATTTTTGAAGATTTGTAAGGGTTTGGGGCAAAAATCACTAAGAGAAGCTAAGGGTTTTTTCAGCCTTGGAAGATATAGTTATGGCTGCCATAATGTCTTTATGGTTGTTAAAAGCCACATCTTACCCACCACTACAGCCGAGCAGCTATAGTTTAAATACACTACAGCCGTGTGGCTGTAGTACTACAGTGGCGCCATTATAGTTTGTCGTTTGGCAAAGTCTTCGTTCTTTCGTTTTCCAAAGCTTATTTTATGCTAATTTGATCCTGAGAAAGTTAGTTTCATGTCTTACAGGTATCAAGAGGCAAGACATTCGGTTCATATTCATTCTTGATCAAAGGGCAAAAATTTTTGTTTCCAAAATTATCGATCGAGGAACAAATACATACCCGAAACAACTTCAAAACGTTAAAAGAGATAATCAAACTTCTCAAATCACCAAAGCACCTTTCCCCAGCAACACGAGCTTCACGGGAAACACCATCATTCCTTCCTTCAGTGACACAGGCCCTAATAGAAGTGAAATGACCAAAATGCCCTTCTGTTAGTAACCAAACTACCAAATGGCCAAAACACCTTTTCTTTAGTGACATAAGCTTCACGGGAAACCAAATCATTGAAATATTTCTTCCCCTAGTGACATAGGCTCCACTAGAGGTGAAATGAACAAAATACCCTTTGGTTAGCCGCCAAGCTACCAAATGACCAAAATACCCTTTTTCTCACCAAAGGGGATACCAAATCACTAAAACGCATTTCTTTTTGTGACATAGGCCCCACGAGAAATGAAATGACCAAAGTACCCTTCCTCTAAAGGATACCAACTTTCCAAGCTATAAAATTACCAAACCCTTCCCTTTCATGAACATCAATCGACAAGGAGAATTCAATCCGGGCAAAGTCCTCTGCTTCGCGATGGAGTTGAAATGCGTCCCTGGAGCACTAATCCAATCTGGGCAAAGTCCTTTGCTTCATAATGGAGTCGAAGCACATCCCTGGAGACCCAATCAATTCGGGCAAAGTCCTATGCTTTGCAATGGAGTCGAAGTAAGTCCCTGAAAAATCAAGTCAACTTAGGCAAGACCGCTGTTTCACAAATCAACTGAGACAAGTCCCTACGAACATCATAGTAGGTCAACACAAGGAGAACCCTCAGGTACATCCTCTTTTCCTTCTCATCATACTCCCTATCATGAGACCAAACTCGAATCGGGCACAAGCACCAGAGTCGACTTTGGTCACACGAGGGGCAGCCTGTAAGCATGGGTTTTTTTCCCGGCCTCTATGATGAAAGCCTTTATTACCTTTTTCATGGATAAGCATGAGATGGATTCGAAACAACCAGAACAATGTCAAAGATGTCTTGGATGACCCGAAGAAGTGTAACAAATCTTGGTGTGGAACCTCGAAGAAGCTCGATTGAGCACTTAAGAGAACAGGAGAGAAAAGTGAGAAAAGGTGAGAAATGTAAAATTGACTACTATAGCCACTCGACTATAGTGCCCTATAGGGGCACGGCTGTAGTTTGCACAACTATAGCCGCCCGACTATAGGCCACTACAGATGCTCGGCTGTAGTTATAGGGTGTATTTTATCTCATTAATTTGGGATTTTCAACCATAATTGGACCATATAAAAAGTAAAAACTCAAAAAATTAAGTGAAAGAGAGACCATTCTACAGCCACAATCAGGAGAACACTAGGGTTTGGGATTTTGAGAGTTAGAAAGAGAAAATTAGGTTTAGTGAGAAGAAAAAACCTAAGTCCACTCTAAAATCATTCAAGCTCTAATCTAATCTATAGAAATCATTAGGGTCCATTGAGGAATCACATCTGGGAGTGATTTTGGTTGATTTGGTGTTTGTTCAGATTGATTTGGGGTTTCGTTCGAGTTTTGTAGATTCGTGAACAATTTCGGGTTGTTCATGATTCCGAGGAGTTTTCCGGCGTTTGAATCTATTTTTAGTGATCCAAAACACTAGAACCCAAACAAGGTAGGCTCTAAGAGGCCCTAAAAACTCGTTTAAAATTGATTTGGGAGTTGTTGTATATATTTTGTATTTTTCTTAAAGCTGGAAGTGAAAACCCAACTATAGCTGCCGCGTCTGTTGCTTATAGCTACTCGGCTATAATCCGATGACTACAGTGATGTGGCTATAGTTCTCTGATTACAACCACTCAGCTATAATCTCTAGGGCAAAAGCTCCAAATACCCTAAATCGACCGAAAATACTTCCTTTTTCAAATCAAATGTATTTTTCACGAACAATATCGGTCGGATCACATCCACATATGATTAGATTTGTGGTTTTCCGGATTAATGGATGTGAGATTTAGTTTTGTTGATTTCAAGTTTTCTTAGGGTTTTGCATATTCATTTGATCTGATCTAGATCTATTTCGTGGATTTTATAAGTTTCCAGAAATCCCAGATCACTCGAAACCATCAAAAGATCAAAACGATTTTCAAAACGAGAGAGAAAACTGGATTAGTGCTTCTAGAGCACTACAACTGCTCAGATGTAGATGTTACAGCCGCCCTATCCACTACTATGGCACGACTATAGCATACTACAGTGGCTCAACTGTAGATGATGAAACAGAATTACAAGTTTTGCATTTTTGAATTTTGCTTCTCCTTTCGATTCAAAAAGGAATTTTGGTGTGTTTATATTTTCGAACCCTAGATGGATGTTTAAATTAGGCCCAATCACGAATGGAACCCCTGGGTTCCTTGTTATCCGGCCCACCAAAAAATGGAAAATGCATGTAAAATGAGCCAAACCGTTTTCAAAATTGGTTTTCATTCATAAAATCTATAGGGCATTTTTTATAAAGTTTTTTCCAGGTGTAATCGAGTAGTCATCCGGACTTCTTGATTATCCCCCCATGCATGATCCCATTTCCCAAAATACCTATTCTATCTTACATGAGTCCTTGGTGTGATTTGTTTACTTGTGCTAATCGTATTTGGATGCAGCTTTTATTTTGCATTTTTTTGATCTATTTAATAGATCATTTCGTGTACCTAGGCAATTGTACTTTTTAGATTATCGTGTATTATAGGCGGTTGTAAATGGTGAGGATGAGAGTCTTTTTTTTTGGGTTGCATAATTTACCCTTTGCTTTACTTTTCCTACACTTTTATTTTTCCGCACTTTATTTATCATTTGCATAATCACTAACTAAAATTAAAGGAGGATAAAATGGGTAGAATTACGTGAATGTTATACTGCATTATGAAATAATAATTGAAAACAAGTTGAGGATTAGTAGATGTGTTGCCCGGACCCTAAATCTCTGGATCAGGTACTGCGTCTACACTTGGTAGGGAGCTGTACCAGAATTTCCTAGATGAGCTAATCCGGGTGGTGACTCTGTATCTGATCACGGAATTTAGGTTCCGGGATCTTTAAGTTTAAATTGGGATTTTCTAAAACATTTGTTTTCCAAAATTCACACTTAAAATTAAGTTTTCTACAAAATGAGTTTTCTTAATAAAATGAATAGTTTTCATAAGAAAGATTAAACCTGTTTTCAAAGCCACACATAATCACTTAAAAAGAAAATCCTCGGTTCCCGCTTCGCCATGCGTTCCGAAAAATGTCATCCGCTCACAGGCATATTGGTTGATATGTGTTGTTGGCAAAATGTAGACATTCTGGGCATTTAGAAACTCATAGGAAATGTATTAATCCCCTGACTTATTATGGTATCAACATCTACACAATTCTTAAAGGTGATGTTCGCCTTCTTTTTCAACTCATAAATCACTTCATCTATTTAAGCATGTCTAGCCTTCATTTTCTTCTCTATAGCAGCCTCTACTTGCTGTAACCTCTTAGCATTAAGATCATCCTTAGTCCCAAACGACTCAATAGTCTTTCCTCCTCTGATAACACTGTGTTCAGTATCCTCTCTCATAACAGCTTTTAATTCCTTGATCAAGATATTTCAGAAATCCTGAGATGACAGGTAATCCTTAAGGACATTAGCCGCACTAGGTGTACTTGCCATTTCAACACTTTCAAATAACTATACATCACTAGCAGATTGGAATAATACAAAATCTATCAAAACCCTTCTGTCTCTGCTATTGACTCAGATACACTGCTTTTCTCAACTCTAACTAATCAGCACTTGGCTATCATTCCTCTGATACCTATTGAATTCTTTGCTTGACACTGAACAACTCCTTCAATGCTCTTTTTAACTAGTCGCTTGTTAGGTGGTCTCTTCCACAAGGGAACTGTTTCATTTAAACATGAAATGTTAATGACCCAATGGATGTATATGAAAACATTTACACACATATGGAAGAGCTGAAATAGACACATGTGGCATATGATACGCATGTATGCTTGAGATGTGATGAAATAAAACATGACGGTTAATGTATAATGCTGGGATAAACAGAATTGATGTTATGCGAGTGGAAGTGTACATGGATTTGCCAATATAGAATTTCAACTAATGTACACAAATGTGAAATGTATGAAATGTACACACAGCCTTTGTGTACATGAAAATGCATAGAAATCTATACAACTGGTTTATGAAATGTACACACAGCCTTTGTGTACATGAAAATACATAGAAATTTATGCAATTGATTATAAGATGTACACACAGCCTTTGTGTCCATGAAAATGCATAGAAATTTATGCAATTGATTATAAGATGTACACACAACCTTTGTGTACATGAAAATGCATAGAAATTTATGCAATCGGTTTATGAGATGTACACATATTCTTTGTGTACAAGGAAATGTATAGAAATTTATGCAACTGGTTTATGAAATGTACACACAGCCTTTGTGTACATGGAAATGCATAGAAATTTTTGCATGCGATCTGGTGAAATGTTCTTAATTTTTTATGCATAAACTTTGACATGTACATAGACCTTATATACAGGGTTCAAATGAAATATGCATAGAAGTTCATACATAGGGTGAAATGTGCATAGAGATTCATACATGGGTTTTATATGAGATATGCATAGAAATTTATGCATATGGTTTTATTAAATGTGTATAGAAATTTACACATAGGTTTTTATATCAGTTATACACACAAATTTATAAAGATGATTTTGAAATATATGTATAAAAATTTATCCACAGGGTTTATATGAGTTGTGCATAGATTATGCATATGGTTTTATGAAATGTGTGTAGAAATTTATACACAGGTTTTTATATGAGTTATACACAGAAATTTATCCATATTGTTTTTTTGAAATATACACAACCTTTTATGCACGAGACTTTATATGAAATCTGCATAGAAATTTCTGCATGGAGTTTTATGAAATATCCATAGAAATTTATGCATAGGTTTTGTATGAAATGTAGATAGAAATTTATGCATGAGTTTTAAACGGGATGTACACAACCTTTGTGTATAGGGTTTTAAAATGAACTATGCCTAACCATTTATGCATATGGGTTTGCAATGAATAAAGTACATAGACTTTATATGTTTAAATCCCAAAATGTAAATGGCTACGCAGAAAAGATTAATGACATTCAAATGATTGAATGACATTCAAATGATTGTCAAATATGTATTTGGTGAAATGCATGACATACGATAAAAATGGCTACGCAAAAGGAGTTAGTGAGAATCTAGATACTAATTGGTTGAATGCACATTAATAATGTAAATGAATGATTTATGGTTTAAATGATTATGAAAATGTTTATGATCTCCTGCACAAGGAACAAATTATTAGCACATGCATAGGATGCATGCCTTTCCAAACTTATAACTCCATGTTGGTCGAGTCAAATCTTTCCTAGAAATTGGTTTTATTTATCACCAACAGATGATAAAAGCGTATCTCTTAAAGTAACCAATGAAATTTGTTTTTATTATCTTTTGGTTAACCTAAGGAAAATTACTATGGTTCCTCATAGGTTCAGGCTAAAGTCTCAGGGTTGACATCAAGGTTCTCATAGTAAAATATACTTCTCAATTCTCCCTACTCAAGGGTCCAAATGAAGGGTTTATACTAGGCTATAAGTGATATACTATATTCATGTCCCTAAGAGCTTTTAATCTTTCGATCACACTTCAGTAGCATATTGTGGTTAAGAAAGAAAGTTTAAGAACATGTGTGCTTAAGTGCCTGTGATATGATGCAATAAAAGGCATAAAAACAAAGAAGTTAGAATCATTTTAAACAAGACATTTCTAGTGTTTATCTTTTGATTTTTGTAAAACCAATCCCCAGCGAACTCGCCACTATGAGCATACGATCCTAAAAATGGAATAAAAGACAGGCTATGAAGCAGAGCGGGGAGAATCTTTTCATTTGAAAATTAATTTTAAATGTTTTTAGAAAATAGTAAGAAAATAAATGAAACTGGTTAATATTACAGCAGTGCGGTTAATATTAAAGCCGTACGGCTCTTGCTTCAAATTACTAAACCTAAAATCACTGAAATTCAAATTACCAAGATGAATACTATAACCATAGTAGTACAGCTCTTCATGGGTGAACAATAGAGCCGTACTATTGTATCATAGCCAAGACTAGAGCCGAACAACTCTGGTTTCCAGAATTCTAGAATTTTGAAAATGATGCAATTCAACTAGAAATCAATCCAGAAAGCTGTAAACGAAGTTAAGGCCTTTTAGAAGTTACCTTTGATACTTTTATCCAATTTTTGAACTTTCGAAACCGATTAGAAGTGAAAAATATCGATTTTATTGAACCTTGGATTGAAATCCCAAAGCTTGAATTGAACTTGAACTAAGCTTTAGTTCCACGATTTTCAACTTGAATTTGAACCTTTAATGATTCCGGGAAAGGTTTGAAATCTCCAATTTGAAAGTTTAGGATTGGCTATGGCTTGAGTTTTCTTTTCACTGAGTTTTCCTTTTTTCTCTCTAAGATTTCTCTCTGATTCTCTCTTTGTTAATTTCCCTTCTCTTCTGTTAATCCCTTTTTCTGTCCTTGTAACGTTTTTCTTGCAATCTCTTTTTTGCCATAATCACCAAGAATTCATGAAAGCAGAAGCTGGCTCCCTTCAACCAAATGTCAATCTCCTTTCAATCCAAATGTCATTGATCATTTAGAGCCATACTGGTCAAGTTAGTGGGCTAAGAGCTGTACAGCTGTAAATTAGAGCCATGCTGCTCTAAGCCCAATAACTTAAAACAGTAAGTCTGGGAATGATTTTGTGGTCCAATTCTCAAACCCATCAAATCCGAATTCTCATTTCGCGAACCGATTCAACAAAGATCTTTAAATAACAAATAATCAAATAAACTTTCTTCATTGAGGTTGGAAAAATCCAATGCTCACAGGTCCATGTAAATAAACAAAGCCTACATATGATATAATTATCTAGATATTATAATTAAAATATATCTAGGATATTTATAATATTAGGAAAAAAAATTGATTGAGAATAAATCTATTTCATATGGGATATGGAAATAGACGAAATAGGAATTAGAATGTGATTCTAACTAGTGCTATTTTTTCCAATTAGCTTCATCTTTCCTTTTTCCCTTTTTCAAGCAAGAAAAATTTGCCCCCCCTTGGTTAGACTTAGGGATTTTGGCCATAGCAAGAAAAGAGAGAGAATCACCATTCTTTTATGGAGCTAGCACTCGGTTTGCCTTTACAGCTTCGCGTGTGTGAGAGTAGAGTAGCTATACTTAGAGCTCTTGTTATAACAAAATCGAATCCATTCGGAGAAGGCGATGGAGAGAATCTAAACCATTCTTTTGATTTTATTTTTCCATCAGTTTTGAACATGTGATTTTGGGCATGAACCCTAGTGATAAATGACTATTCTACCTTAAAAGTTTCATTTATCAATGTGATGGGTTCCAACAGTGGTATTAAAGCTTACATGTTCTTGATTATGGAATTGGGATATTAAGGTTCATGGTATTATGATTTTGATTGAAACTGCTTTCGAATTAAAATTGAATTTGGAACCTTAATTTATTGTTGATTGGGTTTTAGGGTTTTTGATATAATTTTCCCTATTTTTCCCAATCTATTTTTTATGTTTTATACAAAAAAAGTTTTGGATTTAAGGGTAGCCGGCAGCGACTACAACTGCTACAGCTCGCAGTAGAGGCCATTGCTTTAGCCACTACAGCAGCAGTGGCTTGTCGTAGTAATGGGCTATGTCACTTGGGACAGCAGCACCGCGGTAGGTGTGAGCGAATGATCCTTTCGATAGGCCACGATGACAATTGAGGAGAACATTTTATTTTAGAAATTTTAGCCATTTATGGCTTAGTAATGAAAAGTGAAAGGAAAATGCACAAACCCTAATTCCCTCATTAAAATATTTAGGAGTCGCCACCCAGTTCAACTCTATTGGGAAATTATGGTATAGTTGAACCATAAAGGAATTGATATACCTTTTAGTCAGAGATTCGGGTTTGGACAAATCACTTATTTCTATCTCATTTCAGATAATTATTAGTTGTTATACTTTTAACGTCTTTAATATTTATTCTCTATTCCATTTTCAGCCCTAGTTATTTTCTATATGTTGATACGGAAAGCGGTAAATAAATACAGAAAAGTAAATAAATTTAAAAAAATAAAATTATTACAAACCAATAGAATAATCTATCCTACGGGATACATTTTTAAAAATAAGGTATGAGATACAATCAGCTAGAATACACAAATAATCTAAAAATGGAAGGTTAGCATACATCTAACCTAACATACATCTACCTGCAAAATAGAGGTTAGTAGCACAATAAATATACATACCCATAGGACTTAAAGTAGACAGCAAGGAGTAAAAGGTTATTCTAGATGTGAAAGAGGAGAGTCGAGAGAATCTAGTAGATTCAACCAACTTGAACTGGAAAATGATTTTGAAATGCCTTTTTGGTTGTGACTGGAAAACATTTTCAATGGAATTTCATTCGTGGGGGTTAATTACTACACACAAATTAAATCTAGACCATAAAGTAGTGATCACTCAAGAATAATTTCAAAACACAAGAAAACAAGCTGAATCGAAAACCCAGAAATGAGAATGAGAGTTGTATGAAAACGAAAATTGGTTTGTTTTGAGATTTTTATGTAAATAACTTTCTCATTCAGTCATGAATCCTTTGGAGGCCTATGAAACACTTAGCTATAAACCATAACAAATCAAACTCCAAATCCAAAATTGAATCATAGAACTCGGGGGTTAGAGCCGTACGACTCAGATTTAATTTGAAGAAAAATTGCTTCGGTACAAAACCCACATGGAATGGCTCTGAGATTAGGGCCGTACAACTCTTGTTCACCCAAAATAGGGCCGTACAACTCTTGTTCACCCAAAATAGGGCCAAGAAAAGAGTCGTATGGCTCTAACTTCCATGAGTGAGTAGGTTTTGCATTTAGCTAAAAACTTCAAGACACACAACAAAAAGAACCGAGAAAGCAGCAAAAGGATCTAAGGCCTCTCAGAATTTACATCTTGTGTGTTTATCCAATATTTTGAGCCTCTGAAACCAATTCCTAGGATGTAAGCTGGTTCTGAAGTTTGGTTTCATTCGGAACCATCCCTGAGATCATGAACCAAGGATGAAGGATGAAAGTTCGAGTGTTTAAGACCAGGAAGATTAGTGTGAAATGAGAAGTTGGTGAGATGCGAAGAAGGTCCGGTTTATTTTCTCTCTTACTCTCTCTAACTCTCTTTAGGTTCTCACTTCTGATTTCTATCTCTCATGGCTGAGATTTTTTTTTTTTTTGTCTAGCAGTGATGAGAGCCATATGGTTTTAACACTTGATGAAGAAATTCGTACGGCGATAGATGAGTGCCGTACAACTCTCATTTTTAGGTCAAAAAACTCAATTTTCAAATTTGGCCTCACGACTTAACCCTTCTTCATATAGAGCCATATGACTTTAGTTTGAGCCGTGGATACAAATGAAAGCCATACGCCTCTCACTGAATTTAGGATTTAGGCCGCTAATCTCTCAAACGATTCTCAGGTTTATTCCGAAGCTCATTCGGTGATCGTTTTCATCCTTCGAATCAATTCTTATAGAAAACTCAATGCAAAGGATAACTAATTTTGTTTTCATTATTAAAGTGGAAAACATCCACACTTAAAGGCTACCCCGCATGTAATTAAATTTAGTGTTGGCCAAGTCTAACTAGATCTTGGGTGAATTTAAGTACACGACAAGAAGCGCGATGAACTAGAGTAAAAAGGACTTACCTATTGGTATGGGTACCAAGTAGTATTCTTGTTCATGATTTATCTTTGGAGATACACTTAAGGTCGACCTATAAAGATTGAGATAGTTAGCTTTAATTTATGATAAGGTTTATGGTCAACTTAAAGCATTCTGAGGATAGGATTCGTAAAGTTGCCATGCTAGGTGATAGGGTTGTTAAACTGAACATAATTGGATAGGTCCACGTTGGGCTATAAAATTGCTACACTAGCATGATGGGAGAAAAGGCTGCTACATTAAACAAAATTGGATAGGTTCCACGCGGGCTAATAAACTTGCTACACTGAGCAAGGAGGATAGGTGCCATGCTAGAGAAAAGGTTTCTACACTGAGCAAAATATGATAGGTGCCACACTAGGCAATAAACTTACTATGCTAAGAAAAATAGGATAGGTGCCACACTAGGCCAAAAGGTTATTATGTTGAGCAAAATAGGATAGGTGCTATATTGAGCAATAAACTTGCTATGCTGAGCAAGGAGGACATATTCCGTGTTGGGCAATAGGGTTGCCATAATAAGCAAGGATGTTGATGTTGTGGCTGCTCTAGACCTATAACCTATACTGGAGTTTGTGAAGTTTTACTTTTGTTGCACTAAGCAATTCTATTGATACTGTGGTTGTGCTAGACCTAAGAATTATATTGGTGTCCTTATTCATTGGCCGATAATTTCAAAACAAAAACTTTTTCCCCTTTGATCAAGATAAAGATAAGTACTGATAATTGTTTGAAATTCGCCTTTTTAGCATTCTCATTTTCTAACCTCCAAGATCCTACAAAAATAGAATTACCTTTCTTGGGAGGATTTTTGGTGAAATAAAATTTAATTGGAACGAGAAATTTACCAAGAAAAATCGGCATGTACCTGAATAGGGGTTGAGAGCCGTACGGCTCTCGTTGATTAATTCAAAGCAGCATGGCTCTAGGTTTAGAGATTTATGGCTCTAATTTTCAAAAAAAAAAAAGTCGTATAGCTCTTTCTGGATAGGATAAAAAGAAACCCAATTCCTCTTCAATTAGTAGTCGACTTCTTTTGCTCTTCTCTTCCATTCTCTCAATTTCTCTCAAAACCTATCCTCAAATCTCCAATTTCTTTCACGAATATGCTAAAAAAGATTTGCAAGGTCATCAAGGGTGGCACTGGGAACGATCTTACGCCAATTTCATAGTATGTTTTACTTGAGGGGGTATTCAATCTCCCCTTTGCTTCAGTAGATTTGACTTTGAGGCTTGAGGAATCATCCAAATATTATGGGATATTGCTTGGAAAAGATGTGCCGATCCTCCTTGACATCCCAGCCATGCATCAAGAGATTTGGTTAGTTTTTGAAACTTTTTTCCAATTTTTTGTTTTTTAGGATTCTGTGTAATTTATGTTGAATTGATGCATATTTAGGATAAAAAATGATAAATGTTATGGTATGCGCTAGTTTGGAGTAGATTCTGCATGCTTAGGGTGATTAATTTTGGATTTTGGAAACCAGAGCCGTAGACTCTATTCTTCAGAGAATTAGAGCCATGCGGCTATGTTCTCAGGGAGATTAGAGAAGTGTGGCTCTCATACTTAGGCAAGGATAGTGAGGGGCCTATAGAGTTGTGGAGCTCTAGTTCAGCTCTATTCTGTTAGTTTAGAGTCGTACGGCTCTAAAGGCCTGGACAGAAAGTCCACCACAAATTTACTCAAAAATACATATGAACAATTGTTAATATGTACTTTCTCATTGCTATTCTTTAGGATCGAAGGGCTAATAAGGGTTCTTAGAGACTTTCCAACCCTCGAAGTTAGTATGATGTGCTTCCAAAGGCCATGAAGTGTTGGACATCCCGGCTTAAAAATAAAACAAATTGTAGAATTAAATGTTTTGAAGCTAGGGTTCAAGCCCAAGAACATAAAGATAGGTTATAGATCTACAAGAAAAAGAGGAGAAAATTGATTTCTCACCTAAGTCATCCTCGCCCAAGAGATTGATTTGACTAAGGGCTCCACTTTTTGCCCCTCTAAGTTCACACACGCAGAGTCTTATCGGTGGGACTCGAGTGTTAGTTCTCCGAACCAAGGATTCCATCTCGAAGCCAAAAACACTTTTGTTCAAGTGGAGAAGATTATGAGAATTTTTTTTTTTTTTGGCTAGGTATTAACCTATGGGTATTAGGGTTTCTTCCTTACCCTTTATGTATAAAACATAAAGGTAAGATACCCAAACTACCCTCCCTTGTAAATATTCACTATAATTTACATAATAATGATTTAACCAAAATTACCATACGGTAACTTTAAAAAACCATTGAACCAATTCTTATTATAGACTATTATATTTTATTTTGGACTTAACAATTAATCTTATAAAATAAAATAATCTATTAATCAATAATTAATATGTATTCAATACATATGAAAAGGTGTGATCCTGTAGGTCCATCCGTATGTTGGCCATGGGCCTTCGGCCTATAAGTTGTAAGTGGGCTCTAGCAATCCATTACAACCCCCAATTGAGATGGAGATGTCAAAATCAAAATGACATACACCTAAAGTATTCTTATATGATCCTTTGCACATCTGATATCGATGTCTTGCACAACGCATGGCTTTGCCATCCTTCTACGTGCTAAGACATTTACTTGACATCCAAGTAGACTGATAAGATCAAATAAATGATTATCCAATAATCATTTTATTTAGATACTGCCATACACTACTTAGTCTCACTCGTCAAGAGGATAGTGATATCATCTTTTCGGTGAAGAGATAGGCAATTCCTTCACATTACTCCCGGTCCTAGTATGGTTCTCGATATACCCAACGTACCCATACTTGGCACCCAGTTACAGGCCCATTAGGCGTACATCAAAGTATACAAAGTCATATCTAGGAGTGTAGTAATATTGGGTCTAAGGATCCAAAATAAGCAATATGTGAGAAACGCTTATGACACTAGACCATGTAGTGTTCTCACAATCCAGTGGACTGTTCACTAACATGCACTTATGTCCTTGATAGACTTTCCAAGTCCTATGGTTGGTAAGACACCACCCATCTCATAAGGAACATACTAGTCTTTAGTTATATTCATTCCTATGATTATAATAAACTAGGGATAGCTTTAAAACTATGTTCTTTAAAACTCATGGTTATACTTATTCAGTACACACTACTAACAAACATTAGTGAACACCAGTTTATGGATTATTAATATTTATTAATTAGACAAGTAATTCAATAAATATGATTATGCCTTTATTAATATAGAGTAAATGTATTCTCATACACAAAATAAACAGAGTACATCATATAGGGACTAGGGCATAACCCAACATGAAGGCCTAAGTTGATAGTACCAGGTTGCATCACCTAGTTTTGAGTACTACTACACATTCCTCGTACCAGTTAAAGAGCTTTGACGATGCTTATTTAGAGGTGGATGGATACCACCCATACATTTTACTTGCCGATTGGGGAGTACACAATTACTCCATTTGATTTTACTGCCATTACCGGATCGAAATTCGGTGGAGAGATGATCTCCTTCAATTGTGCTTTGGCCCAGGGTCGATTTGACCCAAGGGTGATTTCTATTTTATATGGCTACACTGCCCAACAGCCAAAGATTTTGTGCAGTGAACTTTATAAGTGCTGGTTAGGACAAGTGCTAATTAAGGTGACAATAATGGGCCAGTATGCAAAGCCCTTTCTAATCTACACTTTATCGGAGATTCTCTTTCTGACCGGGCAGAGCTTTTTATCTGATCGTGCTACCCTCTTGTATTTATCTGGATCAAGTCGGTGGCCTAAACTAGAGATGAGGTTCCCTAGCATAGCTCTACTGTGGCCTTGATCTTTGTGCAAAAGGGACGTATAAATAGATCAAGGGTTTCTGGATCACCATTTCTGTAAGTAAATTATTTACTTTCTTCTTTTTTTTTTTTACATGTTGTTACTTCTCTACAAATCTTGGCATATAAGGACAGATTTTTGTATACTCCTACCCTGCATCTTTTGGATATAGAGATCCATTGCTTTTCATGGAACTTGACATGGATTGGCTACAAATAGAGTACAGTAGCGCACGACATGGATGAATGAGGGGCCATTTGAATGCAATAAGTCCTGAAACAATAAGATGAAACTCCTTGCCTATCTTTCAATCATTCTTCAATTGAGGTTTATTTGTTATGCTTGCTTTGTTTGCTTTTGGTAGGTTGACACTATTCCCTGGGATGATGAGCACTATCGGCTGGGTAGAGCATCGATTCGTTATGGAGTGCCCTTACTGTTTTGAGTGGTACTTTAGGGAGCGAGTTTGTGGCTGGCAGAAGGGTTTAGAAGAGTGACAGGTTCCATCGCCACTTCCCTATAGTCTCTTCTATCATCATTTACTGAAGATGGAGGAGCATCCTGATCTGTTCAGTAAGACTATTTGGTAGTTAGAGTTGAGGGCAGATACTGGCAGTTCATAGCGCAGTAGCTGTTTCCACTTTCTATTACTAGCTTTAGTGAGGTATGTGATTCTCTCACCATTTCTGCTGAGAATGTGATTTTCATTTTGTTGGCTTTTTAACCGTGTTTCCTTACAACAGGGTAGAAGAAGAGGACAAAGTCTTCCACGATCAGTGGTGGATGTCGGTTTGTGAGCGAGGGGTCTAGTACCCGAACTTTGGCCACCACTATTGGTATTACCCTAGAGATGGTAGGCAATATGCCGATGGGAGATCTGCCTAGTTGTGGCTTTCATGCCAAGAGAGCGGCTAGTAGTAGCACAGGTGCAGCTGGATTCTATGTCTGTGGACTGTTGGATTTCAGCATCAATGAGTCTGTCTAGCTAGTGAATGCTAAGGGGTAGCCTTATAGCATCGCTTTGGCCATGGATCATTAGATGCCCATATACCATACCCCACAGAACACCACCCATGTGAGTTTGTAATACATCTCTGATTCTTTTCTAGTTGTACCATTCCATTCTAGTTGTAACTACTTATTTGCATGGTTCTCTCATATCCCGATGAACCAGGGGATAGAGATGGCGCAGACTATCTCAGTATTTAGGAGTCTTCTTATCCAAGATATCGGGGTCATGTCAGTGAGTACCTACCCTTTATCCTAAAAATATGCATATGTTATGCTTTTTACATGTATGCATGCATGCTAATGAGTTCTTTCTTGTTTCTTTTGGTTTTTCAGGCAAGGATGAACAACCACAGATGGGAGATCTAGGGCATGAGAGCTCATATCGCTCAGATTTCCCAATAGTACACCAATTTATTGGCATCCATGGACCCCAAGGAGTCGAGTGACATTGTTTCATCTTCCATCAAACAAATATTCCACGACAGTATTGTACATTGTGAAAACCGAAACATAACAAAACTAACCTAAACTGGTTGCGCAAATTCATACGGCTCTTAACTCTATATTGGTCTAAAGATATAGAGTCGTACGACCATAATTGAGAGCCATGCGGCTATAATTGAGAGTTGTACAACTGTGTATTGAGAGTTATGGAAGACTACACTTTGGTAGAATTGTCCAATTTTCCATATGAATCACATGCGTACCCAACTCTATGCATATCTGCAGTAGCTAACCAAGCAAGATTGGCAATGTCTGAAGCCTTATTTCAACATCCAGCTAAACTGCTTTTTCCTTGAAGTAGAAATGAGTTTTTAGGATCCCTTAGATCATGTATTTTGGTTTTCTACTTAGGAGTAAGGCCTTTTAGTTGATGAGCCCAATGCTATCTTAAACATCTCGTGTCCGCAAGCAACTCATATTACCATTCCTAAGTTCAAATTTGATGGTTTCCAATCTTTGCAGAGTATGCTCAAGATTGATCCTTCTATCATGGCCCAACTTCTTTTCGTCTCAGGTTCTTCTTATGGGTTGAAGCTCAACTCTTATGCACATCATCATCTTCTTCAGATCTCTGTTGGGCCCTTTTCATAAGCTTGATGCTAATGACTTACTTCTTATGTGAGATTGATTCTACTGTCCATAGTTTCGATTAGTATCAATAATTTCTCAGATGGCAGCTGGTGCTTCTATTGTGGCATTGATCTTGTCTAAGACTCTAATGCACCTTGATTCCATATGTACTGATCGGCCAACCAAAGTGGGTGGTAGCTTAGTGCTCCTTTAAGTAACATCACATTTCATCTAAATGGGCAAACATTCAGAGCTATGAGTCGATGCATTATGACACTACTACTCTGGTGGAGACTGATGGGGCCTACCATGAATGGCTTACAACCATTACACACCTTCCTACTCAGGCGGAACAAGAATAGGTGACCCTTTCACTATTGGGCTCGAGTCTCATTGCATCAAGTGGTGTCAAACGAAGGAGACTCAATGCTTAGAGAGTTGAGATTTATTTGCAAACATTAAGCCTGTTTTAAATTTAAGATGATGCAAATACTTTCTTTGATGGATGTTTATGTAAAATGTGTATTGTTTATGCGTTTCATCATTTCCATAAAAACATATTTGAACAAAACATGACACTTTTTTTGCCAAAGTTAAGTTAAGTAGATATGTTCTGTCCCCCATATAGTATGCATTTCACATGAGTTCATCCCTGTTATCAGCCGGTCCTTGTAGATTTTCCAACTGAATGGTCTCTCATTGTCTTTATTTTTGCCTAGTCCACCCATACAAGTTTTTAACCTAGCATACTTTTTTTTGCTTTTTCGTTTTTTTTTTCTTTAGACATGGAATATTTTGAGGCAATCCTAGTTAATCAAGTCGATGAATTAGTTCCTTTTCATATCCATGATCTTAACACCTCCTTTAGGTAATAACTTCTGTTGGGATTCTCTCTGTGTAAAATAAAAAATTTCAAAATGTAGCTAAAGCGATTATGCTTTGTACTTGAATCCTTTCTAGGAACAATATGCATTGATTATGAAATAAAAAAATAAAGACTCAACTAAAAAGCAATTTAAATCTCCACCCTCACTCACACAGATGCCTATCGAACGAAACCACGTGCTAGCGTTAAACAAAATGGAGCCTACCCAAATTCTTTGTCTTGGTCCTTCTCTATCTTTAGGGTTGGGCGATATACTTAGTACCTAGGGTTAGGGATAATTTTTCCTTTTATACCCATGTATAAAAGTTAGTCCTAATTAAATTAAGTTTTATCCTTTAATTTATTTAATTAGCTTTAATCTATATTAATTTGATTTCATTATAACCATATAATAAAATCATAATTAATCAATTATAGCTCAATCAATTAAATTAAATGAATCCTAATTTAATTAGTCTAAGTGTTAAAATAAAATAAGTACCAATTTAAGACAGTTTTCATCTATTGATTAAACAACTCCAAATAATTATTTTAATAGATTGAAAATTAATTTTTCCATAAGTTAATTATATTAATTTGACTTTTCCATAAAGTTCATAAATATAATTAACATAAAGCTCTATATTAAATAAAATATATATCCAATATATATTATATTGGCAGTGGGCCCAATACCTTAGCTATTCAAATAAGATGAAGACATCAATCATATGCGAGGCCTAAACCTTGCAATAACTTTTACATCCTCTGCCAGTGATATTAGTGTCCTGCGAGAGTCATAACAATGTCACCCTCTGTGGCTGCACGGACATTCCTTGATACCGAGTGAACTGTAGTTCACAAACAAGTAATCACCCAATGATTCCTTATTTGGGTGTGGCCACACTCTTATCAATTCTATTCATCAAGTGGCCGATGATATATGCTCTGACTTAACAGAGTGGCATATCCCTTCACATCCCTACTAGTTAATGATCACTGGCATACCCAAGCATACCCATACTTAGCACCTTGTTAGAGGCTCGTTAGGCTTACGTCAAAGTATATGAGTTCACATCCAGGCCTATAGGAATATCAAGTCTAAGGATCATAGACAATTACTAATTAAGAACCACCTATGACATAGGGACCATGTGATGTTGTTAATAGTGGATCAATCCAATTGTGAGCAGATGACGTTTTTTAGAAGCGGCAAAGCGAACCAAGGAATTTGTTATTTTTAGCCATTAATACGGTATAAATATGTAATTCATTTTGGAAACAATATATTTTGTAAAAGATTCGAAATTAAAATTTCAAAAAAGGTATAGGAGTCACCATCCGGTTCAACTCAACCACAAAATTCACGTATAGCTGAAACTAAGTGAGGGCTGCTATTCCTTCCAAAGATCTAAGTCTGGGCGAGTCACTTATTATCTGATTAAACTAAATACTTCAACAATCAAATCATAGCATTTTATAGAACTAAGTAGATTTTATTTTGAGCACACGATATTCATGCAAGGTACAAAAAGCAGTAAATAAATTGATTATACAGATCGAATCAAATAAGCTACCCTAGGGGATACATACGATTCAAATGGGGAATTAGAGTGCAATCAACTAAAATACATAAATTCATCTAATATAAGAATAAAACTGAATATACATTTAATCCTACAAAACAGATGTTAGTAACACAATAATCACATTTAGGACTCAAACATCACAAAAGGGGATAATAAGTGAGTCGGGATGATGCATTTAGATGAACAGCGTAGCCAAGGAAACTCGATAAATTTCACCGACTAAACCATGAAATTGTTTTGAAATGTTCCTGTATTGATTTTTGAGAAAATGGTTTTGAAAACGATTTTACCATTAATTACTTATCATGGCAAGTGAGTCAGTTTTCAAGAAATTAGATTTCTATCATTGTTCTGGTTAAATACATACTTCTGAAATACTAAGGTTCAAATGTTATGAAATGTTTGAAAAGGGGTTTTTAGTGATTCTATCCCAAGCTGATACCCGCGTGGGTGTGTATTCAATAGCCGTGCAGTTATGGTTTACACCAGTGCAAGTGTCACTTCTGAATTAGTAGCCAAAATTTGAATTTTTTAGTTTTGCGCTCTTTTTCTGAGTTTAATAGTCGTGCGGCTATAGCTATTACAACCATGCAACTATCATAATAGCCATGTGGCTTTGGTTCTTAGACCACAAAACCAAAAAGAAAGTATGCTGGAAATATGCAAGTGATGCTTAAAAATCAACATAAACAGTCAAATGCTTTCGGTCTCTCAGATATTTACCCTTGAAGCATGGATCCACAGCTTTAGGAGGTGCAAACCCTTCAAAAAAATGGCTCCAATTGAACACCAAAACTTCAAGCTCCAAATGTTACGGTTTTTTTGGTCAAATTAATCTCTAAATCCTATTAAAAGCCTTAATAAAGTTCTCACTTCAGATTTCTAGCTAATTTTAAGCCTAAAAATAGAGATTGAAGGATGAAAATTAAAGAAAAGTTTGATTTCTCTTCCTTTTTTTCCTTTTTCTTCCCCTTTCTCTCTAAGTGAGATTTGCTAACCCCTTTCTTTTCCTTATGGTGTCCTTTTTATAGGCAGAAAGAGCCTTCTTCCTTGCTAAATCCGCCCAAAAAATCTAAAAAATCATTTTCAAGAAGAAAAGTCATGGTTCTGTCAGAGAACAATACCTGCGTGGGTCTCGATGCCATAACTGTAGAGCTCTCAATGTGACAGCCGTGTGGCTCATGGAACCATCATGCAGCTGTTGATTTGGGAACAACTTTCTCCTTTGTTAGGGAAACAATCTGAGGCTTAAAGTTCGGTTTATCGAAGCCTCAATCTTGAATTGTCTTTGACCCCTGGAGCTATGGAACGCTATAAAACCAAACAAATGATTTATTCATTATAGAAGTCGAGGGATGAAAGTCCCGTACTCACACGCTTCACTTCGTGTATCTAAATTCATAGCTCACAGGTTTACCTTGTCCCGTGGTGAATTTGGATACACGATAGAGAGTGCGGTAAGCAGAGAAAAGAGATGTACATGTCCTTAGTGCTGGTTGAGTGACTAGGTTGTCAAGGGTCGGAATTGGTTTTGAGATGTCATATGGCTAGTACATTCATTCCTTGACCGATAATTTTGGAAAAAAAAATCTACCCCTTCGATCAAGAATGAATGTCAAAGTGAAGTTGGCTATTAGTCGAGTAGCTATGAGATGCTAAGCTTTTAGTGAGGGGGCTCTAGTATGCTAAGATACCTGAAGTGATAATAGAAGTTCTTGGTGTATTATAGAACACCTAGAACTATGTTCAATATGTTGGGACGATTGAGACAACAATAGAAAGAAATGACTAATTGTAATTGTTTCTTGATTGACGATTTTTGGGAAGTAGGGATTTAGCAAGTTGAGTATATTTAACAAGTTGAAGATTCATAATGTTGCCTATACCTACGTAATCACAAGAATAAACTTTCTTGGAAGAAAGCAAGTTAATTTACCTTTGAAAGATTGAAAGTGACTGAATAAAAAGATAAAGTAACAACAATCACAATAATAATTATGAAATAAATAAATGTATAACTAAAGAAAATAAATGAAGTAAAAAAAATCAAAGTTAAAATCAAAAAGGGGAGGAAACAGCATTTGGCATGACTGTAACGACAATAGTCATGTGACTGAAGAACTACACTAGTGCAGGTGACGATATGACAGTCGTGCGGCTGTTACATTGCCCACACAAGCGTTGAGCCTAGATAAAAGTAGAAGCTAGCAATCAGCAGCCATTCTACGTGATTTCTTAAATTTTTCTCCAAAACTCGATTTTCTCACAACACTTTAGTAAGATATTGAAGCAACAAGACAAGAGACTTCCTAAGGTTCCAGCAAGGTTGGTTAGCATGGGTGAGGATCCACAGGCTCTCACTTTCCTCTTCATTGCGAATGGCTATAGCTTATCACAGGACATTCCTCATTTGGGCATTTCTTTTGGCCAAAACATCCCCTTTTTAAGCTGATCCATCATCTCATAAGCATGCTCGTCCATGAACTACTTCTGAAGATTAGACCATGGTACCCAGTATGAGGCATGAGACATCTCAGTCATCCCTTACGTACCGGTCATACTGCTCCACCATCGCCGTGGTGACGCCTCGACCTGTGGGAGGGCCAGCTGGTAAAGGAGCATTCAGTACACACTCCTTGGACTCTTGTCTAAGAACTATTTGTAAGTTCCTAGCCCAGTCCAGAAAGTTAGTCCCCGAAAGCTTCTCCTTCTCTAAAAGTGACCTAAGTAAGAGTAAGTTGTTGTTTGTTGCAGCCATTTAAATTTCTTAAGTGAAATGGGATTATCTACATGGAAGAAATCATTGCTTGAGTTAGAAATAAAGGACTTTTAAGCCAATTCAATTTAATAATCCGATTTTAATTTGTTTATTGGTGATGTTAATTGGCTGACTTGACCAAGATCCACAACTTATCAATGACTGGCCAAACTAGGGCTCGCTAATCAACCATTGATTCGTTTGGTAGGACAACCTATCCAATCCTTCCATGAAGGACTCTTGGTTTGATGGGCTTATTGACACTTTACCCATCTGTGCTTAGGGCCCGCTCTGAGCTAATGCTACCCATGTTGAGTCAAACCACCATTCACATGTTAACCATACCAAGTATCCTAACCCTCGACGGTCCATCGAATACTACAATGTACCCAGCTAGGGCATGGTGCACATTGCAGCATCAATGGGAGGAAAAGGTGTGAATATGGGAAGCACTTTTAAACGACTCAATATTTTAATTTCCGGATTATAATTAAGTGATACGGCTTAGCATGCATAAACGCGGGTAATAATTTGGTGATCCATACATCCATATTATATGACAAATACAATAGCATAGTTAATTTAAAATAAATGAGATCCTATGGGCCTTTAATTACAACCTAATGAAAAACTAGATATCCTATCTAATTCTTCATGGACCGGACTGCAATCCTTCTTAGGCTCCCACCATGGTCCATCTGGGCCTTCCTCCATACTTAATGCAATTACAACAATTTTATTTTAAATAAAATATATTCTAAAATTACATCAAAATAAAAGAAATGGCACGTATCCCAAAATCAAATTACAACCGATAATAATTTAGGGCCCATAGAACTCAACATCACATTTCAAAAAAGTACCTGTCCTACACATACATACCAATATGATGCATGATCATGGCATTCCAAATTATAAATATAAATGTTAAGTCGAGTTACTTAGGGTGAAATCGCCAATTTTAACAAATGTGACTAAGGCCCATAAAGGCCTAATGGATAACATCAACAAATGCAAAATTAACAATTTTGCTCCACTTGAATTTGGGTTGTCACTAATTTAAAATTTAGCCCTCCTAATTTTAACCGGTGTCACGGTTTATTGGGCCAATTTCACAAAGTCGAAATTCAATTTAATATGCAAACAATTAAATTAAATATGCATGCCAACAAAATAAACAATTTAAATACAAATTAATTTTAAAAAAATTTAATTTAATTTGCATTAGGGTCCGGGATAAAAAAATACCCGCAAAATCCAAAACCAGACCCAAACCCCGTGCGCGGCGCTGCTGTCCCGGCGGGGCAACAACTGCTACATGGCAGCATGCCATGCAGCAGCTGCTGCCGCAGCTGCAGCAGTAGCAACTGTGCCGCAGCTGCTTGCTGCGGCAGTAGCAATTGTGCCGCAGCTGCTGCAGCTGGATGGAATCACAAATTGCGATTCCATCCAGGCCAAAAAATTATAATTTTTTTTTTCAAACTTATGAAATCACAAAAATTATCCATCAAAAATTAAATAATCAATAAAACAACAATTTTGATGGAAACCAATTGGAGAAAAATAATCAAAAACCCCAAATTAAAAATTCTAGGGTTCATCAAAAACCAAAACCAATTAAGTAAGAACCTTAAAATCACAAACTTGAAACCCATTCTTTCTTCAAGAACGCTTTTAAGAACCAATTCCAATCAATCTAATGGACAAAACCTAGGCTCCGATATCACTGTTGGGATTAGTCATTGAAAAATAACATGGCGCAGCAAAAAAATACACTGTTTAAAATTTCCTAGAATCCACCTATCATGTCCAATTACCATTGATTAGAAAAAATAAAACAATTTGAATCAAGAGAGATTAACTCACAGGATTCGTCTCTTCTAGTGACTGCTCCAGAATCGTTTCTTGAAACTGCGATCTCCAAAGTCCGATGCACGACCAACTATTAAGCGGGAACCGGTGCTAGCCGAAAATGCGAAGGAATGGAGGATTAATGCTGTGATTTTCGGCTGATTTGGGGCTGCTCTTAGTGGCTGAAATTTCCAACAATTAATTAGGGTTGAATTAGGCTTTTCTTCCTTAAGTGTGCCCTTATATAGACACCTTGTCTAATTGGGTTTTAATTAGGTTAATTAAACCCAAGCCCACTAGAATTATAATTACATAAATAAACTTTAATTAAAAAGTATTTACTATGTAATTTAATTCCATTTGGCTAAATTTAATTACCCCTAAATAAAATTAAATCACACTTAAGTAAATACAATACATGTATTTAATTTTCCTACTTAGGAAAATTATTTAATTAATTGTTTACTTTATGTAATTCAATTAATTGATAAATTAATTAATTACATTATGTAAACTTATTAATTAAATTAAATTCAACCCAATGTTAATTAATTACCTTAACACCGAATGTCAACTAATTAATTAACCCATTCCTTCCAATGTACATGTATAATTTCTATAAGTTCCGGCTCAATTGATCTATGTGCATGTTCCTATGGGCCTGTCTTTATGTTGGCAGTAGGCCCAAGGCCCATAGACTGTAAGTAGGTTGTAGCAAACCATTACAACCCCCAATTAGGACAGAGATGCAGCAGTCTTTAGAAGACACTCACCCGATAGTAATCTCATAGTGTCCTTTACCTAACGATATCGATATGAATAAACAAGAGGCATGGTGTCCGTGATCTTAAGTTGACTGATTAATGAAATAAGCAACCAACTTATTTAGGTATGGCCATACACTTAATAGTCCCACTCATCAAGTGGCCAGTGATATCATCTCGGTGTTACCCAAGTGGCAATTCCATCACTTCATCATCAATATCAACATGTTCACCGGTCTGCCGAGTCATACCAGTATTTAGCATCCTTTTATAGACCTGTTAGGCATATGTTTAGGTGAACCGGATTCCATATTGATACTATAAAATGAAATCTGGTCTGAGGACAAAAGAGACCTACTCAAGAAAGACCTATGACGCGACAACCATGTGGCTTTCTTGTGCGGATCGATCTAGTCCCATGTCAATGACATGTAACTATATTTATGACTGACTATACAAGTGCTATGGCTATTTGAAAATTGACATACAGTCATCAAATATACAAGTCTGTGGTTCTATTCGTTCCTACGATTAGAACAGACCTGAGATAGGTTTTATGATTATCAATCAATGGATACTCTACTCATATTATAGCACAAGATATCAATGAAATAGATTAATTGCCTTCATTAATATGACACAAATAATGTATTCATATAATGAGTCTTAATGTATAATACAAAATACAAGAATCCAATGCCCTAAGAACTAGGGCACAGCAACAGATTTTGACATCTCCATCGCAATTGGGGGCTATAATGGCTTGCTAGAGCCCACTTACAACCTACAAGCCAAATGTCATTTTGGGCTCATGGCCAACATATGGATGGGCTTACAGGATCACATGCTAAGGAGTTTAGGCGGGCTTTGTTAATGTGCCCTAGTTCTTAGGGCATTGGATTCTTGTATTTTGTATTATACATTAAGAGTTATGTATGAATACATTATTTGTGTCACATTAATAAAGGCAATTAATCTATTTCATTTATATCTTGTGCTATGATATGAGTAGAGTATCCATTGATTGATAATCATAAAACCTATCCCAGGTCTGTTCTAATCGTGGGAAGGAATAGAACCACAGACTTATATATTCGATGACTGTATGGTAGTTCTTAACTAGCCATAGTACTTGTATAGTCAGTCATGAATATAGGTACATGTCATTGACATGGGACTGGATCGATCCGCACAAGAAAGCCACATGGTTGTCATGTCATAGGTCTTTCTTGAGTAGGTCTCTTTTGTCCTCAGACCAGATTTTATTATAATATCAATATGGAATCCGGTTCACTTTGACATACGCCTAACAGGTCTGTAAAAGGATGCTAAATACGGGTATGATTGGGTGGACCGGTGAACATGTTGATATTGATGATGAAGTGATGGAATTGCCACTCGGGTGACACCGAGATGATATCATTGGCCACTTGATGAGTGGGACTGACAAGTGTATGGCCATACCCAAATAAGTTGGTTGCTTATTTGATTAATCAGTCAACTCAAGATCAAGAAATATAATAAACAATAGAAGAGGATGACAGACACCATGCCTCTTGTTTATTCATATCGATATCGTTAGGCAAAGGACACTATGAGATTACTACCGGGTGAGTGTCTTTTAAAGACTGCTTCATCTCTGTCTTAATTGGGGGATGTAATGGTTTGCTAGAACCCACTTACAGTCTGTGGGCTTGGGCCTACTGCCAACATAAAGACAGACCCATAGGATTGTGTACATAGATCAACTGAGCTGGAACTTATAGAAATTGTACATGTAATGTACATTGGAAGGAATGCGTTAATTAATTAGTTGACATTCGGTGTCAAGGTAATTAATTGACATTGCGTTGAATTTAATTTAATTAATAAGTTTACATAATGTAATTAATTAATTTATCAATTAATTGAATTACATAAAGTAAACAATTAATTAAATAATTTTCCTAAGTAGGAAAATTAAATACATGTATTGTATTAACTTAAGTGTGATTTAATTTTATTTAAGGGTAATTAAATTTAGCCAAATGGAATTAAATTACATAGTATATACTTTTTAATTAAAGTTTATTTATGTAATTATAATCCTAGTGGGCTTGGGTTTAATTAACCTAATTAAAACCCAATTAGACAAGGTGTCTATATAAGGGCACACTTAAGGAGGAAAAACCTAATTCAACTCTAATTAATTGCTGGAAATTTCAGCCACCAATAGCAGCCCCAAAACAGCCGAAAATCCCAGCATTAAACCTCCATTCCTTCCCGTCTTCGGCTAGCACCGGTTCCCGCTCAATAGTTGGTCGTGCACCGGACTTTGGAGATCGCAGTTTCAAGTAACGATTTTACAGCAGTCTCTAGAGGAGACAATTCCGGTGAGTTAATCTCTCTTGATTCTTAATTGTTTTATTCCAATCAATGGTAATTGGACACGATAGGTGGATTTTAGGAAATTTTAAACGGTGTATTTTCCGCTGCGCCACGTTATTTTTCCAATGACGAATCCCAACAGTGGTATCAGAGCTTAGGTTTTGTCCATTATATTGATTGGAATTGGTTCTTGAAAGCGTTCTTGAAGAAAGAATGGGTTTCAAGGTTGTTATTTTAGGTTTTTTATTCAATTGGTTTTGATTTTGATAAACCCTAGAATTTTTGATTGGGGTTTTTGATTGTTTTCCCCAATTGGTTTCCATCTTAAAAATTATTGTTTTATTGATTATTTATTTTTGGATGGATTTTTTTTATGATTAAAAAAAAAAGGTTATATATTTGTTTTGCTGCAACATGCTGCAGCTGCTGCGTGGCAGCAGCCCATTGTGGGCTGCTGCCGCGCGGCAGCGCTGCTGTCTCCGGACAGCAGCGCCGTGCGTGGGTTTTGGGTCCGTTTTTGGATTTTGCGGGTATTTTTTATCCCGGACCTTAATGCAAATTAAATTAAATTTTTTTAAATTAATTTGTGTTTAAATTATTTATTTTGTTGGCATGCATATTTAATTTAATTGTTTGCATATTAAATTGAATATGGACTTTGTGAAATTGGCTCAAGAAACCGTGACACCGGTTAAAATTGGGAGAGCTAAATTTTAAATTTGTGACAACCCAAATTCAAGTGGGAGCAAAATTGTTAATTTTGCATTTATGGATGTTATCCATTGGGCCTTTATGGGCCTTAGTCACATTTGTTAAAATTGGCGATTTCACCCTAAGTAACTCGGCTTAACATTTATATTTATAATTTGGAATGCCATGATCATGCATCATATTGGTATGTATGTGCACGACAGGTACTTTGTTTGAAATGCTATGTTGAGTTCTATGGGCCCTAAATTATTATCGGTTGTAATTTAATTTTGGGAGATATGGCCTGCGTGTCATTTTTTTTATTTTGATGTAATTTTAGAATAGATTTTATTTTCAAAATTATTGTAATTACATCAAGTGTGGAGGAAGGCCCAAACGGAGCAAGCCCATGGTGGGAGTCCAAGAAGGATTGCGGTCCGGGCCATGAAGAATTAGATAGGATATCTAGTTTTTCATTAGGTTGTAATTAAAGGCCCATAGGATCTCATTTATTTTAAATTAAGTATGCTATTGCATTTGTCATATAATATGGATGTATGGATCACCAAATTATTACCCGCGTTTATGCATGCTAAGCCGTATCGCTTAATTATAATCCGGAAATTAAAATATTGAGTCGCTTAAAAGTGCTTCCCACATTCACACCTCTTCCTCCCATTGATGCTGCAATGTGCGCCATGCCCTAGCTGGGTATATTGTAGTATTCGATGGGCCGTCGAGGGTTAAGATACTTGGTATGGTTAACATGTGAATGGTGGTTTGACTCAACATGGGTAGCATTAGCTCAGAGCGGGCCCTAAGCACAGATGGGTAAAGTGTCAATAAGCCCATCAAACCAAGAGTCCTTCGTGGAAGGATTGGATAGGTTGTCCTACCAAACGACTCAATGGTTGGTTAGCGAGCCCTAGTTCGACCAGTCATTGATAAGTTGTGGATCTTGGTCAAGTCAGCCAATTAACATCACCAATAAACAAATTAAAATCGGATTATTAAATTGAATTGGCTTAAAAGTCCTTTATTTCTAACTCAAGCAATGATTTCTTCCATGTAGATAATCCCATTTCACTTAAGAAATTTAAATGGCTGCAACAAACAACAACTTACTCTTACTTAGGTCACTTTTAGAGAAGGAGAAGCTTTCGGGGACTAACTTTCTGGACTGGACTGAACTTACAAATAGTTCTTAGACAAGATTCTAAGGAGTATGTACTGAATGCTCCTTTACCAGCTGGCCCTCCCGCAGGTCGAGGCATCACCACGGCGATGGTGGAGCAGTACGATCGGCATGTGAGGGATGACCGAGATGTCTCGTGCCTCATGCTGGGTACCATGGCTTCTGATCTTTAGAAGCAGTTCATGGACGAGCATGCTTATGAGATGATGGATCAACTTTAAAAGATGTTCCAAGATCAGGCTCGTCAGGAACGTTACCTGACAACTAAGGCACTTTGCAAGACTGTGATGGCAGCTGGGACTTCTGTTAGCACTCATGTGCTAAAGTTGAAGGGGTATATTGATACACTTGCCCGCCTCGGCTCGCCAATTCCACAGGACTTGGCAGTAGAGATTATTCTCGGGTCACTTCCTGAGTCTTACAACCAGTTTATCATGAATTACCATATGCAAGGGTTGGATAAATCGGTAGTTGAGCTGCATGGCATGCTCAAGCTTGCTGAGCAGTCTCTTAAGAAGACTCCTGAAGTATTGCTGGTAAACAAGGGCAATACGCCCATTGCTAAGGGAAAGGCCAAATCTAAGGCTAAGGCTAAGGCCCAAAAGGCCAAGGCTAAGGGCAAAAAGGTGGTGGCCCAACCTAAAGCAAGGGTTGCCTCTCCTGACGATGTTTGCCATGAGTGTCATGAGAAGGGGCACCGGAAGAGCTCATGTCCAAAGCTAAGGGAGCAACTGAAGGGAAAAACTGCTGCTTTAGGTATTTATGTTGTTGAGATTAATCTGGCTATTTCTACATCTTAGGTCTTGGACACTGGATGTGGATCTCACATTTGTTCAAATGTGCAGGGTCTAAGAAATATGAGATTATTAGGATCTGGAGAAGTAGATCTTCGAGTCGGAAATGGTGCTCGGGTTCAGGCCATGGAGATCGGAGATTATTTCTTGGAGATGCCTAGTGGACTTGTTTTGGAACTAAGAAACTGTTATTTTGTACCTGCAATGCGCAGGAATATTATTTTCGTTTCTTTGTTGGATATTTCTGGTTTTGTATTTAATATTGGACATGGTAGAATTTCTATGCAATGTGGCAATATTATTTATGGAATAGCATTTCTTGAAAATGGCTTATATATCCTTGATCTAAAACGTGAAAGTTCAATCTATAACATAAATACTAAAAGGATTAAACAAAATGAAATTAATCCTACTTACATCTGGCATTGTCGACTTGGCCATATAAATGAGAAGCGCATAGCTAGGCTTCACTCTAGTGGAGTGCTAGGGTCATTTGACATCTAGGCTTATCACACATGCGAATCTTGTTTGAGAGGCAAGATGACAAAGGCGCCTTTTAGCAAGACTGCTGAAAGGGCCTCAGAGCTATTGGAGCTGGTACATTCCGATGTATGTGGCCCAATGAGCACTAGTGCTAGATCTGGTTTTCTGTACTTCGTCACCTTCACGGATGACTTCAGCAGATACGGTTACGTGTATCTGATGAAGCATAAGTCTGAGACTCTCCAAAGGTTCAAGGACTTTAAGAATGAAGTAGAAAACCAACTTGGCAAGAAAATAAAAGCACTTCGGTCTGACCGAGGGGGTGAATATTTGAGCCAAAAGTTTGACTCGTTTTGAGAGAGTGTGGGATTGTATCCCAACTCACTCCTCCTGGTACACCCCAGTGGAATAGAGTGTCAGAAAGGAGGAATAGGACCATACTTGACATGGTCTGTTAGATGATGAGTCATGCTACACTCCCTGTCTCCTTTTGGGGATATGCTTTAGAGATAGCTGCTTACATTCTTAACAATACACCAAGCAAGGCAGTTGAGGGAACACCATATGAACTATGGAAAGGCCGAAAGCCCAATGTTTCCTTCTTGAAGATTTGAGGCTATGATGCACATGTTAAGAAATTGACAAGTGGCAAACTCGAGTCCAAATCTGTCAAGTGCCAGTTTGTGGGTTACCCTAAGGAAACTAAGGGTTATTACTTCTACGATCCAGCCGAAAACAAAGTTTTCATAGCCAGAAATGCAGTCTTCTTGGAGAAGGAATTCCTTTCCAAGAGAGACAGTGGGAGTAATGTTGAACTTTCAGAAGTTCAAGACTCACAAACTCCTGCAGCTACTGCTGAGGATGCTTCGGGAACCAATCTGACTACTCAAGAAATTGAGGAACCAGAAATGGTTGCACAGGACCTTAGAAGGTCTGGTAGGACATGTCATCAGCCAGAGAGGTACGGCTTTCTCGTGACTGATGATGGGGACCTTATGGTCATTGACCAAGAGGAGCCCAATACCTATCAGGAGGCTGTTGAAAGCCCACACTCAGATCAATGGGGCAAAGCCATGGAGGCTGAGATGCAATCTATGCACGATAACTAAGTATGGAACTTGGTGGATCCACTTCTGGGTGCTAAGGTGATAGGTTGCAAGTGGTGTTTCAAGTTAAAGGCCCTGTGTGTATAAGATGGTTAGTGGGAGCATTTCCATCGTCCTAATGCTATATGTTGACGACATCATTATCATTGGAAGTGACATACCAACACTGCAAGGGGTTAAGCAGTGGTTGAGTAGGTGCTTCGCAATGAAGGACTTAGGCGAAGCTGAGACGATCTTAGGGATCAGGATCTACAGAGATAGATCCAATCGGCTTCTAGGCCTAAGTCAGGCCACGTACATTGACAAGGTTCTAAAAGGATTCAGCAGGACAAGGCAAAGAAAGGATTCTTGCCTATGAGCCATGGGTTGAAGCTGAGTAAGAAAGATGGTCCTAAAACAAAGAAGGACCGGGAGAACATGGAAAAGATCCCTTACGCATCTGCTATTGGATCTATCATGTACTCCATGTTATGTACGAGGCCTGATGTCGTGTTTGCACTAAGTATGGCTAGCCGGTACCAGTCGGACCCCGGTGAGGAACACTGGAAGGCAGTCAAGGCAATCTTGAAGTACCTTAACCGGACTAAGGATGCTTTCTTAGTGTATAAAGGTCAAGATGAGCTGGTAGTGTCAGGTTACACTGATGCAAGCTTTGAGACCGATGAGGATGAGAACCAGTCACAGTCTGGTTATGTTTTTCTCCTGAATGGCGGTGCCATTAGTTGGAGGTCCTCAAAGCAGGCCACCATTACTGACACTACAATGGAAGCTGAGTACATAGCTGCGTGTAAAGCTCAAAGGAAGCCGTTTGGATCAAGAAAGTCATAACTGAGTTAGGAATAGTGCCCACTATCCTAGACCCAGTTGATGTTTTTGTGACAACAACGGGGCCATCGCACAAGCTAAGGTGCCCCGGTCACACAAGAGATCCAAACATGTACTCTGAAAGTTTCACCTCATTCGGGAGATCGTGAACATAGGTGACATATCATTGCAGAGGGTTAACACCAAGAATAATGTCGCTGATCCATTGACCAAAGCGCTGTTGCATACACAGCATGACGGTCATACCAGATCTATAGGAATTAGGGCAATGCCCACTTGGAACTAGTGCAAGTGGGAGATTGTTAATGTGCCCTAGTTCTTAGGGCATTGGATTCTTGTATTTTGTATTATACATTAAGAGTCATGTATGAATACATTATTTGTGTCACATTAATAAAGGCAATTAATCTATTTCATTTATATCTTACGCTATGATATGAGTAGAGTATCCATTGATTGATAATCATAAAACCTATCCCAGGTCTGTTCTAATCGTGGGAAGGAATAGAACCACAGACTTGTATATTCAATGACTGTATGGTAGTTCTTAACTGGCCATAGTACTTGTATAGTCAGTCATGAATATAGGTACATGTCATTGACATGGGACTGGATTGATCCGCACAAGAAAGCCACATGGTTGTCCTCAGACCAGATTTTATTATAACATCAATATGGAATCCGGTTCACTTTGACATACGCCTAACAGGTCTGTAAAAGGATGCTAAATACGGGGTATGATTGGGTGGACCGGTGAATATGTTGATATTGATGATGAAGTGATGGAATTGCCACTCGGGTGACACCGAGATGATATCATTGGCCACTTGATGAGTGGGATTGATAAGTGTATGGCCATACCCAAATAAGTTGGTTGCTTATTTGATTAATCAGTCAACTCAAGATCAAGAAATATAATAAACAATAGAAGAGGATGACAGACACCATGCCTCTTGTTTATTCATATCGATATCGTTAGGCAAAGGACAGTATGAGATTACTACCGGGTGAGTGTCTTCTAAAGACTGCTGCATCTCTGTCTTAATTAGGGGCTGTAATGGTTTGCTAGAACCCACTTACAGTCTGTGGGCTTGGGCCTACTGCCAACATAAAGACAGACCCATAGGATCGTGCACATAGATCAACTGAGCTGGAACTTATAGAAATTGTACATGTAATGTACATTGGAAGGAATGCGTTAATTAATTAGTTGACATTCGGTGTCAAGGTAATTAATTGACATTGGGTTGAATTTAATTTAATTAATAAGTTTACATAATGTAATTAATTAATTTATCAATTAATTGAATTACATAAAGTAAACAATTAATTAAATAATTTTCCTAAGTAGAAAAATTAAATACATGTATTGTATTAACTTAAGTGTGATTTAATTTTATTTAGGGGTAATTAAATTTAGCCAAATGGAATTAAATTACATAGTATATACTTTTTAATTAAAGTTTATTTATGTAATTATAATCCTAGTGGGCTTGGGTTTAATTAACCTAATTAAAACCCAATTAGACAAGGTGTCTATATAAGGGCACACTTAAGGAGGAAAAACCTAATTCAACTATAATTAATTGCTGGAAATTTCAGCCACCAATAGCAGCCCCAAAACAGCCGAAAATCCCAGCATTAAACCTCCATTCCTTCGGGTCTTCGGCTAGCACCGGTTCCCGCTCAATAGTTGGTCGTGCACCGGACTTTGGAGATCGCAGTTTCAAGTAACGATTTTGCAGCAGTCTCTAGAGGAGACAAATTCGGTGAGTTAATCTCTCTTGATTCTTAATTGTTTTATTCTAATCAATGGTAATTGGACAAGATAGGTGGATTTTAGGAAATTTTAAACGGTGTATTTTCCGCTGCACCACGTTATTTTTCCAATGACGAATCCCAACAGGCTTTATGATGGTCCAATTGATATGTATTGGATACTTATTAATTATTGATTTATGGATTATTTTATTTTATTGGATTAATTATCAAGTCCAAAATAAAGTACAATAATCTATGATGAGAATTGATTATACGGTTTTTCAAAGTTACCATGTGGTAATTTTTTTGGTTAAATCATTATTATGTCAAATATAATGGATATTTGCAAGGGAGAGTAATTTGGGTTTACCCATGGGTTAATACCTAGCCACCAAAAAATTCTCATTATCCTCACCACTTGAGCAAAAGTGTTTGAAAAGAATCCCCAGCGAAGTCACCAATGTGAGTAGATGGCGTTTTCAAGACGCGGCAAAGCAAACCAAGGAATTTTTTATTTTTAGCCTTTAATACGATATAAATATGTAATTCATTTTGGAAACTGTATATTTCATAAAAGATTTGAGATAGAAATCTCGAAAAGGGTATAGAAGTCGCCACCCAGCTCAACTCAACTGAAAAATTCAAGTGCAGCTAAAACCAAGTGAGGACCGTTATACCTTCCAGAGATTTAGGTCCGGATGAGTCACTTTCTTATTATCAAATTAAAATAAATACTTTAACAATCAAATCATAGCATTTTATAAAACCAAGTCGATTTTTTTTAGCACCCGGCGTTCATGCAAGATACAGAAAACAGTAAATTAATTAATTATACAGACTAAACCAAATAAGCTACCCTAGGGGATACTTATGATTCAACTGGGGAATTAGGGTACAATTGCCTAAAAGACACGAATGCATCTAATATAAGAATAAAACTAAACATACATTCAATCTTGCAAAATAGATGTTAGTAACACGATAATCACATTTAGGACTTAAACATGACAGAGAGGGATAATGAGTGAGTTGGGATCATGCACTTAGAGAGGATAGCCAGGGAAAGTCAATAAATTTCACCAAGTAGACCTAGAATTGATTTTGAGATGTTCCTATATTTATTTTTGAGAAAATGGTTTTGAAAACGATTTTACCTATTAATTACTTAGCATGGCAAGTGAGTTGGTTTTAAAGAAATTAGATTTCTATCATTGTTCTGGTCTAATTCATACTTCTGGAATATAAATCTAAGGTTCAAATGTCATGAAATGTTTAAAAATTAGTTTTTAGTAATTTTGTTTCGAGCTCATACCTGCGCGAGTAAGCAGTCAACAGCCGTGTGGCTGTGACTTACACCCGTGCCGGTGTCACTTCTGGATCAACAGCCAAAAATTTGAATTTTTCAGTTTCACACTCCTTTTTTGGGTTTAATAGCTATGCGACTATAGCATTTACAATTATGCGTTTCTGGTTCTTAGACGAGAAAACCAAAAACAGAGTATGTTAAAAATACGCAATTGATGTTCAAAGTACAACAAAATCAAGTTAAATGAATTTCTCGTATGTTTACCCTTGAAGCTTGGATCCACAACTTTAGAAGGTTCAAACCCTTCAAGAAATGGCTCCGATTGAAGACCCGAACTCCAAGCTCTAAATGTTACAATTTTTATGGTTAGCTTAGTATCTAAATCCTATTAAAAGCCTTAATGAAGTGCTTCTATAAGATTTCTCACCCATTTTAAGCCTAAAAACAAAGGTTGAAGGATGAAAATTAAAGAAAAAGTTTGGTTTCTCTTCCTTTTCTTCCTTTTTCTTCCCCTTTCACTCTAAGTCAGATTTGCTAACCCCTTCCTTGTTAAATCTGCCCAAAAACATTAAAAAAAAATCATTTCTAAGAAGGAAAGTCACGGTTCTATCAGAGAATGAGACCCGTGCAGGTCTTGATGCTACAGCCGTGTGGCTCATGGAACCACCGTACAGTTGATCTGGGAACAACTTTCTTTTTTGTCTGGTATAAGCAAACGATCCTAAAAACGGGCCTCCCGACCAGGCCGGGAGAATTTAATAATAGGTAATCATGAAAAAAGGGGTTTAATAGTGAGAAAATAAACAAACTCAAATGCTCTTACTAAAGTGACAGGAGTTCCCACCTGGGTCACCACAACCGAGAAAATTTCAGTACAGCTGAGACGAGCTATGAATCGCTATACCTTTAGTCAAAGATTTAGGTTTGGACAACACACCTATTTCTTCTCGATTAAAAATATATTTAACAGTTTATATCGATGCCTTTTATATTTTGAATAGTTAATTTTATCTTTGATTTATTTATCCTATGCTCACACACGAGATACAAATGCTGAAAGCGATAAATAAATTCGAAAAGAAAAAATTAAATTCAGGAAATCTATAATATACAGACCAATCAAATGACTATCCTAAGGGTTACAATAGTATAAAAGGGATTTGGGGTACAAATTAGGCTATATACAAAATGTCTAAAAATGAAAAGCTACACATTCATCTAACCTAACATACATCTAACTACAAAACAAAGTTAGTACAGATATATATATATATATATATATATATATATATATATATATATATATATATACAGACTCAGAATTAGAAATCAAGATAGCTCGGGACATAAAACATGGAAAATCAAGAAATTCGATAAATTACCTAATTTGACCTGGAAAACATTTTAAAAGGCGGTTTTGACAGGATTGGAAATGCATTTGAAAATCAAGTTTTTCAATTTAATATATACAGATACAAAAATGGGTCGGATTTCAAGAAACTTGCGTTTTGATCATTGAACTGATTTACAAAAATTAATACATAAATAAAATAAATACAGAATATAAATCTAGGTCAAAATGATACTCAAAAACAGAAAAAATTCACAAAAATTAATTGTGGAATTAAAACTACAGCCATGCAGGTGTAACAGCCATAGCCATGCAGTTGTCAAAACACCTGTGCGGCTGTCAAAACAGCCGTATGGCTCTGGTTTTAAAAAAATCAAAAAATTGCTAAATCTAAAATGAACTATAGCCGTACAGCTATGGTACAACAGCCGTGCGGCTCTCGCAATAGCCATGCGACTCGATTCACTAAAAAGCAGAAAAACAGAGCAAAACTAAAAATCGATGAAATGCACAACAAATCAACCCAGAAAATTGCAAATGAGTTTAAGGCCTCTCAGAATTACCTTTAGATGTCTCTCTAGGGTATAATTTGACAGAAAACTAGTTCTTGAAGCTTTAATTTGGATTTGAATTAAACTTGAACTTTGAAATCAAAACTTTGTAACTCTTCCAATTAAGCCCCAATTCTCCAATCCCAGCAGCCACATAACTCTTTGAAGATTTAGGTTAGGTTTGAATGATGGATTTGGTGACTGAAATTGAAGAAATTCTGGTTTTGATTCTTGAATTTGGGTTTTTGAAACTTGAGAATTTGGCTTTGTTCTTTTTTTTTTTTTTTGCTTTTCTTTCTTTTTCTTTTTCTCTGATGTCCCCTCTTCTTCTTCATCCTAGAAATCCCTTCAATCCAAATGACCCCGTAATCTAATAATTAGTGGGAGATTATTTGTCAAACCTGTAATTCAATAGTTGTCCATCTCACGCAAGATTGTTGGTGACTCATCAGCTGTGCGGCTTTTGACATAATAGTTGTATGGTTCTTTTTATGGTCATGCAGCTATTGTCTTCAGTTTAACCCTAATTATTCAAATTCTTCTCGGTTTTAAGCTTCAAGTTCATTCAAATCTGAATCTTCACTTCTTAAATCGACTTTTGTAATGAACAGTATGAATGGATAACATTTGGTATTATATCATCATCAAGGTCAGGAAAACCCGGTGCTCATTGCTTCCCCTCGCGTGAGCAAATTCGATATTGATACCAGGTCTAAAATACTTTAGGTGAATTTAAAAATAAGGAAAAGAGCACCGTGAATAAGAGAAAGAAAACTTACCTACGGACAAGGTTGTCCAATTTATTTGAAGACTACAAGTTTTACAAGCAACTAAACTACTGGTCGTACCCTCCGTTGTCATGTCAGTTGAATTTGTTTAAAGCAAAACTAGTTCCATTAGCGAATAACTCTCTTTTGCAAGGTGAAGTTCCTTTTCCTTTGACTGAGATGAGTTTCTCTTGCTTAGTTGTCAGAAGCCTTGTTCCGATGTGAAGGATTTTTATTCATTGACCGAGAGATTGCCCCTTCGATCAAGAATGAAAATCTGTTGAAGAAAGTTTGGTTCCTACAAATGAATGCTTGTTGCATGTATGCATGTATGTAGATGTATGATTCGTGCTGATCATTGAATATGTTGGGACTTGTGTCATACTCCATAGGATCACCACTTTGTTGAATAATCTGATCTCTCGCTATGCTGGGACTTATGCCATACTCCATGGGATTAAAATTGGTATTAGGGATTTATCTAATTTATCACCTCTCAAGAGTAGGAATTTTGCCTCCGGGCTATCTGGAATAATGCCTCACGAGAGTGAGAATTGTGCGGCTGGCCAATCTAGAATAATGCCTCATGAGAGTGATACAGATACGACTAAGCAATGAATTTGGGATCTATCTGATCTTGGCCTCATAAGAGTAGGAATTGTGCTGCTAGGCAAATCTGGACTATAGCCTTACAAGAGCAGGAATTGTGCCGCTTGGGTTATCTGGAATAATGCCTCATGAAAGTGATACAAATACCACTGGTTGATGGATTTGAGATCTATTATTTGGGATTTATCTGCTTATTGCCTCACGAGAGTAGAAATTTTGTCACTGGGCAAATTTGAACTAAAGCCTTACGAGAGTGGGAATTGTGCCGCTGGGCTATCTAGAATAATGCCTCACGATAGTGATACATATTAGGTGATTGATTTGAGATCTATTGTTTGGGATCTATATATTTTTGGATTTCTTGCTTGAATTTCACACTTTTATCTTCTTTTCTTGTTCCTGCCATCATGATGCATGATGCAAGAAAAAATGCATGCAATGCATGTATGCATATGCATAAAGATGGATAAACATGTCCTTAAAGTATTTGATTGAAGATTTTAGGGATGAATTCTTTGTCTTGGAATAGTGAATTCATGTTCAAGACTTATGATTGCTTTCTACAATGATTACTAGTCCATCTCTACAGAAATATGTTTTTAGAATTCCCCTTACTGGCTGATACTGGAGATTTTATTTGCTCTTGGCTTGACTGTTGTTGCCGAATGTGTTTTGACTTGAAGAATTCTGCTGGAGAAATATTACTCTATTGGACATTGTCTTTAATTAATTCTGCTGGGGATTATGAAATTTCTTTTAGATTTCTGTTAGGGAAGTATAACATGCTATCTGGTTAATTGATGTTGGGGGATGAAAATCTTTTGCTTGCTTTGCTAGAGATCATGACATACCAACTGCTATAGATGATAGGATCTTTACTAACTGCTGGGATTAAAGAAATTTACTGCTGAACTCAAAATCTACTTATCGATTATTTAAGATGAAAAGTAGTGATTCCCCTGGGATTAGAAGATGTTATAATATGCTTTAAACTCCATTTGGTATTAGAAGATACTTTAATGTATTGTGAACTCCACTAGGTAACAAGAAGATGCTTACTGACATTGATGATTTGTCTTTGGATATGAAGTCTCCTTCTGAAACAGATTATTTGAAAGTAATGACCTACTGATGAACACTACATGCAATAACACAATGTATGCGCTATGAACATCTAAGCATAATATCAAACATTCATAACATTATTATGATGCAACCAGAATAAGTACAATAAGGAAAAACCGACCAAGACTTTGGCTTTGAGTAATGCCCTTTCTTGTCACTAGCACATCCTTTCGGTTTTCTATGCCAGAAATTTTCTCTCAAAAGCCTTACATAGAATCCCTTTTAGGTTTAAGCCTATCAGGCTGCCCCAAATTTTACCTGAGGCCCTCCTTTTTGGAATTTTCACCTCAGCGAGCTTTTTCTTTATCTTTTTTTGTCAAACTTGATGATAGTGTTGATGTCTCCTTTGAGAATTATGTGAATGGTCTTGCTTTATCTAACTCTGTGGGGATGTTCTAATCATATGATTTCTGATTCAAACTACTTTCTTTGTGATGACCTTGAAACTCATATTAAAGCTATCTTATCTGTGATATTCCATCAAGACTGTCTTGCAATGTTCTGCCAAAATTTGAAGTTTTCTTTATGATGTTCTGATCTGAATCTGAAACTTTCATTGTAATGTATTTCTTTCATTTTGAAGCACTTCCTATGAAATTTTGTCTTGATTTGAAGTTTTCTGTCATTTCTAAGAGACCACATAGAATTTTACTCTAAAGATATCTTGTATATCATCATTACAAGTTTAGAAATCTTGAACCAATGTCTTCATCTTGAATTCAACTAAAAGAGTTAATCTTTATTTTGACATTTCTTCATCTTGATGAAACTTATTCGGATGTTCGATCTCCACTTTGAATTTCCCTCATTTCCTCACACTCCCCTTTTACATATATATTTTTTAAAACCTAAGATTTCTACCCACAACATAATTTTCCCTATATTTGAAATGAACATCTTTTCTATCAGAGTACTTCTTTCCACATTCTATTGTTTGTTGCTTCTTCCTTTAGCTTTTTAACCTCTTGAATGATGACAAAAATTTATCTTTGGAGTAACCTTCTAATTACCCCTTGGAAATGACAACTGGCAAGAGCTTTGATGTCTATGATTCCCATCTACATGCTAAGTAGAGTTATCTTCTTCAACTGTGCTTTGTTGCTGGCGTTGAAAATTTATAGTGCATTTTATTGTGCTTTTCAAAATGATCTTTCTGACTGCCATTTTGAAGGTTTCAACACTTGAATTCTTTATCATATGCCCATTTATTCAACTTAGGTCAGGTTTTGAATGGGCCTTGGCTTGGAAAAGATTTATATGTGTGAGCTATATTGTAGTCAAATTCTCCATGGAAATTTTTGTTATTAGATTTGGCTTCGAAATTTGGAGAATTTGGCATTTTGAGTGATTTTGTTTTCGCATTAGACTTCTAAAGATAAAAAAAGAATGCCCTTAATCGATTGGTTGCAGAATAAGTGTTTTCTGACATTCTGAACTTTTGTCACTTACTGATCATAATGATGCCTCGAATTATAGATCTTGATTCTATAAAGATTGATGAAACTACTGCCATGATGCTTTTTATGCTTGCTTTACTTATCACATAATCTTATCTTCAAGAGAGAATTCCAATCAAATCTAGAGTCACTTTCAAAGTTCCATATTGCACTTAGACTGATTTTATGTGTTTAAATGTTATGAGTATTGGACATGTCATTTCAAATGGTCAAATGCATGCATAATGTCAAGTACATGTGAATGCCACATGAGTAAAAAAAAGATATTGATGCTCATTACATTCAAAACAAACTGTTCAAGCATTTATGTCTTGCTGAAGTGTATAGAAACAAAACAAACACACAAAAGGTTTTCAAAACATCAGTGTAACTGTTTTATTTACAAACACTAATTCACAGCAAACTCATCAATTCTTCTTCTTTCTAGATAGCAACTCATGCAGCTATCTCAATCTCAATATCTTCTCTGATTTCTACTGATTGTCCATTTGTTAACTTCAATTTTCCTTCATCAATTAGCTTCTGAATGTCATTTTTTAGCTTATAGCAATTATTGGTTCTGTGACCTACCACTACATGATATATGTAGAAATTATCTCTATCAGCTTTAGATGGCTTCTCAAAAGGTTTAAGAGATTGTAGCAGACCCTTATTCCTGAATTTGGCAAAAATTTTGGATAATGATAAAGACCAAGGAGCAATTTCGATTTATCCCTTTCCTTTGTTTTGAATAGACTGCCTTTGGGAAACCATCATTGGATTTTCGTGTTGTGCATTGGCTATTGACTCTGCATTTCCCTCATTAGAACAATCAGTTGAAGACACATATATGGACTTAAGCATATGTTCAAGTCGTACTATTGATATCCCAATAGTTGGCATTTCATCCACATCATCATGTATAGCAGGCAATACCAAATCTTCACACAAAGCATTTTCTAACATTTGATGATCCGTAGAAAGAATTTCATTGCCTTTACCTACTCCATCTTCAATGACAGCACCAGAATGAAGACTAATCTCCCTTTTGAATTCTGCTACCATCTTTTCTAATTATCTACATCTTGCTTCGAGCCTTTCTATTACATGATTTTCTTTCAATGCCGAAGTTGCTTCCTTTCTAATGATACTGCGAAAATGATCTAAGGAAACATAATTTTCCATGGCAGTTGTTATACTGTTAGCATTTATCTGACTAATTGTATCTTCTCTGTCTATCCTTTCTAATTCTGTGCTTTCACTTGAGAAATCACACTTCATCTCACTTACTGCTAAAAGAGCTAACCCTTCAATGCAAGTGACTTCATCAACCCTTATTGTCTCTACTATTTGATTAGCTTGAACAACTTGAGACAATACAAAATATGTTGGCAACCCTGACTATATCATTGTGACCTGATATTCAGATGCAAGATGAGAATGATTGACCTCAATGTCAAGTTTCTTTAGCTCTTTCAACTTTCCATCGTTGACTAACTTCATTATATCTTCTCGTAGAATAAAGAAATCATTAGTTCTGTGGCCGATTGTTATATGATAAGTGCAGAAATTGTTCCTGTCTTCTTCTGAGGGCTTCTTGAAAGACTTTAAAGACTTTAATAAATTGTCATTTCTACACTTTGCAAAGATTTGAGTCAAAATCAGAGTCCAAGGAGAAATTTCATGATTCTTTCTACTTTTATACTAATTAGATTGCCCCTGGTGCACCACCACAGGCTCCACATAATTCGGACTGACTGACCCTGAGCTATTAGTCATGAATGAATCATCATGTTTTTCATTTGTATGTCTTTCAATATTGATTGTCATCTTATACAAATCATTTAGAGTATCAAACCTCTGAAATTTCATAACTTTTTAATACTCTTTCTGGGTTCCGTCTATGAGTTTGACAATCATCTCATCTTCATCAAGTCTATTTTTCATTTGTATCATCTTCTCCATCAACCTTTGATAAAAGCTTGCAAAAGATTCATTAGACCACTGCTTGACTTATTCAAGATCACCTAGATTCACTTGTATCAAGTTGTTCAAAATGTAATGTTTGCCAAAGGCTGGAGAAAGAGCATCCTTATTCACATGTATTTCTTCAGACAAGCTATTATACCGTACTAATGCCCTTTCTTCTAGAGTGGTGGAGAATAAATTGGTTAAATGCCCTTTGGTGACTCCTGTTGTCAACATCACTCTAGCATACAAATTCAAATGAGCTTCAAAAGAATTCGTGCCCTTATAAGCTGCTATCCTCTGCATTTGAAAGCCAACCAGAAGAATTTCTATACCTCGGCTTATCATTGTATCAACATCAATGCATTTTTTAAATTTAGAGTCATCTTCCTTTCTCACTTTAGACAACACTTTCTCTAGTTCAGCATATTTCGCTTTCAACTTCTTCCCACAGATGATGAATTCTTCTTCTGTGACTCTATCCAGCTCAGAAATATTGCCCCTAGGTTCAAAGGATTTTACATTCTTCCTTTTCTTGAAATCTCGAGAAGAAGGACTATCCTTAAAGACTTCAGCTACTTTGGTTCCGAAATTCCCATACATTCTGCTCTGTTCAATGTTTTTGAATTATTGCTTATTCGAACAGTTGTCCTGAACCCAAATTCACTATTATCTGGTTCTGACTAGACTGACAAAACCTGCGAACATGGACATCTGTTAGCATTTGTAAATGCATGCATAGTGAAGTATTAAGCTAAAAATATTATGCATAAATGTATGGATGATATGTTGTATGTATGCATGACTTGATGAAAATGCATGGTGTGATAATGAAAATGCACAAAATGTGGATGAACATACATAACCTTATGTGTATGAGAGTCTATATGAGATATGCATATGAATGTATGCACAAAGATTGTTTGAAATGTCCACCACCTTCTGTGTAGATGGTTCTAGATGAAATGTGTATATGAATATATGCACGGGAATCTATATGAAATATACACCATCTTCGATGTATAAGGATCTATATGAAATGTGCATATGAATATATGCATAGGGATCTATATGAAATGTACACCACCTTCGATGCACAGGGATCTATATGAGATGTGCATATGAATATATGCATGGGGATCTATATGAAATTTGGTTGAATATACATTATATAGTGTGCCATATATGGGGCTTTGGATAAATGAATAAAATAAATTTATTCGGAATTTTGTAATAGATGTGTAGAGCAGATCTTACATAAGATTTTAGATATGTGTATAGAGCTAATCTTATATAGGCTTTAGTGACTTAGGGTTTTAGGTGATTAAGCGATTTGGAAATTTGGTGATTTAGAAATTCAGCGAGTTGGGGATTAAGCGATTTGGGGATTTGGAGATTTAGGGATTTGGTGATTTAGGGATTTGGTGATTTTGGAGATTTAGGGTTTTGGGGATTTTGGAAATTTGGCTGTTTAGTGATTTTAGGGTTTTGGTTTAGAGATTTTGTGATGAAATGATATTATGTAAATGCACAAATGGATGTAAATCTAAATGGTTTATGAAAATGCAATATATGCAAATTCCTGCACACTGAACAAACATTAGAACATGCATAAATATGCACTTCGACCTTGTTTCTCCATGTTTAGTCGACACAAATCCTCCCTAAGAATTGGTTCTCTTCATTATCAATGGGGAATAATAAAGGCCATTTCTCAGCAGGTTAATGCAATTTGCGTTTTGGTTTCCTAGGGGAGATTACTATGGTTGCTTAATATGGGCCAAGTTAAAAGTTTTGGGTTCACATCAAGGTACCCATAGCAGAATATACTCCTCACTTCTCCCCTGTCAAGGGTACAAACAAGGGGTTTGTACGGGGCTATGAGTGATGTACCATTTCGGTGCCCCTAAGACCAGGCAGAACTTAAGCGACACTTTCAACAACACATCGGGGTTTAAAAGGATACCTCAAAAGCATGTGTGCAAAGTATTTCTAAGTGATATGCAAATAAAAGGCATTGATATAAAGTGTTAAAACATTTTGAATCGAAAAATTTTAGTGTTTGTCAATTTTGATTTTTGAAAATCAAAAACAAAAATCCCCAACAGAGTCGCCACTGTGCGCTGAAGATCTTAAAAATGGGCCTCGCGACCAGGCTATGAGAATTGATAGGGGTTTTATAGTGAGAAAACAAGCAAACTCGAATGCTCTCACTAAAGTGACAGGAGTCTCCACTCGGCTCAGCTCAACCGGGAAAATTGCGATACAACCGAGATGAGCTACGAATAGCTATATCTTTAGTCAAAGATTCAGGTTCAGACAACTCACCTATTTCTTCTCGATTCATAATATATTTAACAGTTTATATCAATGCTTTTTATATTTTCTATAGTTAATGTTATCTTCGATTTATCTATTTGATGCTCACACACGAGATATAAATGCTGAAAGCGATAAATAAATTCAGAAAATCTAAAATATACAGACTGATCAAATGACTATCCGAGGGGTTACAATTGCACAAAAAGGAGTCGGGGTACAAATTAGGCTATATACAAAATGTCTAAAAATGAAAAGCTAGAGATTCATCTAACCTAACATACATCTACCTACAAAAGGAAGTTGGTACAGATAAATATATATGTACAAGTAGGACTCACACAGACTCACAATTGGAAATCAAGATAGCTCGGGATGTAAAACAAAGAAAATCGAGAAATTCGATAAATTACTCGATTTGACTTGGAAAACATTTTGAAACGAGGTTTTAATAGGACTGAAAATTCATTTGAAAATCAATTTGTCCGGTTTAATATATACGCATTCAAAAATGGGTCGAATTTTAAGAAACTTATGTTTCTATCATTGAACTGATTTATAGAAATCAGTATAGAAATTAAATAAATACAGAATATAAATCTAGGTCAAAATGATATGCAAAGATAGGAAAAATTCATAAAAATTAATTCTAAAATTAAAACTACAGCTGTGCAGGTGTAACAGCCACAACCATGCAGCTATCAAAACACCCATACGGCTTTGGTTTTAAAAGAATCAAAGAAATTGCTAAAAATCTTGAAATTGCTAAATCTGAAATGAACTACATCCGTACATCTATAGTGCAATAGCTGTGCAGCTCTCATAATAGCCATACGGCTCTGGTTCACGAGAAAGCAGAAAAACAGAGAAAAACTAAAAATTGATGATTGCACAAAAAATCCACTAAGAAAGCAGAAAATGAGTTTAAGGCCTCTAAGAATTACCTTTTAGATGTCTCTCCAAGGTTTAATTTGACAAAAAACCGATTCTTGAAGCTTTAATCCAAATTTGAATTAAGCTTGAAATTTGAAACTTTGTAAGACCTCCAATTAAGCCCCAATTCTCCAATCCTAGTAGCCAAATAAGTCTCTAAAGATTTAGGTTAGGTTTGAATGATGAATTTGGTGACTGAAATTGAAGAATTTCTGGTTTTGACTCTTGAATTTGGGTTTTTATAACTTAAGAATTTGGCTTTGTTCATTTTTTTTTTTTGCTTTTCTCTCTTTTTCTTTTCCTCTAATGTCCCCTCTTCTTCTTCATCCTAGAACTCCCTTCAATCCAAATGAACCCATAATCTTAAAATTAATAGGAGATTATTTGTTAAACCCATAATTCAACAGCTGTCCATCTCATGCAAGATTGCTGGTGATGCATCAATGGTACGATTGTTGACACAATAGCCGTACGGTTCTTCTAATGGCCATGTGGCTGTTGTCTTCAGTTCAACCCTAATTCTTTAATTTCTTCTCAGTTTCAGGCTCCAAGTTCATTCAAATCAGAATCTTCGCTTCTTGAATCGACTGTCATAATGAACAGTATGAATGGATAATATTTGGTATTCTATCATCATCGAGGTCGGGAAAACCCGGTGCTCACATCTGGGAAATGATCCGAGGCTTCAAGCTCAATTGACTAGAGCCTTAATCTTGAATTATCTTTGACCCCTACAGCTATGGAAAGCTATAGAGCAAACAAATGATTTATTCATCATTAAAATCAAGGAATGAAAATCCTGTGCTCACTCCACTACATGTAACCTAACATCTACCCATGTCCATGACGGACAATTCATGTCTAATGGTCGGTAAGACACCATAAAGCCATATGTGTTTGATATGCCGTAGTCTTGAGGCATTAGACCTTGTATTTGTATTGTACATTTATTGGATTTATGTATTATACATATTTTGTGTCATTAAATAAAGGCATTGATCTGTTTATTATATATCTTGTGCTATATTTTAAATGGAGTATCTAATGGACATATCCATATCCATGTTGACAAGTGTCATGCACTTGGCAGTAAGACCATGGATAGGGAAAACGATATGACCATAAAGAGATCCGTAGTCTGTTCCAGTCATGGGAATGAACGGAACCAAAGACTATTATTAACCTGGTTGTATGGCAGTGTCTTACCGGCCATTAGACATGGGATGTCAACCAAGTTAATGGGTACATGCAAAAGGGGCATGGAACCAGATAGATCCACTAAACGAGAAATCCACATGGTAAAGCATCACTAGTGATTCTCGTGTAGTACTGGTATAGATCCTTTGACCTGACCATATGATGGTACTACATGCGAAGTCGCATACTTTTGTGTACGCCTAAAGGGCCTGTAAAAGGGTGCCAAGTATGGGTACGTTCGGGTATGTCACTGAGCATGGCAGTGCTATGGATATGCAAAAGGGATATGTCACTCAGTAGTCAACTAAGAAGATATCACCGGCCTCTTGATGAATGTGACTGATAAGAGTGTGGCCACACCCAAACAAGTTGGAACTTGTTTGTGAGCTTCAGTTCATTCGGGATCAAGTAAATGTCCGGACACAAAAGAGGGTGATCAACTATGCCTCTGTGTTGGACACCGATATCAATGACATGAGATATACAAGTTTAAACTACAGGGATATGATTTCAGTTGGACTGCCATCTCCATCTTAATTAGGGGCTGCAATGGCTTGCTAGAGCCCTCCTGCAGTCTGTGGGACCACTGCCAACATAAAGATGGGCCCACAAGATCGGACACATTGAACGTCTGAACACGGACTTAAGGGATCACCTGTATACTTAGAGTATACATAGGGAAAGAGAGGATTATATTAATTAAATTATGACAATCAATTGGATTGATCGAAATAATAAAATTAATATTTGCAGTGGCCTTCTCATAATTAATTCAATGAATTAATTTATGAGATTATTTCCTAGGTGAAAATGTTTCATATGTATAGGTTTACATGTGTCTTTATTTTATGAGTGTCAATATTAATTCCATGGTGAAATCAATTGATCAAATTAATTTTATTTTAAATGTATCAAACATATTATATGGTATAATGTGTTAGAATACATGTGAATAAAATTAAGTTTGATAATTAATTGGACCAAGAGAATTAATATTGGCCTAGGCTTTAAAAGGGAGAAAAGCCCGCACAAAATGAAGGAGTGATTGGGCCGAAATTTTTGAAAAAAATTTCAGCCCTCTAGGTTAAAATTAACCTAGAGAATTCGGCCAAGGAGGGATATACACAAGCTGAAAATTTCAGCCCCCTCTCTCTCACTCTCGTTCGATCTCATCACTAGCACGGGTCGTATTCGATGGCCGTTCATGTACGTGAATGCGGAGGGAATCTATTTTGGTTTCTGCAGCCCTCTCTAGAAGAGATATTTCTAGTGAGAAATAAATTCTCTTCTATTTAATTTTAAGTTTTACAATTTTCACTTCAATTGTTCCTGGGCACGGATCTGAGGAAATCACCGCGTTCTTCCGCTTTTATCGGGTGATTTCCGGTGAAAAATCCTAACAGTAGTATCAAAACGGGCTTTTGATCCGTGGAAATTGTTAAAATTGGATTGAATCGCTTGGTTTTGAAATTGGAGATTTTATTTGGGATTCTTGGATTGGGGTTTGTGATTTTCCCCTTGGATTTTTCAATTGAAAATTAATTTGCATATAGGTTTATGTTTATTTAACTTTCTGTTGATTGAATTATATTTCTTGGTGATTTATAATTTTGGGCTGCAATTTTTTTTTTTTTGAAAAATCACAGGCTGTTTCCACGCATACGGGACTGCCGGCGGTGGAAACAGCCACAGCAGTGGCTGCCACACGGCAGCAACTACCCCTAGCTGCAGTGAGCCGGGCCCAGTTTTTGGATTTGGCGGGTTTCGGGCCCGGAGCCCAGTTTTGAAATTTTGATGGGTTTTAAAATTTCGTGCGTTTAAATTTTTGTAATTTAAATGCGCATGGTTTCTTAGATGAAATTTTAATTTTATTCATGGGATATTAATTTTGGAAATTAATATGGTCAATTGAAATTGGTTCGGGTTATTTTGGCACAATTAGCCGGGCGACTGATATAGACTCATGGTTTCCCAATTCCAGTAGGAGCAGTTATTTGCCTGGGCTGAAGGCCCAAAGCCCATTAAGGGCTAGAACCATGATGGGCCAGAATTGGTAATTTCAAAACAATGGCTTTGGACATAATTGAAATTGGCTTAATTTCATGCATTATTACATGCTTATAGATTAATGTATTGGATTTATTTTGTGTGATTAAATGTATGTATGGTTGGATGCTATTGGGTCTTTTTCAAGTTGGGTTGTAATTTTTCTTTTTGGGTAAATATGGCCTGCATGCCATTTTTCATTTTAATGTAATTTTATTTTATTTATTTATTATAAAATTTGTAAAGACAAAGCCCAATGGAGCGGTGAGCCCAGTGGAGAGGCGAGCCCAGGAGGAAGGAAAAGGAGACCCACCTGATGTATTTTCTAGTATAGGTTTACTAGAATTATATTAGGTTGTAATATAGCCCATAGCAGTCCATTTTACTTATTTAATTATGTTTTATATTTATTTGCATGTATGTATGTATGATCCAAACCCATTCTCACCCGCCTATGCATGTAAGCCGTTATTAAATGAATCTCATCCATGCCCTCGCTGGATGCACTAGAGTATCATCATTTTCTATTGGTTTGGAGTATAGGTTACTCTAACACTTGGATGGAGGTTTTGACTTAGCGTGGGTAGTAGGATTCTCCTAGCCCTAAGCACAGATGGGTAAGTGCCAACAAGCCCATCAAACTAAGAGTCCCTAGGTTGGGATTGGATGGTGTTCCTACCTAAATAATTAGGGTATAGTTTTTCCAGGCTCTCGTCTGGCTATATCTTAATGAAATATGGATCTCAGCCCATAAGCCCAACAACTCAAATTAATTAATAACTTGATCCACTATTAATTATATTAGGAAACAAGATAAAATCCTTTATTAACACTCTTAAGATTTTTCTGTGTAGAATTTTAAATGGCAAACAACAATTCACTTTCACTGCGATCTATCCTGGAGAGGGACAAGCTTTCTGGACCAAACTTCTTAGACTGGTCTAGGAACTTAAGGATAGTTCTGAGATAAGAGTCGAAGGAGTATGTGCTGGAAAGGTTTATGCCGGCTGAGCCTCAAGGACGTAATCCACCAGCTGCCCAGTTGGAGGAATACGAGGTGCATATAAAGAACAATAGGGATGTGACTTGCCTTATGTTGGTGTGCATGGTCCCTGAGCTGCAAAAGCAGTTCATGGACCATCAGGCCTATGCTATGATAACAACTCTAAATGAGATGTTTCAAGAGCAAGCTCGTCAGGAAAGTTACCTGACCAATAAAGCATTCCACTCCTATAAGATGGGAGCTGGGACATCTGTGAGCGCACACGTGCTCAAGATGAAAGGCTATCTGGATACTTTAGCCCGTCTCGGATCACCTATCTCATAAGAGCTGGCAGTGGACACAATCCTTGCCTCCTTACCAGATTCTTACGATCAGTTCATCCTGAACTATAATATGCAAGGGATGAACCGTACTATTAGTGAGCTACATGGGATGCTCAAGCTTACTAAACAGTTGATCAAGAAGACTCCGCTAGTGCTGCTGGTAAACAAGGGGAACCCACCTCTTGCGAAGGGAAAAGCCAAGGAAAAGGCTAAAGCCAAGGCCAAGAAGCCTAAGGCCCAGCCCAAGGTCCAGCTTAAGGCCAGTCCTGAAGACGTCTGCTTCGGGTGCAAGCAGGTGGGGCATTGGAAGAGATCGTGTCCCAAGCTATTGGGAGAGCAGAGGAAGACCCAGGGTGCGTCTTCATCAGGTATTTATGTCATAGACATTAACCTCACTATTTCAACATCCTGGATATTGGATACTGGATGTGGTTCTCACATTTGTTGCAATGTGTAGGGACTTAAGAACAGGTGGTCACTAGGATTGGGGGAGGTGGACTTGCGGGTCGATAGTGGAGCAAGGGTTGCTGCCATAGAGATCGGTGAATATCACCTCATGATGCCTAGTAGATTCATTTTAATATTGGAACATTGTTATTTTGTACCTGCCATGTGCAGGAATATTATTTCTATTTCAGTATTGGATATTTCTGGATTTAATTTTTCTATTTCTAATGGAAGAATTATTTTATTTAGAGAGGGATTATTTTATGGAGAAGCTCTATTAAATAATGGCCTATATATCCTGGATTTAAATGGAACCAATCATGTCTATAACATAACACTAAAAGGGTTAAGCCTATCGAACTTAATCCTCTCTACCTTTGGCATTGTCGTTTAGGCCATATAAATGAGCAGCACATAGCTAGGCTCCACAATGCTGGAATCCTAGGGTCATTTGACTTGGAGTCACTTGATGTATGTGAGTCATGTTTACGAGGCAAAATGACCAAAGCGCCTTTCAGTAAGAAAGCTGAAAGGGCTACTGGCTTATTGGACCTAATACATTCAAACGTATGTGGGCCCATGAGCGTAGCTACTAGAGGTGGACATCTGTACTTTGTCACGTTCATTGATGATTTCAGCAGATATGGCTATGTCTATCTGATGAAACACAAGTCTGAGACCCTTGATAGGTTCAAGGAATTTAGGAACGAAGTATAGAACCAGTTAGGCAGATATTAAAGCCCTTCGGTCAGACCGAGGAGGTGAATATACGAGCCTAGAGTTTGACTCGTATTTGAGAGAGCATGGAATAGTTCCACAGCTCACTCCTCCCGGAACACCACAATGGAATGGGGTGTCAGAACGGAGGAATAGGACACTGTTGGACATGGTCCACTCAATGATGAGTCATGTCTCTCTCCCAATAAGCTTCTGGGGATACGCCCTCAAGACAGCTGCTCTTATTTTAAATAATACTACGACTAAGGCAATGGAAAAGACCCCATATGAGATATGGACAGGTAGGGAGCCCAATGTGTCTTTTCTATGGATTTGGGGATGCGATGCACATGTCAAGAGATTGACTAGGGGCAAGCTAGAACCCAAAACCGACAAGTTCCTATTTGTAGGCCACCCTAGGGAAACCAAAGGGTATTACTTCTACAACCCGGCGGAGAACAAGGTGTTCGTGGCAAGGAAGGGGGTCTTTCTAAAAAAGGATTTCATTTCCAAGAAAGACAGTGGGAGCAATGTTGAACTCAGGGAAGTTCAAAGCTCAGAAGCTCCTCAAGAGGATAACTCGGAGACCAAGGTGGAGCTTCCACAGGAGGAAGCACCGACCTAGGTCACATAAGGACCTAGAAGGTCTGGTAGGGATCGTTGGGAACAGGAGAGATATGGTTTTCTCGTCACCGATGATCACACTCTTCTCCTCTTTGATGAAGAAGAACCCAAAGCCTACAAGGAGGCTATGGCTAGCTCACAGTCTACAAATTGGCGTAAAGCCATAGAGGCAGAGATACAATCTATGTACGATAATCAAGTTTGGAACCTAGTTGATCCACCTCCAGGTGCTAAGGTAATAGGTTGCAAGTGGTGCTACAAGGTAAAAGCCGAAACTACCTTCAAGGGATGTCTGGTTGCAAAAGGTTTCAGACAAGTCCATGGAATAGACTATGATGAAACCTTCTCACCGGTCGCTATGCTCAAATCCATTAGGATCTTGCTGGCCATAACCGTATAGTACAACTATAAGGTCTGGCAGATGGATGTCAAAACCGCTTTCCTTAATGGAAAGCTACTCGAGGATGTGTACATGATAAAACTTGAGGGTTTTGTCGATCTAGAGTGTCCTAGGAGGGTATGCAAACTTCAAAGGTCCATTTATGGACTAAAGCAAGCATCCCAAAGTTGGAATCTTAGATTCAATGAAGCTATAAAGGAATATGGTTTCATACAGAATCAAGATGAGCCTTGTGTGTATAAGAGGATTAGTGGGAGCATTGTCACATTCCAGGTATTATATGTGGATGATATCCTTCTTATTGGAAATGACATACCAACACTACAAGCGGTAAAGCAGTGGTTGTGTAAGTGCTTTGCAATGAAGGACTTAGGCGAAGCTGAGACGATCCTAGGGATCAGGATCTACAGGGATAGATCTAATCGGCTTCAGGGCCTAAGTCAGGCCATGTACATAGACAAGGTTCTGGAAAGATTCAGCATGGATCGGGCCAAGAAAGGTTTCTTGCCGATGAGCCATGGGCTGAAACTTAGTAAGAAGAACTGTCCTAAGACAAGGAAGGACAGGGAGAGCATGAAGTTGGTCCCATACGCCTCGACTATAAGATCAATCATGCACTCCATGCTATGTACGAGATCTGATGTCGCCTTTGCACTGAGTATGACAAGCTGGTACCAGCAGGATCCCCGGGAGGATCACTGGAAGGCTGTCAAAGCAATCCTCAAGTACTTTAATCGGACTAAGGATAGCTTCTTAGTGTATGGAGGTCAGAAAGAGCTATCAGTTACTCGGTATACTGATACAAGCTTCCAGACAGACCAGGATGAGTACCAATCATATTCTGGGTATGTGTTTTTGCCAAATGGTGGTGCTGAACCTGGAGGAGCTCAAAGCAACCGACCATCACAGACTCTACAACAGAAGCTGAGTACATTACAACGTGTGATGCAGCTAAGGAAGTTGTGTGGATAAGGAAGTTTATCACTGAGTTGGGAGTAGTGCCTACTATCCAGGACCCCAATTGATATCTTCTGTGACAACAATAAGGTTGTTGCACAAGCTAAGGAGCCTCGGTCACACAAGAACACAAAGCACGTGCTAAGGAAGTTTCACCTCATACGAGAAATCATTAAGGATAATGTCGCAGATCCTTTGACCAAGGCATTGGCTCAGCCCAAGCACGAGGGTCATACTAGATCTATAGGGATTAGGCCCATGCCTAGTTGGTACTAGTGCAAGTGGGAGATTGTTGGATATGCCCTAGTCCCAAGGCATTGGACCTTGTATTTGTATTGTACATTTATTGGATTTATGTATTATACATATTTTGTGTCATTAAATAAAGGCATTAATATGTTTATTATATATCTTGTGTTATATTTTAAATGGAGTATCCAATGGACATATCCATATCCATATTGACAAGTGTCATGCACTTGCAGTAAGACCATGGATAGGGAAAATGATATGACCATAAAGAGATCCGTAGTCTGTTCTAGTCATGGGAATGAATGGAACTAGGGACTATCATTAACCTAGTTGTATGGCAGTATCTTACCGGCCATTGGACATGGGATGTCAACCAAGTTAATGGGTACATGCAAAAGGGGCATGGTACTAGATAGATCCACTAAACGAGAAATCCACATGGTAAAGCATCACTAGTGATTCTCGTGTAGTACTGGTATAGATCCTTTCACCTGACCATATGATGGTACTACATGCGAAGTCGCATACTTTGGTATACTCCTAAAGGGCTTGTAAAAGGGTGCCAAGTATGGGTACGTTCGGGTATGTTACTGAGCATGGCAGTGCTATGGATATGCAGAAGGGATATGTCACTCAGTAGTCCACTGAGAAGATATCACTAGCCTCTTGATGAATGTGACTGATAAGAGTGTGGCCACACCCAAACAAGTTAGAACTTATTTGTGAGCTTTAGTACATTCAGGATCAAGTAAATGTCCAGACATAAAAGAGAGTGATCAATCCATACCTCTGTGTTGGACACCGATATCAATGACATGGGATATACAAGTTTAAACTACAGGGTTATGATTTCAATTGGACTGCCATCTCCATCTTAACTGGGGGATACAGTGGCTTGCTAGAGCCCTCTTGCAGTCTGTGGGCCATAGGCCCACTGCTAACATAAAGATGGGCCCACAGGAACGGACACATTAAACGTCTGAACACGGACTAAAGGGATCACCTGTATACTTGGAGTATACACACGGGAGAGAGAGGATTATATTAATTAAATTATGACGATCAATTGGATTGATTGAAATAATAAAATTAATATTTGCATTGGCCTTCTCATAATTAATTCAATGAATTAATTTATGAGATTATTTCCTAGGTGGAAATGTTTCACATGTATAGGTTTACATGTGTCTTTATTTTATGAGTGTCAATATTAATTCCATGGTGAAATTAATTGATCAAATTAATTTTAATTTAAATGTATCAAACATATTATATGGTATAATATGTTAGAATACATGTTGAATAAAATTAAGTTTGATAATTAATTGGACCAAGAATTAATATTCGCCTAGGCTTTAAAAGTGAGAAAAGCCCGCATAAAATGAAGGTGGGATTGGGCCGAAATTTTTGTAAAAAATTTTAGCCCTCTAGGTTAAAATTAACCTAGAGAATTCGGCCAAGGAGGGATATACACAAGCCGAAAATTTCAGCCCCCTCTCTATCACTCTGGTTCGATCTCATCGCTAGCACGGGTCGTGTTCGATAGCCGTTCGTGTACGTGAACGCGGAGGGAATCTTTTTTGGTTTCTGCAGCCATCTCTAGAAGAGATATTTCTAGTGACAAATCAATTCTCTTCTATTTAATTTTAATTTTTACAATTTTCACTTCAATTGCTCCTGGGCACGAATTTGAGAAAATCACCGCGATCTTCCACTTTTATCTGGTGATTTCCGGTGAAAAATCCTAACATTATGCTATTCTTTAGTTATTATCATTCCCATGATTCTAACAGGCTAGGGATAGTTTTATATTTATGTTTGATTCCTTACTCACGATCTTACTACTCGGAGAATGTTACCGACAATCATGAGTACAAACATAAATCAATGATACTTTGTTACTATTAATTGAACATGAAATTAATAAAACAAATTATGCCTTCTTATTAATAACATAATGTATAATATAATACAAGTTGAGATATAATGCCTTAGGACTAGGGCATACACTAACACCTTTGTGAGCAGACGACCTTTTCGATAGATTACGAGTCACGAGACTAGGTCTTGGGTTTTAAAAAATAAGATAATGGATTTTAGAAATATAATGAGAAAACTGAATGAAACCAATACATCTCATTAAAAGTGACAGGAGTAACCACCCGGTTTAGCCCAAACTGGAAATTATGATACAGCCAAATCAAGTAGGAATCACTATACCTTTTGGTTAGAGATTCGAGTTCAGACAACTCACCTATTTCTTCTTGATTCAAAATATTTTATTAAAAATTTTATCTCGATGCCTTTTATGATTCTATGATTCTTTTTAGTTTAATTTATCCACATACTCAAACAAGAAATAAATAAATACTGAAATATAAATAAATTCAATAAAGTAAATTATTACAACCGAATTGAATAATCTAGCCTAGGGGATACATTTGTATAAAAAGAGGAATGAGAGTACAAAATGCCTAGATACACAGATATCTAATATTTACTTCTGCCTAGTTTACACAATGATCTAAGATAAAAGCTAACATGTATTTAACCTAATATACCTGTAAAAGAAAGGTCAACAAAATGTATACACATTGGACTTAAACATACAGAATGAGGAATTTAGATAGCTCAAGGTGTGAATGGGGGAATAAAATGAATTAGGCAGATTTATAAGATTTGACATGTATGAGTGGGCGATCCTCAAGAGCGGGCCATGTGGCCGGTGTGAGCAGGCGATCCTTGACACCGAGTGGCCGGGCATGAGGGCTTTTCTTATTGAAAATGGGTTTTGAAACGGTTTTGAGTAGAAAATGTGGTTTTTATGGTTTAAGTGAAAAGGCAAAACAAAAAGGAACGTACAAAACCGATTCCTCGTGCCTTAAAGGTTGATAGGAGTCGTCACCTGGCTCAACTCTTACCAGGAAATTGTGGCATAACAAAGCCCGATAGGGATTCCTATACCTTTAAGATAGAGATTCTGGTCTAGACAAATCACTTATTTTTGCTTTATTTTGAAATAACATTTAACTATACTATATGTGCAATTTTTGTTATTTAATTCCCTATTTAATATTTAGCCCTAGTTATCTGCTATATGCTCATATAGAAAGCCGAAAATAAATTCAGAAAGTGATAAGCAAAATTCAGGAAATAAAATTATTACCACCAAATAGAAGAGACTACCCTAGGGGATACAATTAATAAAATGAGATTTAGGGGTACAATTGCCTAGTTTACATGAAACAATCTAAAAATAGAAAGCTAGCATATATCTAACCTAACATACATCTACCTGGAAAACAAAGGTTATTGATACAGATAGCTATATACACATTGGACTCAAATAAGACAGAATGGGAGATCCAAATAGCTTGGGGTCAAGCATTTTAGGGGATAATCGGGAAAACCTGATGGGTTAACCCGATTAGACCTAGAAAACGGTTTGATAAACGCCCTATACTTTTGGATCTGGAGAAAAAGGTTTTTTTTTTTTTGCTTTTTTTTTTAAACGTTTTTGCCAATTTCATTATCATTAAGCATGCCAAAGACGTTCAGATATCCAGGGATTTATTAGAAAACCCTTTCGTATAAGTTCTAAACAGTGCTTCAAAAATTAAACTAGGTCGAAAAGCATATAAACATCCAAAATCAATTTTCTAATGATAAATGAATGCATAAAGAATGAGTGAAATCTAAAATGATGCTAGGGAAGAATGAGATGAGCCATGCGGCTCAAAGGATAAGCCGTACGGCTCAAAAAAGTCATAGATGGGCCGTGTGGCCTAACACAAGAAGGAATAGCACCTTCACTGATCCTGGGTAAGATTGGATCATACGGCCCAAGTCCATATGAACAAGGCCGTGTGGCTCTATTTTTCTAGAAAATAAGACCATGTGGTCCAACTTTGATAGAAAAATAGTTTTTTGATTTGTGAGTTTAACATGTAGAAATTCATTTTAGTGTTTTCTCCTTTCGGATTTTGAGATCCTTTATGGATTTATCAATGGATTAGACTCAGAAATCAAAGATTTTCATCCTGAATTCCACACAATCAAAGATCCTGGAAAACTGAGGAATTTCGGCAGCAAGGCTCATAGACCATGGATGAGCCATGCAGCTCTAATCCCTCTTTAGATGGGTCGTGCAGCCTAAAAGATAGGTCGTACAGCCTAATTTTAAAATTTTCAGAAATGGTTTTTTCGATTTTCAGTGAGAAAAACACAACATAAACAAATTAGTTAATGCAGGGATAAAAAGATTGGATTTTATGGCCTCTCAAAATTTACCTTTAATATGTTTATCTGGGTTTTGATGGAGTTATCTGAATCTAATCCTTGAAGCTTTGAAACCGATTCTAACTTATGGATACGAATCAAAACTTGCTAGGAACCAAATGCAATCACAAATAATCATGAACTATTGCTTTTCTACATGTCAAAGTAAGGTTTACATGTTGAAAAAGGATTAAGGGTCAATATTGGCTTAAGTTTTAGGTTTTTGTGCTTTTAAAAAATGAAGAAGAAGGTTGAAGATGAAAGAGAAAGAGATGAGCCATGGGTTGTTGGGTTAAAGAGAAAAGTTTTTTTCGTGAGTCCTTTTGTAATAATCTGCTCCAATCCATAATTATGCCCTTCTACGTTTTTGCTGCTGAAGAAAATACATTTTTTATTCTGTTTCTCAAGTGGGGCAAGTTGCTCTGTAATTTCTGACTTTAGGGATGGGCCGTACAACCCCTTTACCCTAAAATTAGGCTGTACGGCCTTACTGTTGAGTCATACGGCTCTTCTTGATATCCAGTTGTATCCACATTAAGCAACTTTTTTCCACGACTTAACCCATTTTAGTTAAGCGGTGCCTCCTTTTAACTTAGGCCGTACATCCCATCCTTCAAAGTGAAAATTCTCCTTTACAATTCCGGTGGTTTTCGGTCCATTTCGGCATGAGTTAGAATCCAATCTTTGCTTCGTGGGTCGGTACTCTAAATGACTCAAGATAAAGGATAACCAGAAAGCTTCATCATAAAGGTTGGGCAAAAATCCATGCTCACAACCGGGCCGAAGGTTTTTCTTATTGAAAATGAGTTTTTGAAATGGTTTTGAGAAAATGCAGTTTTAGCTTTTGGAGAAAAGGTGAAACAAAGAGGAACGTAACCAATTCCTTGCACCTTAAAGGTTGACAAGAGTCGCCACCCAGCTTATCTCTTATTAGGAAATTGTGGTATAGCTAAGCTCGACAGGAATTCCTATACCTTTAAGACAAAGATTCTGGTATAGACAAATCACTTATTTTTACTTTATTTTGAAATAACATTTAACTATACCAGATATGTACTTTTTGTTATTTAATTCCCTATTCAGTATTCAGCCCTAGTTATATGGTATATGCTCATACAGAAGCCGTAAATAAATTCACAAAGTAATAAATAAATTCAAGAAGTAAAATTATTGCAACCATATCGAATAAACTATCCTAGAGGGGATACAAACGACAAACACTTAGTTTACATGAAATAATCTAAAATTCGAAAGCTAGCATACATCTAATCTAACATACATCTACCTGCAAAACAAGGGTTAGTGGCGCAGATAAATATAGGCATGTTGGACTCAAATAGGACAGAATGGGATAATAAGATAGCTCGGGGTCAACATGTAAGGGATAATCAGAAAAATCCAGTAGGTTTTCTCGATTAGGCCTAGAAAAATGATTTTATAAATGTCCTTTATTTTGGATTGGGAAAACAAGTTTCGGAAAACAATTATATCCAATCTATTATTGTTAAGAATAAAAAATGCTGGTCAGATATCTTTGAATCTACTAAAGATTCCTTTAATTAGGGTCCTAAAAATTCTCTGAAACTAAACTATTTCTAAAACAATAAACACAACAAAAATACTTTAACTATATATATATATATATATATATATATATACTTTATACTCAAGATAACTATTTTTAACAAAATCTATTTATTTATAATATGAAGTAAAATATTGTTAAAATATATAAAAATTTCAGAAATATTTCTTCTTCTTGCGATATTGGCCATTTTAGACTACCCTTGGGGGCTTAAGTTCACTGGATCATAAAGAAAATAGTTCCTGGAAGATAAGTTGTACGGCCTAAAAGATGAACCGTATAGCTTAAAAGATGAGTCGTATGACCTAAAACAAAAATTTACAAAAAAATGCTTGAAATCAATTTTTAGAGTCCGAAGAAGATGAGCCGTACAGCCTAAAAGATGACCCGTACGGCTCAAAAGATAACCCTTATGGCCTAAAATTGAAATTTGTAGAAAATGTTTGAAATTAATTCCGAAAAATATTGGTTTTGAAGAACAAATACGTACGGCCTAAAAAATTAGTCATGCAGCTCAAAAGATGAGTCGTACGGCTAAAAAATGAAATTTAAAATGAAAATTTGCAGAAAATGTTTTTAAACCTAGACAGTAGTAAATGCACTTAAACAGAATCAAACAAGTTGGAAATAAATAAGAGCGGATTTATAGCCTCTCAGAACACCGTGCAAAAAAAAATTATTAGCGGAAGCGGTCGTTTTGCATTTAAATCTGACTCAGGAATCCATTCAGATTTGGAGGAAACGACTAAACTAGAAAGCAATCATAAATCTTACCTGGGATATGAAGCTTTTTACGTAAATTTCCAACTAGGAAATCTCTACCTTCACACATGCAGGCCTCAAACGACCGAATGAGCATGCTAGCACTAGACTGGGAGTAAGAAGTGGCTGAAACCCTAAAGACAAGTGTTGGCCGAATTTCACAGTGTATGGGAAGGAGAAACAGTGTTTTTTGGTCTTTAGCAATTAAGGGAAATAGCGCTATTTATATTCTAGGTTAAATTAGGGTTTAATTAATTAAACTTTAGGTTAAAGTTTTAATTCAATTAAACACCTAAAAATCCAATTTTAACTTAATTATATTTTAGTCTTAATTTATTTATTGCATTATGCAATAAAATAAATTAACCTAAATATAATTTAATTCCCCATGATGCCTTGACAAGTTATATTCTAATTTATTTATTGTACCATACAATAATTAATTTAATATGAATATACTATAAATCCCATAAATGTCAAAATCCAATTTTGACCAATTATATTTTAATTGATTTATATATTATACCATGTAATAATTAAATCAATATAAATGTAACAATTGCTCCTTTAACTAAATATATATCCAATATATATTTAAATCCTAAACATCCAATTTTGACCCTATGCGTGTGATCCGGTAGTTTCGTCTTTATGTTGGTGGTAGGTCCCAAACTTTTAGCCCACAGACTATAAAGGGATTCTTACAAATCATTATAGCCCCCAATTAAGATGAATATATCTTTTGGACATATATACCTTGTAGCCTTTTTCTTATACATCTCATGCCCTATGGTTATCTCTGTACTGCCAGTATCATGACTAAATAATCCCCTATGGCTGCAAGTACATTTCTTGATACTGAGTATACTGATGAACTCAATTACTTAATCACCTAGTAATTAAGTGTTGGGTTTGGCCAAACACTTCTCAGTCTCACTCATGAAGTGGCCGGTGATATCATGATCTTATTTAAGAGATTGGTATTTCTCTTCACCTTGCTCATGACCCTTACATATTCACTAGTATACCCAATCATATCCATACTTGGCACTTTGTTATAAGCCTGTTAGGCGTATGTTAAAGTATGTGAGATCGTCCCTAAGTCCATAGCAGCATTAGGTCTAAGGATCCAATATAAGTGCTATTAAAGATTCACTTGTCTTATAGGGGTCAAGTGAAATACTCTGAGTGGATCGATCCAGTACTATGTAACCTAACATGTACCCATCTCTTTGATTGACATTCCATGTCCAATGGTCGGTAGGATACCACCATACAATCAAAGACCATGCTAGTCTTTTGTCAGTATCATTCCTATGATGTAATAGACGAGGGATATTTATAGTTAAGTGTTTACCCTACTCTCAGCCCAACTGCTAGGAGATGTTCCTAAAAAACAAGATTATGACTTAACTAATGGATATTCTATAACTATTAATTTCACAAGAAATTAATAAAATAGATTAACGCCTTTTATTAAATATTAAAAATCCGATTACATTGATAAAGGGACTAGGGCACACATTGACAAATGAGAGGCTATTATATCCCTAACAAGTGTATAGGAAGTAGCTCTCAACTGTATGTTGGTCGCATGAACTATTTACAAAAAGAAGAACAAAGATAAGATAATGAAATGTGTTCTGTTACGTACGAGTGGGAGATGCAGGAATTATATCGAGTTTAGAGTTGTAGTCTGTCCATAACTATAATGGGTGGATAAATATAATTCAAATAGAGATATAATTATCTAAAGTAATTAGGATTTGTCTTACTATTAGAGTTTGATTTTGATTGAGATTGTCCCACTCACCGCTGCAAGAGATATCAGTAAATCAAAATACAATAAGGAACTAACACATAAAAATCAGACCCTACAAGTTTTCCCTCTAACTATCTCTGACCGATATTTCTCTGTGAGATTTCCCCTTATTCTTTGCGTATCTAATTCGTGGATATATCGCTTACTCTCTCACAATCAACTGACGTAGAGTAATCATGACCAGTAATACAAGTTCGTGGTTCGAGATTTTTCCGCTGCAAATCAATCTCAAGTAATCTATACTACAAGAGGTAACCCGATCACTCTATTCAGATATTTAAGTGCATATATCCTTCAATTATTTTTAATTATTCTATTTGTTAAATCATATTTATTTTAGGAAAATTTTTAGGAATACCTTTATTTTGGACTTTGTTTTTAGGCCTTACATTTCAATATTTACTGAAACATGTTTTTCTATTTTTTTTTTTTTTTTACGTTTTGCTGCTACTCTTTTCTTTTTTATGCTTTTCAATTGTTTTATTTGTCTTTTTGTATTTACACATTTCTACTTCGCGGATTTTAATCGATCTAATCACGCTCTCGGCTTTTCTTCTTCCTGCTTTCGTTGTTGATCATCATTTCCTTCTTTGCGATTCATGTTTCTTTGTGGGTTTTATTTGCTATTTGATTTTCTCATCAATTTTGTACGTTCATTCAGATACGTTTTTCTTTTGCTGCATTTGTTTATTTTTCATTTTGTTTCTTTTTTTTATGAGTTTTGTAGTTTGTTTTGCAGTTTTATATTATATGCATACTAAAGGGTTCTAAAAACTCATATTCTTAAAACGATAGGAGTGTTTCTATTGAGAAGTCGCTTACTGTTTTTAAGGGGAAGAGGACAGATGGTGGTGATAAAGAAAAAGTTAAAGATGAGGTTGTTCCAAAAAAGCTTGTGGTAAGATTTTTGTGTTATTTATGATTTTGTCGTTTCTCCTGCATGTGTAGGTTGTGCTGCATTTATAGTTTTTATGCATATTTGTTTGTTGTTATTTTGTTTTCTAATTGTTTTTACCTTTTGATATTTTGGTTATACCTTAGTTATACATTGTTTATACCTTATTTATTCCTTATTTATACCTTAGTTTTTCATATTTTTTAATGATACAATGATTTATACCTTAGTTGTACGTTTCTGATACACTGATTATACTTTAGTTATACATTTTGGAATACTGATTATACCTTAGCTGTACCTTAGATTGTTATTTACTTTAATGATACAGTGATTATACCTTAGTTATACCTTTCTGATGCAGTGATTATACCTTAGTTATACCTTTTGATACATTGATTATACCTTAGTTATAACTTTTTAATACATTGATTATACCTTAGTTATACCTTTTTGATACACTGATTATACCTTAGTTATTGTTTATTCTTTCTGATACATTGATTATACATTAGTTATACATTATTTATACCCTACTTATACCTTAATTTGTTATTTTTGTTAATGATACATTGATTGTACACTGATTATACATAGATTATACCTTAGTTATACAATGTATAATCACTGGTTATACTTTAGTTATACATTATTTTTATCTTAATTATACCTTAGTTTGTTATATTGTTAATGATACACTGATTATACCTTATTTATACGTTGTTATACACTGATTATACCTTGGTTATATCTTCTGATACATTGATTATACCTTAGTTTGTTATAATGTTAATGATACACTAATTATACACAGATTATACCTTAGTTATACATTGTATAATCACCGGTTATACCTTAGTTATACATTATTTACACCTTACTTATACCTTAGTTTGTTATATTGTCAATGATTCACTGACTATACCTTAGTTATACGTTGTTATACACTGACTATACCTTGGTTATATCTTTTGGTTTACTAATTATAGATTAGTTACTGGTTATTCCTTTTGATATATGGATTATACCTTAGCTATGCATTATTTATAACTTAGTTATACCTCATTATACACTGATTATACCTTAGTTATACTGTAGTTTGTTATATTGTTAATGATATATGCTTTTGTTCTATTGTTTATATATTTATGATATATTTTTTTATTATGTTTTCAAGCTGGTAGACCTATATATAAGAAACATGAGTATTGGGGAAGTCGTGTTTCTGTTTTTTTCTGTTTTTTCTGATTATGACTTATTGACATTCTTGAAATCAAATCTTTTTGAACAAGTTATTAAGCTGTTTAAGGAAGCTATGTTTGGCTATTTCTTAGATTTGCCAATTTTGAAGGTTATAAAGCAGTTGATCCATTCTTTGTTGCTACAAGAGATTTATCAAGATGATAATGATTATATTATTATTGAGGTCGATGGAAATGAGATGAAGTTTGGTGTTGAAGAATTTTTGTTGATTTCTGGTTTGAAGTCATTTGCTGACAATGATTTTTTTCTTTGTTCAACTTATGTGGGTTCTCCATTGCTTGCCCGTTATTTTGGTAACAAGACTGAAGTGAAGAAGAAAGGTATTGAAGAAGTTTTGAAGAAAGATTCTAATGATAACTATAAGATTAAGTTTGATTCTAATGAAGATTGTCTGAAGTTGCACTTGTATATTTTATCAGTTTCCACCTGATAGGGATAGATTTTTCGAAATCTGTTCCTAATTACTATTTTAATGTGGCAGAGTCTAGTGATTATGTGAAGGTTTATTGAGTCTGCAAGTCTTTTGATACAACCATTTTTCTCTAAAGAAGACTGGAATTACTAGATCTAAGCCTAAGTCATATCGGATTGAGGGTTCTCCCATTTTTTTCAGCTTTGGTTTTATAAGGTTTTTCCTGCATGCAATGGAGTAATTTGTGATGGAGTTAACCGGAAGGGTTCCAATTTTCTTCCTAGGGTCTACAATTGGTGGACTTATGTTGAGGAGTTCCGTAAAGAAAAATTGGACAAATTTATATTCAACAAGTCGGCAAAAAGTGTATGTTCTATTTCTTTCTCTGATTATAAGTTTTTTTATACCGGGTTATACTTTTTATAGCTTAGTTATACCTTTTGTAAAATTGTTAGACCTTAATTATACCTTGTGATACAATTATTATACCTTAGTTATACCTTTTGTAAAACTATTAGACCTTAATTATACCTTAGTTATACCTTGTGATACAATGATTAGACCTTAGTTATACCTTTTATAAAACAATTACACCTTAGTTAGACCTTAGTTATACCTTGTGATACAATTATTATAAGTTAGTTATACCTTTTGTAAACTGTTAGACCTTAGTTATACCTTAGTTATACCTTGTGATACAATGATTATACCTTAGTTATACCTTTTGTAAAACTGTTAGACCTTAGTTATACTTATTAATATACTGATTATAACTGTTAGGGCTTAGTTATACTTACTTATATACTGATTATATCTTAGTTAGATTTACAAATACATTGATTATGCTTTAGTTATACCTTTTGAAACACTAATTATACCTTAGTTATAGTTTGTGATACACTAATTATACCTTAGTTATGCTTTTTTCTTTTTTTTTTTAGTTGGGATTGAAAAAAATCCATCCTACTAATGAGGAGATTGAGCAGCTTTCTTTGAAAGTTTTTTATTTGAAAGAGAAGCTTTCTTTACAAGAATTGAATTTAATAGAAGAGCATGTACATAATCATCGAGGTGATGGTGATGGTAAGCATGTACATGATGATGTTGAAATAGGTAATGGTGATTTAAAAGGTTTTAAAAGGTTCTTTTCCTCTATCTTAGACTTCTAGTCAAGTAGCTATGTTATCTGAGATTGCATCATTTAGGAAATATGTTGAGCAATCATTTAGTATTGTTATTCAGAAGTTGGATAATATTAGCAATCGTGTTGATAAACTGGTATTTTTGTTCAATTATGCTTTTATTCGTATAAATTTGTTTTTATTTGTTTGTATTTTTTTAACTTTTGTTTCTTATTTTTTATTTTTTTAGGGAAGCTTTGAATAAGGTTTGTTTTTGTTGTTATTCTTGTTATTATACCTTCCTTATACTGTTATTATATATTTTATTATTCTTTGGTTATAGCTTTTTTAATTGTATCTATAATTTTTTTAATTAGTCTTTTTTTTTCTAGGCTATTTTTAATAATGATGACAAGGAATCAAGTGATGAGGGTGATCAGAGTGAGCATAAGGTTGATATCTCTGATAGAGATAATATTATCAATGATATTGATAAGGTCAGTAAAATTGGCTATACCTTAGTTATAGCTTAGTTATAGGTTGTGATACACTGTTTATACCCCAGTTATACTTACTTAAACGTTGTTTTATACCTTAATTATACATTGTGATACACTGTTTATACCTTTGTAAAAATAAGACCATAGTTATACTTACTGATACACTTATTATACTTTAGTTATATCTTCTGGTACACTGTTTATACCTTTTTTATACCTTCTTATAGACTGGTTATACCTTTTTTTTAAACTGAGACCTTAGTTGTACTTTTTGATCCACTTATTATAACTTAGTTATACATTCTGGTACACTGATTATACCTTTTTTAAACCTTAGTTATACCTTCTAGTATTTTTTACAACTGTTATACCTTAGTTATACGTTAGTAATACCTATGATACTCTCATTTATACCTTAGTTATAGCTTTGTATGACTGTTATACCTTAGTTATAGCTTTGTAAAACTGTTATAACTTAGTTATACCTTTTTTTATACCCTTGTACAACTATTATACCTCAGTTATAGCTTTGTACAACTGTTATACCTTGGTTATAACTTTGATATTCTTATTATACCTTAGTTTATACCTTCATACAATTGTTATACCTTAGTTATAGCTTCGATTCCTTTATTATACCTTAGTTACAGCTTCGATACTTTTATTATACCATAAAATATACTATTAAAGTAATTATACTTTAGTTATACCTTATGGTACCCTGTTTGTACCTTCGTTATACTTTGTGATACACCCATTATACCTCAGTTATACATTTTTTATATATTTCAATACTCTGTTTATACATTTATTTATACATTTGTTTTTTTTTCTTTTGCATTATGAAGATACTCAAGAAAATAAGAGTGCCGATGTTATGAATGGGGAAGGTGATGATAAGGCTGAGAATAAGTGTAAGGAGGATGTTGCTATGGAAGACAATGTTCTTGTTGTGGAAGAGGAGGAAGTTGGTATCGATGTTGTTATGGAAGAGGAGGTCAAGAGTGATTGTATGGATTTGGATGTTAAAACAGATAAGAATGAAGGTAGTTTCTATTTTGAAATTGTGGTTAGTGAGAGGGCTGTAGTTGTGTTTAAACCTCATGTTTTTCCTCTAAAAACAATGGATAATCCTGATTTTGATTTTATTAAGTATTTTAACTTTGATGCTATAACTGCGATTGTTGATGAAGATGTGGTATCTTTAAGTGATAATTTAGAGATTCCTTGTGTTGTTCATAAGGAGGCTGCTGATGTTCGTAATAAGAAGTTTTCTGTTGTTGAGAATAGTATGGAAGTAGGTGTTGAGGTTGGTAATAAGGAGGTTTCTATTGTTGTTGAAAGTGAGGAAGTAGCTACTAGCGATAAGGAGATAACTAGTGCTGTTGATAAACTGGATTCTGTGAAAGATGATAAGGCTGACAAAGTAGCTGCTGCAAGTAATAAGAGAGAGCATGAAGCTATTATAGCTCTTGAAAAGCTGAAAGAGGCTGTATGTTTTTTCTTTTTATTTTTATTTTGTACTTTTTATTTTTGTAGTTACTGCTTTATACTTTGATAGTATTTATACATTTTTTATACCATCTTATACTTTGAATATATCCTTTTTATACCTTGATACACTGATTAGATATTGTTTATAGTTACTTATACACCTATTATACCTTAGTTATACATTATTTTTTAGCTTTTTGTAAAAAAGTGAGACATTTTTTATACATTAGTTATATCTTTTTTTATACTGATCATGATTCTGATTATACTCACTATATATTATAGGGTATTGGTTTTATGTGTTTCTTAGACTTTGTTGATCCTGATCTTTTATATCAACTTGAAGTAGAGAGTTGTGAGATATTACATTACGTCAAACATGTGCGTATGTTTTTTTTTATCTTTTTTTTCCTGTTGTTCTTAACATGGGGTTTATCTTTATTATTTTTTTCTTGCTTTTTTGGAAGATGATATTATGCTGATTGATGGTGAATGTAAAGAAGGGCATTTATAAAAGAAGGAAGAGGGCTGGTGCTTGTGCAATGTCTTCACCATGTACTACTAATTTTGGGTCTAATGAGGAGCCTGTTGAGAAGGTCGCTATGAAGTCTGTTCGTGGATCAATTGTTTTAGATGATTTAGCTGATCTAGGGAACTATCCTAGTGATTATGAAATTACTAGTGATTTCATTTATTTTATCAATAAAAATACATACCTAGCAAAGAAGTAATTTTCTTTCTCTTTTTTTTTCCTCTAAAGTTGTTTTTTTTTCTTGAATTTTTCAGTTTAAGGAACAACTAGTATGCTCAAAAGAATAATTTGATAAATCCATCTTTCCATTACAATGTTGGTTCAGTTAATAAAAAGACTTTCTTTTTTGACTTGTATACACCTGGGGAATATTTAAGTAGGACTGTAAGTATTTGTTTCTTATACCTTGGTTAAATTTGTAACACATTGATTATATTTTAGCTGTATTTACTGATACACCTATTATTGCTTACTTATACATTTTTGATACATTTTGATACACTGATCATACCTTTGTAAAACTGCCACACCTTACTTATATTTACTTAAACACTGATTATACCTTCTAATACACTGAGTATACCTTCTGATATTCACTGAATATACCTTCTGATACAATGAGTATACGTGTTGTATAACTGTTAAATCTTAGTTATACTTACTTAAACACTCATTATACCTAAGTTATACTTTTGTGATACGTTGATTATACCTTTATAAAACTATTAGACCTTAGTTATATTTACTGGTACACTGATTATATCTTTTGTAAATCTGTTAGACCTTAGTTATAGTTATATACACTTATTATACCTTAGTTATACCTTCTAATAAATCGATTATACTTTATTTATACCTTATGATACTCTGATTATACCTTTGTAAAACTGTTAAACCTTAGTTATACTTTACTGATATACTTATTATACCTTAGTTATACTTTTTGATTAACTAATTATACCTTATTTATACCTTATAATACACTGATTATACCTCTATAAAACTATCAGACCTTAGTTATATTTATTTAAACTGTGATTGTAACTTTTGATACATTAAGCATACATACTATTACATTTGTGTTACACTGATACTTTTCTGTAAAACAATGTTTATACCCTTCTTGATACTGTTATATTTTTCTTAGCACATAGATATAATTATGTATTATTTAAGGAAGAAAGGCAAATATTGTAATCGGATAACATATAACTTCACAACGATTGATATAAGGTTCGATGCTAGAGTGAAGTATCTATATAAAGTTGTGAAGGATATTATTGAGACTGATGAGGTATTTCAACACATAAGATTTAATGATGTCATCACCAGATTGATGATAGGTGTTGATACTTGGACCAGGAAGCCATGGTCTCTTGTTGATAAAGTTTTGTTCCCAATTCATGTCAGTCAAAACCATTGGGTGCTAGGAAGGTTTTCCTTGATGTTGAGGAAACATTTTATCTACGATTCTTATTTGGGTAGGCGTAGTGCTGATTCTATTGCTGAAGGCGCTAATGAATATGTTGTTGTACTTCCATACTTTTTGCATCAGTGGTCAATTCTCAATAGTAGGGTGTATTTTATGGAATCTGACGTGTGTAAAGTAGGGAATCCTCTACGTCCTCTCGAAGTGGAAATCGTTCAAGGCGTACCTCAGTAGATTGAGTGGTGAGTTTTCTTTTTTGTTACATTTTCATTATAGCTTACTTATACCTTGTGATAAACTTTCTATTAAAATAATACATTGATATACTTTAGTTATAACTTAGTTATATTTACTGATATACTGATTATACATTAGTTACATCCTGTTTATACCTTCTTAATTTTGATTATACCTTTTGTTACATTGATTATACCTTTGTAAAACTACCAGAACTTAGTTATATCTTAAGATACACTATTGCAGTAATTATACCTTAGTTATACTTTACTTAGAACTTATGGTATCATGTTTATATCTTAGTTATACCTTGCGAAACACCGATTATACCTTAGTTATACTTTCTGATTACTCATTTAGCTTAGTTATAACTTTGTTATATTTACTAATGCACTGGTTATACACTAGTTAAGCATGTTTATACATTCATTATATCTTCTGATGTTGTGTTTATACATTTTATATGCTTTATACTGATTATACCTTTTTCCAGTGATCGTGGAGTTTTTGTATTGAGCTTTGCTGAGTATTTAATAGAGCAAAAGTCTTTTCCAGATCCATTTGATGTTAAAGCTCATAGGACAGGATGTCAATTTCTCTATACAACAATGGATTATGGGAAAATAAAGAGAGTGAGAATGAATATTTGCATACACTAGATGAGTGAATGTATTTACTTATGATTTTTTCTTTTTTATTTTATTATTTGTTTCAGATATAGTGTTTTCCAAATACTGTTTATTCAATGAGAAAGTACAAGTATAATGTCTTTATAATTCAATACAATACTTAATAATTTTTTGCTCCTCCATATGTTCTTTTGTTATGGCCTGGATTTCCACAAGTTCCACATTTTACTTTCATTTTTGTTTTCCTTTCCCAATCTGCTTTGAATCTCTGTTTCCTTGGTCTTCCTGCTTTTTATTTTGCTTTTGGTGGATTGAGTTTCTGATCCCTGATTTCTTGAGGTATGTCCCACAAATCTTTTGACGGCATTGGGTATATTGGTCCTTCATAAGGTGCTAACATTTTTTGTTTTCTGTAGTAAAGAGCAGTAATTATATGTGTTGAGGTGGAATTTCCTTAAGTATGCAAGGGCATGTGGACATTGACATGGATCCGGTTATACGAGGTGCAACCCGAACTCATTAATATTCCCGGTCGTCGAACCAGGTTCAACCAAACACAAAGGATTCGAAATTATAATTAGGTTTCAGATTATAATTTCAGAATTGAAGGATTAAAAGAAAGAATGAAAATAAAAGAACAATTGGCAATAAATTCACTAATTCAATCAAATAAAAAGAACAATAAAATTAACATATAGTTAATTCAACCTTTCGATTTGGATGATAGAACCTGAGAATAGTTGATTCTCAATTGCATAGCCACAACAATTCATCACAATCAAAATAATACTTCAATAGTTAGAACGGAATTACACACTCTCAAAATATTAGCATTGAAAATTCAAGAAGAATTTACAAAGCAAATAATAAACTTTTATTTGATAATATGCCTTTACAAAGAAAAACGACCCTCTTTATATAAAGGCCAAAACTAAAGACTCCTTATTGAAAAAAGAAAACCTAATTGAAGAAGACAAAAAACTAATAAAAGAAAACCTAATTGAAGAAGACAAAAAACTAATAAGGAAAAAGTAATCATTGAAACTATCTATGAGCAGCTGACCTTCCGCTTAAAGAAAATTCGGGATGCGGAAAAGCGAACCAGGGAAAACTTTTTCGTTCGATTTGGTTTGTGGGAAAACGGGTTTTGTTATCTTGGAAAAATCATGGATTTGATTTGGACTCGAAACTTAAATCCCGAGATCAGTGACAGAGTCGCCACCCGGATCAGCTCATCCGGGAATTCCGGTACAGCTCCCTACCGAGGACAGACTGCTGTACCTAATCCAGAGATTTAGGGTTCGGACAAGTGACTTACTTAACCTCTATCTTGCTTTCACTTTACAGTTTATATTACCATATTTAATTTGCTTTATTATCTTTCTCTAACCCTAATTTATTTATTTTTATTCAGCCGATGCTAAAGCAAAATGCAGAAAATAAATTACAAAAAAATAAAGCATTCATCCAAAAATATACAAGAAAGTAGTAGAGGCTGATTATACAACCCAATCGAATAAAAATGGAAAATTCGCGTCCTCACTTTACAATCGCCTAAGTACACGAGAATCTAAAAAATTACAACAGCCTAATTTACACGATAATAATCTATTAATTACAATAAAAATAATAAAAATAAATGCTGCAAAACAAATTGGTTAGCACAGTTTATAATGCACACATAGATAGGACTCAAATAGGACAGAATTGGGAACTTAGGAAATAGGGGCATGCATTTAGGGGGTAACCGGATCGACCCGACTGGTCGGACCGGCTAGACCTGGAAAACGGTTTTGAAACGCCCTGTAATTTTCGCGCTGGAAAATCAATTTTTGGAAAACATTTGGCTCGATTACATGCAAATTTCCATTTTTTTGGGTCTGTTGTCCCAGAATTCAGGGTTCTGTTCATGTGGGTTCCTAAATACATGATCCATCTAGGGTCCAAAGTGCAATAAACACACTAAAAACATTTGTGAAAAATACTATTTTGCTAGTTTTCGATATTTTCCGGGGATTTTATAGGGTTCGGGGGTCCGCTAATGCTGAACTATGGATCCGATTCGGATAAAACAACCCCGAAACTCAGGAAATAAACTGGGAAAACACCAAAAACCCTAATATCCGTACGTACAGAAATTTGAAAACCAAAATTTTATGACATACGGATGGATTTGGGCCAAAAATGATCACAACAGAATGCACAAAATGGAAAATGGACTGTTTTCGGCCGATCGGGATGATTCAAAAATCTGTCCCTGAAGAACAGAGCCGTACGGCTGTGTTCATGAGGAACACAGTCGCCCGGATCTATTCGGGCAATCTGGTTTCCAAAAGTTGCAAAAACAAAGAAAAAACACAGAAAAGACAATGCAAACAGGTTTAAGGCCTCTCAGAGTTTACCTTGATGTTGTTTTGGTGCTTTGAACACCATGAAACAGATTGGAAGCTTTGGAATTTGTCTGGAAGTTCAATTGGCTGAAAACCGCAACAATCCGAAACAATCTGAAATGAATCCGGAACAATCCCCAATCGATGAGCAAAGGTTAAACAACTTGTGTTTAATGTTTTTGGATTGATTTTAAGTCTTAGTCTTTGTGTTTGGTTCACCTCCTTGCTTAGTCTCGGCCTCTCCTTCCCTTTTCTCTCTGTTTCTTTTTTTTCTCTCTGTCTCTTTAGAAAGTGTTTTTTTTTTTTTTGCCTCTGTTTGCAAAAGTCTCTTCTTTTCTTTTGATTTGATTTGCTTCCTTTTATACTCTCCTCTTACATATCATTTCGAACATTAAATGGCCGCCTGACTTTCTGATTTTGCCCAAAATCCCTTTTGTCAGAGCAACTTGGCTCACCCACTAGAGCCGTGTGGCTTTAGCAAGAGCCGGGGCAAAATTTCAAAAATCGGATGCGTACCCTAAACCCTAGAAACCACTCGGGAGACCTTTCGGGGGATTTCGGATAGCGGATAGCTTGGTTTTCAGGACGTTTGAAAAACTCCAGGCAACATTCCGTCACTTTCAAGTCTGGTTCATGTCCGTCCGTTTGACAGGTAAGACAGGAATTCTCATTATAGAGGTCGGGAAAACCCAGCGCTTACAGCTGCCCCTCGCGTGATCAAATTCAATACCCGATACCAGGGTTAGATTACCTGAGGGGAATTTGAGAACGCGAAAGAAGCACCGTAAGTGAAAGGAAGAAAGACATACCTGAATTGCAGCGATAAGTTGGAATAAGCCAATACCGGGTCTAGGTTACCCGAGGCAAAGTTGGTGACGAAATAAGCCGATACCGAGTCTAGGTTACCCGAGGCAAAGTTGGTAACGAAATAAGCCGATACCGGGTCTAGGTTACCCGAGGCAAAGTTGATGATGAAATAAGCCGATACTGGGTCTAGGTTACCCAAGGCAAAGTTGATGACAGAATAAGCCGATACCGGGTCTAGTTTACCTGAGGCAAAGTTGATGACAAAATAAGCCGATACCAGGTCTAGGTTACCCGAGGCAAAGTTGATGATGAAATAAGTCAATACTGGGTCTAGGTTACCCGAGGCAAGGTAGGGGAAGAAATAAGCAGATACCGGGTCTAAGTTACCTGAGGCAAGGTTCTGCTGGGGATTTGGAATAGAGCTGATCTGGACCGATACCGGGTTTAGGTTATCCGAGGTGGATCTGCTAGGGATTTGAAATGAAGCCGATCTAGACCAATACCGGGTTTAGGTTACCTAAGGTGGACCTACTGGGGATCTGAAATGAAGTCGATCTACACTGATACCGGGTTTAGGTTACCCGAGGTGGACCTGCTGGGAAGTTGATGTAAGCCGATACAAGATCTATCTGTATCCGCGACGGACCAAGGTTGATGAATTCCTGTATTTGAAACAGTGAGTCTTCATTCCTTGATCGAGAGATTTTGAACAAAAATTTTTGCCCTTTCGATCAAGAATGAAGACTAGCGGGGAATGAGTGCTTTATACATGATATGTATGTATGCATGACGATGCGTATGAATGCAGATTTTAAAAGATATGTTTCCTGCCATATCTGACCCGGACGTCTCACATTCCTGCTGGGGATGTTTGTGGAGGTTATGCCATGACTCTAACTGGCTTTTGACTAAGGAAGTACGCCCTTTGGGTGGTGTGATCCTTATAGCCTTGTTGGGGATGTGTGATGACTTACTGGGGAGGATATGAAAATGCCCCTTGTAAAGATCCCACTGAGATTAATGTGGATCCTCTTGCTAGGGAAGATATCATGGAAGGGTTCCTGTTGGGGAGAAAGTGATGGCACTCTTTGTGATAGTTTCGATGGGGAATAGTGTAGGTGATCCTGCTAGAGGACATATGGAAAAGCTTCTGTCGAGGAATGGTGAAAGGGATCTCCGCTGGGGAATGAAAGTGTCTCCACTGGGGAATGGTAGTGTCTCTATTGGGGAATGATGAAAGTGTCTCGTCTTTCTGTCCCTAGGAGTGGTGAGTTCAAAAATGCTCTAAATTTTGCCTGAACTGCCTGGAGTGGGTTTTCAACTCAGTGAGCTGCTCTAATTTTTGCCTAAGACGCCTTTTTGGTTTTCACCTTGGCGAGCTTCTTCTTTTTCTTTTTTTTTTTTTTGGAAGGTCCTGTGGCTCCTGAACTTGGATCTATTTCGAAATTTTCAACTGCTCTAAGGAATGATGAATTGAATTTGAAGGAAAAGAAAAGATTATGAGTTGCGAGCATTTTAACACATTTCATCATTGAATAATGTGAGTCTCTTAACCAATTTAATGCAAAGTGCCTTCTTTAAATGGATGTTTAGGCGAGATAACTTTGTAATGCATTGCAATATAACCATGCAAACATATTTAAACAAAACATCATACTTTATTGATGAAAGTAGCATGAATACATTTGAAAAGATTGGTTCCACAAATGATATACATTTCACACAGAACCAGAATCCGTCAGCAGCCGTCCCTTGCAGATTTTCTGGCTGATCATTTTCCCTCATGTCTTGACTTTTGCCTAGGCCGCCCTTTTCGAGTTTTCAACCTAGCAGACTTATTTTTTTAAACATAGTAAGGCTTCAGGCAGTCTTGGTTGACAGGATTTACAAATTCATTCCCGTCCATGTCTGCGATGCTTACACCACCTTTTGATATCACTTTCTTCACCACATAAGGGCCATCCCAATTCGGTCTAAATTTCCAGCGGGTATCCACATTTGTAGGCCTTAACTGTTTCAGGACCAAATCCCTGACTCTTAGCTGCTGTCTAGGATATTTCACATTTCTATAATAAGCTTTGGCCATTCTACGCTGATACATCTGTAGGTGATCTAGTGCTTTAAACTGCTTTTCATCTAATGTTGCCAACTGCTCTTACCTAGCTTGAGCCCATCCCGTTTCTGGCAGCTGGGCTTCCAAAGCTACTCTGAGTGACTTGAGTTCTATTTCCACTGGCAACACTACTTCCATTCCATACACCAAGGCGTAAGGAGTCTCGCCAGTTGGTGTTCTGACACTAGTTCTGTAACCCCAGAGGGCATATGGCAGTTTGTCAGCCCAGTCCCTGTAGGTGGTTACCATTTTTGACAAGATCTTCTTAATCAACTTGTTAGCCGCCTCCACTGCATCATTAGCCTGTGATCTATATGGAGAAGACCTATGATGTTCAATGCCATGTTCCGAGATTAGCTTAGCTATTGCCCCTTGGAATTGCACTCCGTTGTTTGTCACTACATAGTGAGGGATTCCGTATCGGGAGAAGATGTTCTTCTGAATGAACTTAACCATCTGCTTAGCTGTCACACTAGAGAAGGACTCTGCTTTTACCCATTTTAAGAAATAGTTTACTGCAACCACTATGAATCTATGCCCAGTAAAAGTTACGGGATGAATTTCTCCAATCATGTCAATCCCCTACGCCGAGAATGGCCAAGCAGATGCTAGGTTTTGTAGTTCAAGTGGTGGTAGATGACTGATATCTGCATAGATTTGGCACTCGTGACATCTCTTTACCTCCTTTACACAATCAGACTGCATTGTCATCCAGAAGTACCCCTGTCTCATTATCTTTCTAGCCATAGCAATGCCATTAATATGCGGCCCGCAGGATCCGGCATGTACTTACTGCATTACAGTTTCTGCTCCTCGTTCTGTCAGACATCTTAGAAGGACCCCATTTGTAGTCCTCTTGTATAGCTTATCTTCGAAGATTCTGAACTGGCTAGCTAATCTTCTTAATGAAACCTTATCAGCAATGTTAGCTCCTTCTGGATACTTTCCCTCTTTCACATACTGATAAATGTCAAAGAACTAGGGCTTTTCCTCGGCTGTTAACTCCATCACTTCATGTATATCAAAGCAAGGTTGCCTGGAAATTGGTATGACCAGAGGTTGTATCTGTGTCTTCACTGGATCTTCCACATGGAGAACAAGGTTGCTTGTGCATCCGCCATTTTATTTTCTTCTCTGGGAACATGTCTGAATTCGCACTGGTTGAATAATCCTTTTCTGTACTGCAACAGTTCTAAGTAACGCCGTAAGGCTTCTTCTCTCAAATCTCAGTCGCCTTATGCCTGCCTAATCACCAGGAGTGAATCCCCAACAATTAAGACATTGTCTGCCCTTAGTATTAAGAGGGCTTCCATCCCGAATAAGCACGCTTCATATTCGGCTCCATTGTTGGTTATGGAGAAGTCCAACCTCTTTGACAGTGGAATGATCTCACCATCTAGTGTTGCTATGAGTACCCTAATTCCAGCACCCTTTCTGTTTATGGCACCATCGAAACACCTAACCCATCTTCTCACTTGTACTATAGCCAACTATTCGTCGGGGAATTCCAGATTCTCTGTGAGGTCCGATTCTAGTGGCTGGTTTGCTAGGAATTCTGCCACAGCTCGGCCTTTGATGGTTTTTCTAGTGATGTACTCGATGTCGAATTTTAACAGGAGTAGTAGCCACCTGGATAATTTCCTAAGCAACACCGGTGCTTCATACAAGTATTTCATTGGATCCACTTTAGCCACGGTTTGCACTTTGTATGACTGAAAGTAGTGGCATAGCTTCTTAGTCAACTAGATCATCGCCACATATGTCTTTTCTACTAGTGTGTACTTGGTTTCATATTCTAGCAGCTTCTTGCTGAGATAATAGATAGGATACTCCTTTCTTCCATCTTGCTCTTGTGCCAGCATTGCCCCTATGGAGGAATCTTCGACAGCTAAGTACAAAATCAGAGGCTTTCCTGGGGTTGGTGGGCTGAGAACTGATGGATTCACCAGGTAAGCTTTGATCCTTTTGAAAGCCAACTGACACCTATCATCCCAAACAATCGGCTGATCTTTCCTTAGCAGCTTGAAGATCATCTCACACACTGAGGTTAACCATGCTATGAAGCGGCTGACATATTGCAATGAACCCAGAAATGACCAAACCTCCTTCTCTGTTTTAGGGGCTGGCATATCTTGAATAGCTTTGATTTTGTTTGGATCCATCTCTATTCCCCTTTGACTGACCACGTGTCCCAGTAGTTTTCCAGTTGTAACCCTAAATATGCACTTTTTAGGGTTGAGACGCATGTTGTATTCCCCGATGCATGTAAGAAATCTATCCAGGATAGCAGGATGCTCCTCTCGGGTCATTGATTTAACAAGTATGTCATCGACATACACCTCCACTTCTTTGTGAATCATGTCATGCAGCAACTTTGTGACAGCCCTCTAGTAAGTGGCTCCAGCATTTTTCAACCCGAAAGGCATTACCCTGTAGCAGAAGGTGCCCCACTCTGTGATGAAGGACGTTTTCACCTTATCAATAACATCCATTAAGATCTGGTTATATCCCAAAAATTAGTCCATGAAGGAGTACATTACCGCCTTGCCTGCGCTGTTGATTAAAACATCAATGTGAGGCAAGGGGAAATTATATTTCGGGCAGGCTTTGTTCAAGTCCCTATAGTCGACACACACTTTGACCCTTCCATCTTTCTTAGGCACTGGCACGATGTTGGCTAACCACTCTGTGTATTCTACCACTTCAAGGAACTTTGCTTCAATCTACTTAGCCACCTCTTCCTTTACCAATGCAGCCCATTCTGGTCTTAGCCGTCTCAACTTCTGCTTTACTGGTCTGAATCTGGGATCTATCAGAATCTTGTGAACTGCTATTTCTATATCAATCCCTGGCATGTCCTCGTATGGCCAAGCGAAAGCCTTAACATGTTTTTATAGTACTTTTGTCAGTTCTCTCTCTTCATCGGATTTTAGTTCATGTGAAATGAGTACCATTTTGGGATTTTCATCTGTACTTATGTTAATTTCATGCAATGCAGTGTCATAAATGCTAAATATGCTTGGTGGTGATTCAAATGCATGCACAGAATTATCAGGATAAACATCACATAAGTAAGCAAATTGGGATTCATTGCATTAAACTTGTTAAAAAGTACATCGTTCACATCGAAAAGAGAAGAAACAGATACAACAAAATGATTTTCATCCTCCGCAGGCGGAGGGCCTTGAACTTCTTTAGCATCCTTGCTCAGCTCGAGGATGTTGTCCAGGTCAGCAGCAACTTCAGACTCCTGTTTAGCAAGGAGGACTGTCTCCTTGCTTTCAGCTACTTATGCCTTGGCCTTTTTCATGATACCTGCTATCTCGACAACCACAGAATCCAGGCTTGCCTTGGTCATCAGCTCCTCAGTGGATCCTTCCTCAGACTTTTCAAATGCTTTTCCTAAAGCAGTAGTCAGTGCCTCTGAAATTGCTTTCACAGATTCATCACAGACTTTTTCTTCAACTTTCTCCTTGGCCACTTCTACTGCCTCTGCTATTGCTTCAGATGGTTTCTCCTAGGGGATGACAGGCTCAACAACTACCTCCTCCACTATCATTGGTGCAACTGGCTCCTTCCGGCTCTTTTCAAAGTCTACAACATCAGAAAATATCTCGAAGCCTGGGAGTTCGATACTCTCGACCTTTACTAGTTCAGTTCGCCCCTTGTACAGTTGTTCACTAGCCTTAATCAATGGTTTCATCATGGGCTTGCCATTCTTTCCCCTCTTCAGGTCTTTCTTCTCAGATGCCTCAGCTGTGTAACCCAAACCAAACTGCCTCGGCTTTCCAGAATCAATGTTAAATTCAGGCACCCCCTGTAGATTGATGGTGAGTCCCATTCCCGGAACAAAATCATACCTGCGAAGGTATTTAGACGACCATTCTAGCATATAGTTCTCGTAGATAACCATCGGGGCATTCGTAGCTTCCTCCTTACTGACCATGGTGACTTAGAATCCGCCGAATGGCATGGTCTCCTCACTAACTATAGCAATCATGGACTGAGAATCTGCCTTGACTGTCACAACCTCACTGCCTACTGAAAACTTGATCTTCTGGTGCAAGGTTGAAGGGACACCTCCCAACGAGTGGAACCATGGCCTCCCTAAAAGCAAGGAGAAGGTGACTGGAATGTCAATTACAGTAAAGTTGATCGTTGACTTGACCGACCCCACTTCCATTTCAGCTTCAAAAGTCCTAATTACAGTCCTTTTGGAATCATCATAGGCCCTGATCACAGTGGAGGACTTTTTCATACTGTCTTCACTCAGACCCAGGAATGGTAACATTTTTAGTGGACATATGTTCAAGGCAGATCCATCGTCCACCATCACGCATGGCATAACTCAGTCCAGGAGGTTAACCTTGACATACAGAGCTTTGTTGTGAGCTCTCCCTTCGTGTGGCAAATCTTTTTCGGAAAACACAATCTCAGGGGACCCTATATGAATCTTGTCTAGCAAGCAACACATGGCCTCTGGAGATTCCAGTTGAGAAACTTCGATTTCAAACAGCTTTTTGACTAGCGCTGCCCTATGCTCTTTAGAAGTCAGCAACAAGTGCCACAGATTGGCTTGTGCTGGAGTCTTTTTCAATTGTGAAATAACTTGGTCTTCTTTTTCTACTTCCTTAGGTGCTGACATACTACCCGACCCGGTCACTGGAGCCTTGTCACTCTGTTGAACCTTTGGTTGGTAAACCCTACCACTCCTTGTTACATTCTGTATTTCGAGAACTTTTTATTCCCCAACAACTGGCAGCTTGACCATATCACTATTGCCATATTCCTCGTATTCATCTTCTGAATCCATATCATCCAGACTCACAGGCTTCACTTCCTTCTGCTCTATCAACTTCTCATAATTAGACTTTGCCCTAGCTCCACTAGCCACTACAGACTATACGGTGGGATTTGCCTGCAGGACTTATGCAAAAATAAAGTTGTCTAGCAGGCTTGACTGCACCATATTAACCTACCTTTCAAATGCTGGAAAAAGGTTAGTCTTGGTACTGGGTTTGGCAGGCTCTTGTAGCTTCCCTTCGTCAATCAACCTCTGGATGGCATCCCTTAGCTTGTAGCAGTTGTTGGTTCTATGTCCGACTATGACATGGTGGGTACAGAAATTGTCTTTGTCTTCCTCCACTGGTTTCTCAAATGGCCTGAGGGAGTCTAACAGACCGCCATTTCTGCACTTGGTGAAGATCTTAGCCAAGGAGAAGGCCCAGGGTGATATGCCTTGACTATCTAGATTTCTGCCTTGGTTTCCCCGCTGCTGAGACACAACGGTAACCCCTGCTTGCTTGGTCTCTGAAAACTGACTGCCTTTGCTTACAGCACCAGAGCTGGATCCAACGCTTGACCCAGCTGTAGTAGTCAATCAGTAGTCTGAACTATACCCGAAGCCTGTGCTGCCTCTTTGGTTTACTACCCTTTCTTCTTCATCTCTCTTAATTTTCATTGCCATGCTATATACTTCGCTGAGCTCACTGAAAGAGTGGAATTTCATGCTGTTTCGGAAGATATCCCTACTCTCGTCAATCAACTTTTGAATCAGTTCATCCTCGTCAGGGCGGTTCTTCAGCAGAATCATTTTGTTCATCCACCTTTGGTAGAAGCATCAAAGGATTCATTGGGCTTCTGCTTAACCCTTTCCAGGTCGTACAGCTTCACCTGGATCTTGGTGTTGAAGCTGTAATATTTGATGAAGGATGCTGACAAGGCCTCCCAGTCAGATTGCACATCTTCTGTCAGAGAGTTGTACTAGCTCAGGGCTCCCCCTTCTAGTGTGGTCGAGAAGAAATTAACCAGCTGCTGTTTAGTGGCGCCCGCAGTTAGCATTATCTGGGCATACAGGTTCACATGAGCTTCTGAGGAGCCAGTCCCCTTGGAGGAAGGAATTTTAGGCACTTGAAACCCAATGGGGAAGTTCTCAATGCCCTTGTTGATCATTGCATCTACATTCACCCCTCTCTTGGAGCCCAGGCTAATGTTGGCCCCTTTCTTCAGTTCAGCCACTACTTCATCAAGTTCAGAGTACTTAGCCTTCATTTTGTTTTCCATGGCTGCTTCCATCTCTTGCAGCTTCTCCACACTGGCTGAGACATCAGCCCCGTACTGAGAAGATTCATCTACCTTTTCCTTTCCGGGCCTACTGGTTCTAATATCCCCAGCTTCCCTTACAATAGCCTGCATCTCTTCTTTCAGCATGTCACAGAAATCCTGGGATCTCCGGAAATCCTTTAAGGCATCAGCAAGACTTGGTGTTTGATTAGCCATCTCCACTTCCTCCCTGGAATCAGAATCACTGTCAGTTTCTATTGCTCTCTGTTCCCCAATAAACCTCAAAGCCTGAGACCTTGTCCTTGGTCGATCCAGCTTACCCTGTGAACTGTCTGTATGGAGCTTTAGCCTTTTCTAGTCTCACGTGTGTATCGTCCTACATTATAAATGAAGAGTTAGGGATGGTAGATGAATGATGTGATGTCATGGAGAATGATGCTTGGATAATCCTTCGTGAATGGAGATGGACATGAGGATGATCTTTGCATGTTTGAATTTCCTTCGTTTGGGATGTTCCAAGAGTGCCCAATGCTATGCAAAGTGATGCAAAAATGTCTTATGGGAGCCGCTGCATAGACAGAGGTTCGGCGCCTTTGGGGCACCTAATGAATTGTAGTGAGATGGCCGCATGTGTGTACCAGCACACGGGCAGAGTTTTGATGCTTTGTAGGTCGAGGTCATAAAGTGAAATGGTCGCATAGGGACCGTCCCGCAGACGGAGTTTTGATGCCTTTGAGGCAAGTGATATAAAGTGATGTTACGGGAAAGTCGTTTGTGACTCGAGACACGGACAGAGGTTCGGCATTCGTGGAACACCTTACATGATTTTTGATAATGTTATGGAATGCCCCTATATGTGTACTAATTTGGTACTCGAGGAGCACCTTGAATGATTTCACGATGTCATGAAATGGTCTGATGTGAACCGTAATGTGCAAACAGGATTTCGGCATCACCAAGACACCTATGATTAATGAATGTGATGACATCGTGTGGATTGCCACACGAAAGTAAAACTAGGACCATTATCGTCTTCTATTGAATGATATGATATTTGCGAAACGGTCGAGTGCAATCCAGTGCACAGGCGGAACACGGGTAGTTTTGGGGTACCCGATATGTCATAGAATGAAATGATCATGAAGGGCACACTTGGAATCATCCTTTATTAGGTGGGATGAAATGATATGGATGTGCATGTCATGCGAAAAAAAATGCAAGTGGCTGGACAAAAATGTGGTTAAAATGCATGACACATGTGAGCGGATGACCTTTTTATAAAAGAAAAACTTACGAACGCGGTAAAGCAAATCGGGGAAAACGTTTTTGTTATGTTTTGGTTTTGGTGGAAAAAGCGGGTTTTGTTTATCTAGAGTTAGGAAAAAAACCATTGATTTGATTTAGAAATTCCTTTTGTAGAAAACATTTTCCCGTTTTAACTTAAAGACCTCGAAACTTATATCCCGAGATCAGTGACAGAGTCGCCACCCAGATCAGTTCATCCGGGAATTCCGATACAGCTCCCTACCGAGGGTAGACTACCGTACCTAATCCAGAGATTTAGGGTTCGGGCAAGTGACATACTTAACCTCTAGCTTGCTTTCACTTCACAGTTTATATTACCATATTTAATTGCTTTATTATCTTTCTCTAACCTCATTTTGTTTATTTTAAATCAGCCGATGCTAAAGCAAAATGCAGAAAATAAATTGCAGGAAAATAAAGCATTTATCCAAAATATACAAAAAAATAACAAAGACCGATTATACAACCCAATCAAATAAAAATGGAAAACTCTCGTCCTCACTTTTACAATCATCTAAGTACACGAGGATCTAAAAAGTTACAACCGCCTAAAAATACACGAAATAATCTATTAATTATAGCAAAAATAAAAATAAAAGATGCAAGACAAATTGGTTAGCACAGTTCATATCACACCCACAGATAGGACTTAAATAGGACAGAATTGGGAATTTAGGAAATGGGGGCATGCATTTAGGGGGTAACCAAGTCGACCCGATCGGTCGGACCGGTTAGATCTGGAAAACGATTTTGAAACGCCCTGTAATTTTTGTGCTGGAAAATCATTTTTTGGAAAACATTTGGCTCAGTAACATGCGAATTTCCATTTTTGTGGGTCTGTTATCCCAGAATCCAAGGTTCCGTTCGTATGGGTTCCTAAATACACAATCCATCTAGGGTCCAAAGTGCGGAAAACACACCAAAAACATTTATGAAAAATACTATTTTGCTCGTTTTCAATATTTTCCGGGGATTTTATAGGGTTCGGGGGTCCGCTAGTGCTTAACTATGGATCCGATTCAGATAAAACAACCCTGAAACTCAGAAAATTAACCCGGAAAACGCTAAAAACCCTAATATCCGTACGTACAGAAATCTAAAACCAAAATTTTATGACATACGGATGGATCTGGGCCGAAAATGATCACAACAGAATGCACGAAATGGAAAACGGACTTTTTTCGGCCGATCGGGACAATTCGTCATTGGAAAAATAACGTGGCGCAGCGGAAAATACACCGTTTAAAATTTCCTAGAATCCACCTATCGTGTCCAATTACCATTGATTAGAATAAAATCAAATTGAATCAAGAGAGATTAACTCACCGGATTCGTCTCCTCTAGAGACTACTGTAGAATCGTTTCTTGAAACTACGATCTCCAAAGTCCGGTACACGACCAACTATTGAGCGGGAACCATGCTAGCTGAAGACGCGAAGGAATGGATGATTAATGCTTCGATTTTCGGCTGTTTGGGGCTGCTCTTGGTGGCTAAAAATTTCCAGCAATAATTAGGGTTGAATTATATTTTTCTTCCTTAAGTGTGCCCTTATATAGATACCTTGTCTAATTGGGTTTTAATTAGGTTAATTAAACCCAAGCCCACTAGGATTATAATTACATAAATAAACTTTAATTAAAAAGCATATACTATGTAATTTAATTCCATTTGGTTAAATTTAATTACCCCTAAATAAAATTAAATCACACTTAAGTAAATACAATACATGTATTTAATTTTTCCTACTTAGGAAAATTATTTAATTAATTGTTTACTTTGTGTAATTCAATTAATTAATAAATTAACTAATTACATTATGTAAACTTATTAATTAAATTAAATTCAACCCAATGTTAATTAATTACCTTGACACCGAATGTCAACTAATTAATTAACGCATTCCTTCCAATATACATTACATGTACAATATCTATAAGTTCCAGCTCAGTTGATCTATATGCACGATCCTATGGGTCTGTCTTTATATTGGCAGTAGGCCCAAGTTCCATAGACTGTAAGTGTTTTCTAGCAAACCATTACAGCCCCCAATTAAGACAGAGATGCAGCAGTCTTGAGAAGACACTCACCCGGTAGTAATCTCATAGTGTCCTTTGCCTAATGATATCGATATGAATAAACAAGAGGCATGGTGCCATCATCCTCTTCTGTTGTTTATTATATTTCTTGATCTTGAGTTGACTGATTAATCAAATAAGCAACCAACTTATTTGGATATGGCCATACACTTATCAGTCCCACTCATCAAGTGGCTAATGATATCATCTCGGTGTTACCGGAGTGGCAATTCCATCACTTCATCATCAATATCAACATGTTCACCGGTCCACCCAATCATACCTGTATTTAGCATCCTTTTACAGACCTATTAGGCGTATGTCAAAGTGAACCAGATTCCATATTGATATTATAATGAAATATGGTCTGAGGACAAAAGAGACCTACTCAAGAAAGACCTATGACGCGATAACCATGTGGCTTTCTTGTGCGGATCGATCCAGTCCCATGTCAACGACATGTACCTATATTCATGACTGACTATACAAGTACTATGGCTAGTTAGAACTGCCATACAATCATCGAATATACAAGTCTATGGTTCTATTCGTTCCCATGATTAGAACAGACCTGGGATAGGTTTTATGATTATCAATCAATGGATACTCTACTCATATTATAGCACAAGATATAAATGAAATAGATTAATTACCTTTATTAATGTGACACAAATAATGTATTCATACATGACTCTTAATGTATAATACAAAATACAAGAATCCAATGCCCTAAGAACTAGGGCACACCAACAATCTCCCACTTGCACTAGTTCCAAGTGGGCATTGCCCTAATTCCTATAGATCTGGTATGACCGTCATGCTGTGTCTGCAACAGCGCTTTGGTCAATGGATCAGCAACACTATTCTTGGTGTCAACCCTCTGCAATGATATGTCACCTATGTTCACGATCTCCTGAATGAGGTGAAACTTTCTGAGTATAAGTTTGGATCTCTTGTGTGACCAGGGCTCCTTAGCTTGTGCGATGGCCCCGTTGTTGTCACACAAACATCAACTAGGTCTAGGATAGTGGGTACTACTCCTAACTCAGTTATGAATTTCTTGATCCAAATGGCTTCCTTTGCAGCTTTGCAGGTAGCTATGTACTAGGCTTCCATTGTAGAGTCAGCAATGGTGGCCTGCTTTGAGGACCTCCAACTAATGGCACCGCCATTCAAGAGAAAAACATAACCAGACTGTGACTGGTTCTCATCCTCACCGGTCTCAAAGCTTGCATCAATGTAACCTGACACTACCAGCTTATCTTGACCTCCATACACTAAGAAAGCATTCTTAGTCCGATTAAGGTACTTTAGGATTGCCTTGATAGTCTTCCAGTGTTCCTCCTCGGAGTCCGACTGGTACCGGCTTGTCATACTTAGTGCAAACGCGACATCAGGCCTCGTACATAACATGGAGTACATGATAGATCTAATAATAGATGCATAAGGGATCTTTTCCATGTTCTCTTGGTCCTTCTTTGTTTTCGGACCATCTTTCTTACTCAGCTTCAACCCATGGCGCATAGGCAAGAATCCTTTCTTTGCCTTGTCCATGCTGAATCTTTTCAGAACCTTGTTAATGTACGTGGCCTGACTTAGGCCTAGAAGCCGATTGGATCTATCTCTGTAGATCCTGATCCTTAAGATCATCTCAGCTTCGCCAAATTCCTTCATTGCGAAGCACCTACTCAACCACTGCTTAACCCCTTGTAGTGTTGGTATGTCGCCTCTAATGATAAGGATGTTGTCAACATACAGCACTAGGATGGTGGAAATGCTCCCACTAACCATCTTATACACACAGGGCCTTTAACTTGAAACACCACATGTAACCTATCACCTTAGCACCCGGAGGTGGATCCACCAAGTTCCATACTTGGTTATCATGCATAGATTGCATCTCAGCCTCCATGGCTTTACACCATTGATCTGAGTGTGGGCTTTCAATAGCCTTCTGATAGGTCTCGGGCTCCTCTTGGTCAATGACCATAAGGTCCCTATCATCAGTCACGAGAAAGCCGTACCTCTCTAGCTGATGACGTGTCCTACCGACCTTCTAAGGTCCTATGCAACCGGTTCTGGTTCCTCAATTTCTTGAGTAGTCAGATTGATTCCCGAAGCATCCTCAGCAGTAGCTGTAGGAGTTTGTGAGTCTTGAACTTCTAAAAGTTCAACATTACTCCTACTGTCTCTCTTGGAAAGGAATTCCTTCTCCAAGAAGACTGCATTTCTGGCTCTGAAAACTTTGTTTTCGGCCAGATCGTAGAAGTAATAACCCTTAGTTTCCTTAGGGTAACCCACGAACTGGCACTTGACAGATTTGGACTCGAGTTTGCCACTTGTCAATTTCTTAACATGTGCATCACGGCCCCAAATCTTCAAGAAGGAAACATTGGGCTTTCGGCCCTTCCATAGTTCATATGGTGTTCCCTCAACTACCTTACTTGGTGTATTATTAAGAATGTAAGCAGTTGGCTCTAAAGCATATCCCCAAAAGGAGACAGGGAGTGTAGCATGACTCATCATCGAGCGGACCGTGTCAAGCAAGGTCCTATTCCTCTTTTCTGACACTCCATTCCACTGGGGTGTACTAGGAGGAATGAGTTGGGATACAGTCCCACACTCTCTCAAAAACGAGTCAAACTCTTGGATCAAATATTCACCCCCTCGGTCATACCGAAGTGCTTTTATTTTCTTGCCAAGTTGGTTTTCTACTTCATTCTTAAAGTCCTTGAACCTTTGGAGAGTCTTAGACTTATGCTTCATCAGATACACGTAACCGTCTCTGCTGAAGTCATCCGTGAAGGTGACGAAGTATAGAAAACTAGATCTAGCACTAGTGCTCATTGGACCTCATACATCGGAATGTATTAGCTCCAATAGCTCTGAGGCCCTTTTAGCAGTCTTGCTAAAAGGCGCCTTTGTCATCTTGCCTCTCAAACAAGATTCGCATGTGTCATAAGACTGGATGTCAAATGACCCTAGCACTCCACTAGAGTGAAGCCTAGCTATGCACTTCTCATTTATATGGCCAAGTAGACAATGCCAGATGTAAGTAGGATTAATTTCATTTTGTTTAATCCTTTTGGTATTTATGTTATAGATTGAACTTTCATGTTTTAGATTAAGGATATGTAAGCCATTTTCAAGAAATGCTGTTCCATAAATAATATTGCCACATTGCATAGAAATTCTACCATGTCCAATATTAAATACAAAACCAGAAATATCCAACAAAGAAACGGAAATAATATTCCTGCGCATCCCAGGTACAAAATAACAATTTCTTAGTTCTAAAAGAAGTCCACTAGGCATCTCTAAGAAATAATCTCCAATCTCTATGGCCTGAACCCGAGCACCATTTCCGACTTGAAGATCTACTTCTCCAGATCCTAATAATCTCCTATTTCTTAAACCCTGCACATTTGAACAAATGTGAGATCCACATCCAGTGTCCAAGACCCAAGATGTAGAAATAGCCAGATTAATCTCAACAACATCAATACCTGAAGCAGTAGTTTTGCCCTTCAGTTGCTCCCTTAGCTTTGGACATGAGCTCTTCCAATGTCCCTTCTCATGACACTCATGGCAGACATCATCAGGAGAAGCAACCCTTGCTTTAGGTTGGGCCACCACCTTTTTGCCTTTAGCCTTGGCTTTTTGGGCCTTAGCCTTGGCCTTAGATTTGGCCTTTCCCTTAGCAATGGGCGTATTGCCCTTGTTCACCAGCAATACTTCAGGAGTCTTCTTACAAGACTGCTCAGCAAGCTTGAGCATGCCATGCAGCTCAACAACCGATTTATCCAACCCTTGCATATGATAGTTCATGATAAACTGGTTGTAAGACTCAGGAAGTGACCCAAGAATAATGTCTGCTACCAAGTCCTACGGAACTGGCGAGCCGAGGCGGGCAAGTGTATCAATACAACCCTTCAACTTTAGCACATGAGTGCTAATAGAAGTCCCAGCTGCCATCACAGTTGTGTAAAGTGCCTTAGTTGTCAGGTAACGTTCCTGACGAGCCTGATCTTGGAACATCTTTTTAAGTTAATCCATCATCTCATAAGCATGCTCGTCCATAAACTACTTCTGAAGATCAGAAGCCATGGTACCCAGCATGAGGTACGAGACATCTCGGTCATCCTTCACATGCCGATCGTACTGCTTCCCATCGCCGTGGTGATGCCTCGACCAGTGGGAGGGCTAGCTGGTAAAGGAGCATTCAGTACATACTCCTTGGACTCTTGTCTAAGAACTTTTTGTAAGTTCCTAGCCCAGTCCAGGAAGTTAGTCCCTGAAAGCTTCTCCTTCTCCAAGAGTGACCTAAATGTGAGTGAGTTGTTGTTTGTTGCAGCCATTTAAATTGCTGAAGTGAAATGGGATTATCTACATGGAAGAAATCATTGCTTGAGTTATAAATAAAGGACTTTTAAGCCAATTCAAATTAATAATCGGATTTTAATATGTTTGTTGGTGATGTTAATTGGCTGACTTGACCAAGATCCACAACTTATCAATGACTGGCTGAACTAGGGCTCACTAACCAACCATTGATTCGTTTGGTAGGACAACCTATCCAATGCTTCCATGAAGGACTCTTGGTTTGATGGGCTTATTGACACTTTGCCCATCTGTGCTTAGGGCCCGCTCTGAGCTAATGCTACCCATGTTGAGTCAAACCACCATTCACATGTTAACCATACCAAGTATCCTAACCCTTGACAGCCCACCGAATACTACAATGTACCCAGCTAGGGCATGGCACACATTGCAGCATCAATGGGAGGAAGAGGTGTTAATGTGGGAAGCACTTTTAAACGACTCAATATTTTAATTTCCGGATTATAATTAAGTGATACGGCTTGGCATGCATAAACGTGGGTAATAATTTGGTGATCCATACATCCATATTATATGACAAATGCAATAGCATACTTAATTTAAAATAAATGAGATCCTATGGGCCTTTAATTACAACCTAATGAAAAACTAGATATCCTATCTAATTCTTCATGGGCCGGACTGCAATCCTTCTTAGGCTCCCACCATGGGCTTGCTCCATCTGGGCCTTCCTCCATACTTGATGCAATTACAACAATTTTGTAAAATAAAATCTATTCTAAAATTACATCAAAAAAAAAAAAAAAAGGCACGCAGGCCACATTTCCCAAAATTACATTACAACCGATAATAATTTAGGGCCCATAGAACTCAACATAACATTTCAAACAAAGTACCTGCCGTGCACATACATACCCATATGATGCATGATCATGGCATTCCAAATTATAAATATAAATGTTAAGTCGAGTTACTTAGGGTGAAATCGCCAATTTTAACAAATGTGACTAAGGCCCATAAAGGCCCAATGGATAACATCCATAAATGCAAAATTAACAATTTTGCTCCCACTTGAATTTAGGTTGTCACAAATTTAAAATTTAGCTCTCCCAATTTTAACCGGTATCACGGTTTATTGGGCCAATTTCACAAAGTCCATATTCAATTTAATATGCAAACAATTAAATTAAATATGCATGCCAACAAAATAAACAATTTAAATACAAATTAATTTTAAAAAAATTTAATTTAATTTGCATTAGGTTCCGAAATTAAAAAAATACCCGCAAAATCCAAAACAAGACCCAAAACCCGAGCACGGCAGCAGCAGCCTAGTGGGCTGCTGCCAAGGCAGCAGATGGAATCGCAGAATTGCGATTCCATCTTTTGCCCAAATCACATTTTTTTTATTAAATCATAATAAAAATAAATCCAGCCATCAACAATAAATAATCAATAAAGAAAATACAATTCTAGATTGAAACCAATTGGGGAAAAAAATCAAAAATCCCAATCCAAAAAATTCTAGGGTTTATCAAAACCAAAACCAATTGAATAAAAACCCTAAAATCACAAACTTGAAACCCATTTTTTCTTCAATAATGCTTTCAAGACCCAATTCCGATCAATCTAATGGACAAAACCAAGGCTCTGATACCACTGTTGGGATTCGTCATTGGAAAAATAACGTGGCGCAGTGGAAAATACACCATTTAAAATTTCATAGAATCCACCTATCGTGTCCAATTACCATTGATTATAATAAAATCAAATTGAATCAAGAGAGATTAACTCACCGGATTCGTCTCCTCAAGAGACTGCTGCAGAATCGTTTCTTGAAACTGCGATCTCCAAAGTCTGGTGCACGACCAACTATTGAGCGGTAACCGGTGCTAGCCGAAGACGCGAAGGAATGGATGATTAATGCTTGGATTTTCGGCTGTTTGGGGCTGCTCTTGGTGGCTGAAAATTTCCAGAAATAATTTGGGTTGAATTAGGTTTTTCTTCCTTAAGTGTGGCCCTATATAGACACATTGTCTAATTAGGTTTTAATTAGGTTAATTAAACCCAAGCCTACTAGGATTATAATTACATAAATAAACTTTAATTAAAAGGTATATACTATGTAATTTAATTCCATTTGGCTAAATTTAACTACCCCTAAATAAAATTAAATCACACTTAAGTAAATACAATACATGTATTTAATTTTTCCTACTTAGGAAAATTATTTAATTAATTGTTTACTTTATGTAATTCAATTATTAATAAATTAATTAATTACATTATGTAAACTTATTAATAAAATTAAATTCAACCCAATATTAATTAATTACCTCGACACCGAATGTCAACTAATTAATTAATGCATTCCTTACAATATATATTACATGTACAATATCTATAAGTTCCAGCTAAGTTGATCTATGTGCACGATCCTATGGGTCTGTCTTTATATTGGCAGTAGGCCCAAGGCCCACAGACTGTAAGTGGGTTCTAGCAAACCATTACAGCCCCCAATTAAGACAGAGATGCAGCAGTCTTTAGAAGACACTCACCCGATAGTAATCTCATAGTGTCCTTTGCCTAACGATATCGATATGAATAAACAAGAGGCATGGTGTCCATCATCCTCTTCTGTTGTTTATTATATTTCTTGATCTTGAGTTGACTGATTAATCAAATAAGCAATCAACTTATTTAGGTATGGTCATACACTTATCAGTCTCACTCATCAAGTGGCCAATGATATCATCTCGGTGTTACCCGAGTGGCAATTCCATCACTTCATCATCAATGTCAACATGTTCATCGGTCCACCCAATCATACCCGTATTTAGTATCCTTTTACAGACCTGTTAGGCGTATGTCAAAATGAACCGGATTCCATATTGATATTATAATGAAATCTGGTCTGGGGACAAAAGAAACCTACTCAAGAAAGACCTATGACGCGACAACCATGTGGCTTTCTTGTGCGGATCGATCCAGTCCCGTGTCAATGACATGTACCTATATTCATGACTGACTATACAAGTACTATGGCTAGTTAAGAACTGCCATACAGTCATTAAATATACAAGTCTGTGGTTCTATTCGTTCCCACGATTAGAACAGACCTGAGATGGGTTTTATGATTATCAATCAATGGATACTCTACTCATATTGTAGCATAAGATATAAATGAAATAGATTAATTGCCTTTATTAATGTGACACAAATAATGTATTCATACATGACTCTTAATGTATAATACAAAATACAAGAATCCAATGCCCTAAGAACTAGGGCACACCAACACAGAGCCGTACGGCTCTGGCATCAGAGCCGCCCGGCTCTATTCAGGAAATCCGGTTTTCGAAAGTTGCAAAAACGAAGAAAACGCATAAAAAAGACAATGCAAACAGGTTTAAGGCCTCTCAGAGTTTACCTTGATGTTGTTTTGATGCTTTGAACTTCAAGAAATGGATTGAAAGCTTGGAATGTTTCCTGGGAACTCAACCGGCCGAAAACCACAACTATCCGAAACAATCCGAAACAATCCAAAATGATCCCGAATCAATGTGCAAAGGTTAAGCAACTTGTGGTTAATGTTTTAAGATTGATTTTAGTTCTTGGTCCTTGTGTTTTTGGGGCCTCCCATTCTCAGTTTCTTTCTCTCTTTTTTCTCCTCTGCTTCTCTTTTCTTCTCTGTTTCTTTGGAAAATGTTTTTCTGCCTAAGGTCCCAAAAGTCTCCTCTCCCCTTGATTTGATTTTCTCTTTTCTTTTATACCCTCCCCTTCTCATCATTTCAAGCATTAAATAGCCGTCTTACTTTTCTTATTTTGCCCCATCTCCCACTCTGCTGAGCCAACTTGCTCTACTTTGCAGAGCAACTTGGCTCACACACTAGAGTCATACGGCTCTAGTTTGAAAACTAGAGCCATGCACCTCTAATAAGAGCTGGGGCAAAATTTCGACAATCAGACGCGCACCCTAAATCTTAGAAACTACTGGGGAGACCTTTTCGGGGATTTCGGATTGCAGATAGCTTGGTTTTCAGGATGTTTGAGGAACTCCAGGCAATATTCTGTCATTTTCAAGTTCGGTTCGTGTCCGTCCGTTTGACAGGTAACACAGGAATTCTCATCATAGAGGTGGGGAAAACCTGGCGCTTACAGCTGCCCCTCACGTGATCAAATTCAATACCCGATACCCAGCCTGGCTTACTTGAGGTGAATTTGAGAACTCGAATTGAAGCACCGTAAGCGGAAGGAAAGAAAGACATACCTGAGTTGCAGCTAATCCAGGCCCGACACTGGGTTTAGGTTCCCCGCGACGGATCTGCTGAAGTTTTGAGGTGGAAGCGAATCTGAGCCTGACACTGGGTTTAGGTTACCCGCAACGGTTCTACTAAAGTTGAGAGGTGGAAGCAAATCTAAGCTTGACACCGGTTTTAGGTTACCCGCGATGGATCTGCTGATGTTGAGGGTGGAAGCAAATCTAAGCCTAACACTGGGTTTAGGTTACCCGCGGGGGATCTACTGGGTTTGAGATGGAAGTAAATCTATGCCTGACACCGAGTTTAGGTTACCCGCGACGGATCTGCTGGGGATTTGGAGTGAAGCTGATCTGAGCCTGACACCGGGTTTAGGCTACCCGTGGCGGATCTGCTGGGGATCTAAAATGAAGCCGATCTGGACCGATACTGGGTTTAGGTTACCCGAGGTGGATTTTGCTGGGGATCTAAAATGAAGCCGATCTGGACCGATACCGGGTTTAAGTTACCCAAGATGGATCTGTTGGAGATTTGAAATGGTTTCAAGGATCTAGGATCTTGCTTGAATTGGTTTTCAAGGATTAAGAATCTGGCTTGAAGGAGTTTTAAGGATTCAAAATCTGGCTTGGAGAGGTTTTCAAGGATTAAGAATCTGGCTTGAAGGAGTTTCAGGGATTCGGAATCTGGCTTGGAGAGGTTTTCAAGGATTAAGAATCTTGCTTGAAGGAGTTTTAAGGGATTCGAAATCTAGCTTGGAGAGGTTTTCAAGGATTAAGAATCTTGCTTGAAGGAGTTTCAAGGATTCGAAATCTGGCTTAGAGAGGTTTTCAAGGATTAAGAATCTTGCTTGAAGGAGTTTCAAGGATTCGAAATCTAGCTTGGAGAGGTTTTCAAGGATTAAGAATCTTGCTTGAAGGAGTTTCAAGGATTGGAAATCTACCTTGGAGAGGTTTTCAAGGATTAAGAATCTTGCTTGAAGGAGTTTCAAGGATTCGAAATCTAGCTTGGAGAGGTTTTCAAGGATTAAGAATCACGCTTGAAGGAGTTTCAAGGATTCAAAATCTAGCTTGGAGGGGTGGGACTTTAGGAGTGATAATTTTGGAAACAGGTTGAGGATAAGTATTTATTCCTTGATCGACAATTTTGGAAACAAAAATTTTTGTCCCTTCGATCAAGAATAAATATGACTTGATTAGTTTGCCTCTGGGAACTCGAGATGTTGACGCTTGGGTCGGCTCGACTTTGCCTTGTCTCTTGAGAGCTGAGGGATGCCCTGGTGTTAGACTGAGTGGTCCTGGCTCAGAGTGGCCCGATAATGGTGGCGAGTTCCTATACCTGGATTGGTTATGATGTGTGTATGCATGTGTATGTACGTGTTTTGAATGCTTGTACGTGTATGTTCAATGTGTGCATGTACAGATGACACTGGGAGATGCATTTCCCACTATTCGTCCGGCTTTGAAATGCTACACCATTGCTGGGGAAATTGGGTCATGCCTCTAGCTAGGGAATATACATCACGCCTATCGTTGTTTTAACTGGAGAGTATATTCTTTATGTGATGTGATTCTCACACTCCTGTTGGGGATATGCGGGGATATGCAACGGCCGTTAGGGAAGTCCCATGACTGTTGGAGAGAAAGTGGTGGTGTTCTTTGTGATAGTTCCGCTGGGGAATAGTGCAAAGGATCTTACTGGAGAATAGTAGAAGAGCTTATGTTGGGGAATAGTGGAAGGGTTCTACTTTTCTGCCCCTAGGAATGATGTATCTGGATGTGTTCTAAATTTTGCCTAAACTGCCCGATGTGGGTTTTCAGCTCAGCGAGCTACTCTAACTTTTGCCTGAGGTGCCTTTTCGATTTTCACCTCAGTGAGCCTCTTTTCAAGGTGCTCTAACTTTTGCCTAAACTGCCTAATGCAGGTTTTCAGCTTAGCGAGCCACTCTAATTTTTGCCTGAGGCGCCTTTTCAGTTTTCACCTCATCGAGCTCTTTTTTTTTTCTTTTTTTTCTTTTTTTTTTTCGAGGCAACACATGTAAGTGAAAACATGCACAAGCATGTATCATGCATGATGTGAATTCAATTCCAAGTAGAATTGGGACATTTAAATGAACAGAGCAAGGCATTCATTCATTCATTCATTGATAATGTTTTAGCATAATGTACATCATAGATGAAATGAAATTAAAAATGGAATCAGCAATGGTATCCGTTTTGACCGAATTCAAGACTACCACCAACCGATCCTTGTAGATTTTCCCACTGGTGGTGCTCACCTCGTCGTCCTAACTTTTGCATGGACCGCCTTTTTGACGTTCAATCCATCGAACTGTCCTAATTTTTGCATGGACAGCCGTTTCGGTTTTTGGTCCATCAGACTTCTTTATCCCTTTTTTTTTACCTATCTGAGGGTTGATGGGGTCGAAAGCTTGGTCTCTCTTCTCCCCTATAGAATCGTTTCCACCTTGAAGGTCGATGACTACGGCACCTCCCTGGTGAGTGCTCTGATGCCAGTCCAGCGTCTTTGCAAGGCACATAATGACATGATAATTGACTTTGATAAAATTCCTTTGCCAGATCTAATGGCTGCTTCCGTCACCCCATTAGTTCATGGATGATGTGCAGTTGACAATCGATGCCCCAACCCTGTATTCTGGAACACAATTCTCTTCTTGGTCGGGACGGAATGTGGAACTCTGTATCGTGCATATATGCTCTTCTTCCCAAATTTGGGCGCACGGGGTTTTTTTTTTTTTAAGGCTGTGACATCATGGTTGACTCCGTTTTCATCCACGTTGGGTGGTTGAAAGTCATGGCTGTGAACTGTTGTATGTTTACTGTGGACAGTCTTGTTTTTCTGGCGACGTCAGTTTCTCCTGTCAAGGTTTCCCCTCTTTGTCTGATTTGGGTCCGTGGAGTTTCTACTTAGCTGATTTCGCCCTTAAATCCTTTGAAATCTGACATTTGGTAACTTCTCTGTCGACCCGCAGTCATGCTGTGGTAGAATCAGTGTGAGCGGATGATGTTTTTGACAGAATGTAGACTCCCTTTCGGACGGGGCGCCACGATTTCGGGAGGACCCCTCCCTCGCGTGGGGGTTTTATTATGGGAAATTTGCATTTTGGAAAAAATGGAATTAATTCATAAAAGAATCGAGACCAAATTCTCGATGAATATTGTAGGAGTCGCCACCTGGCTCAGCTCAACCAGGAAATTTATAACGTAGCTGAACCGGATGAACGGCCGCTACAATATCTAGAGATTTAGGTCCGGACAAGTCCCTTATTTCGTGTCTAATTAATATAAATATTGCCAATGTTCTCAAATGGTATTTCATAATTCTAAAGTCAATTTTATTGAAATAAATAAACATACAGTGCGCATGCAGGCATTACAAAAATAAAAAGTAAAGTGATGAATATTTAAGTGGCTTACAACCCAATCGAATAAAAAATAAAAACTCTCACCTCACTTTTACAAACGCCTAATATACACAATTTATCTAAAAATTACAATAGCCTAAAATACACGGATAATTCTATAAAATACACATAAAATAAAAATAAAAATAAAAGCTGCAAAACAAGGGTTAGCACAGTTTACGGCACACCACAAATAGGACTCAAACAGGACATAATTGGGAATTTAGGAATTGGGGGCATGCATTTAGGGGGATAACCGAGTTAGCTCGGTTAGCCAGTCCGGTTAAACCTAGAAAACATTTTGAAACGTTCCTGTATTTTGGTTTTGTGAGAAAATCATTTTGAAAACAATTTTTCCGGTTTGCATGCATTTTTTACATGTTAAGTGGGTTGGTTTTCGGGAGAATCGGGTCTCCGTCGTTGTATTGTTCTAAATGCAAATTTACTGAAAATTAAATCTAGGGTCGTGAATGCACACAACAAAATTCATTTTTTGTGATTTTTCTGGTTTTCTGAATTTTTACGAATTTTTATAAATTTTTATAGCTCAAAAGGGAAATTTTGATTCTGGAAACATGTTACAGTCGTGCGAATGTAAATTACCGTCGTGCAACTGTAAGCAGTCCAAACTCAGGATTTTGCCAAAATTTTATTTGAAATAAACTGAAAGAAACAACCTGGAAACCAAGAACACTTGTACGACTGTAAATATAGACGTACGGCTGTTCATCAAACTCAAAAACAGTCATACGACTGTTCTTGATTTCCAGAAGCAGAAACATAAAAACTTGGATAAAAATACACAAAAATCACAACAATCACACAGAAATCATGAAAAATAGAAGGGAAAATGAGTGTCTACCTTTCAGGCGCTTTTCCACCGTAGGATTGACCCCTGGCATCGCTCCAATCCACACAAATTTGCACTTTTCCTCTTCAAGTTGAGGTTGGGAACTTTGGGTCCAAGAATCTCCAAATGTTACGGTTTCTGATGGTTTTAGTCCAAGATTTTGATTTGTTTGTGAAGTCAAATTATTATCCTATTGATTTCTAACAAATTCTTACGCTTAAACTTAGAGAATTAAAGAAAATAGAAGAAGAAAAGAAAACTTTGAAGTTGGGTTTTTCCCTTTCTTTTCCTTGTCTCTTTTCTTCTTTCTCACTCTAATTTTTCACCAGAAATCCCAAAGCTGAGCTTCTTCCCTCTTTTTCTTCTTTTTATCTCATCTAATCTTTGCTTTTCGATCAGAAATCCGGGCATTAATTGCCTAAAATCTTCCTCCCTTCTTTCTTATGTCATGGGTATGGTGTTCTGCACCTGCCCCGATCGTACAGTCGTATGATTATAATTTTTAAATTACAGTCGCACGACTGTAACGATAGTCGCACGACTGTACATTATAGTCATGTGAAACAAGCTCTTTTTTTTTAGTAAAATTCCGGTGCTTACAGCTGCCCCTCGCATGATCAAATTCGACACCCAGATGAGACGATGAATTTGAGAGCGCAAATCAAAGCGCCACGAACACAGGAAAAAACCCCTTGCTGAAATAAGCTGATACCGGGTCTAGGTTACCAGAGGCGACATTGGGGAAGAAATAAGCCGATACCAGGTCTAGGTTACTTGAGGCGAAGAAAGGATGAATTGCGGTTTAGCCGATACGGAGTTTAGGATACCCGAGGCGAAGGAAGATGGATTGATGGATTGGCCAATACCGGATCTAGGTTACCCAAGGCAAAGGAAGGTGAAATAAGCGGATACCTAATCTAGGTTACCCGAGGTAAAGGTGTTGGAGATTGTGCCCTAGGGCCAATATTGGATTATGTAATTTGACTTCTAAGATTAATCTAGTGTAGATTAATATTATCATTTATGTTTGTATGTTAGCATTTATGATAAGTATCCATGAATAAATCGTGTTATTCTAAATATCCCTAGTCGATTGTTATTATGGGAATAATAACAAACTAAGACTAGTGTGAGTGATAATGGATATTCATAAGATGAATATAGTGTATACAGATACAGATTATACTCACGGGTAATATGTTAGAGAACATGTTACTGGAGACCCACTATGAGATCAAGTTCATGGTCATGTGTCGCAACTGATCTTGATTATAGTAGTGTCATTAGCTGATTCCTTTGACCTGAGGTCACCATTGATTCCGGGATGAACTCATGTTGTGCTTTGACGCAGTCAAACGCTGCTCGTAACAGAGTAGTTATAAAGGCTGTGATTGGGTACGATATGACTCATGCTTTGGGATGTGAGTGACAGATATGGGATTTTGTCCCTCTCTAACAAGAGAGCGATATCACTGGGCCCCTCGATAAGTAAGACTGTTAAATGCATGGCCGTGCTCAAATAAATTGATAATAGTATCAATTGATTTGTCTGGACAGTTTACTTTGAGATCGAGAAAGCATATGATTAATTATATAAGATTGACAAGTGTACCATGTCTTATGATTAATCATGATATCAAAGAGACAAAAGGGAATATGACATTTTATAAATAGGTATTGGATCATTCCATTCATATTAATTGGGTAGTCATAAAGGCTTGCTAGAGTCCGCTTATGACTTATAAGGATATTATGGTAATCTCCTTATTGCCAATCAATATGAACCTATGGGGTCACACACAAAGAGCAAAATGAAGTTCATCTTTTCGGGTATAAATTATTATTGGATAATAATTTATGAATGAGAAAGAGAATAAATATATATATAATGATATATATATATTTATATATATATATGTATATATAAATATTAATATGATTAATATTGCATAAAGTATGCTACATATTATAATTCAATTATATAGAGATATAATTAATTATAATATCAAATATACATATGTGTATGATGGAGAATGGAATTGATTTAATATTAATTGAGAATTAATATTAAGTTGTGTGGGTTAATTTATAATTATAACTAATAAGGGTATTAAGTTATAATTATAATTAAGTTTAATGGATATAAAAGGAAGTTTTATAACCTAAAATCTCTAACCCTAGCCATTATCAAGTGAAGCAGATTTTTCCAGCAGCCACAATGTGTGCCAGCCGAAATCTCCTCTTCTCCATCTCCCAAAAGTTTTCGAAATTTTGGCTTTTTCATTCGAAGAAATCGTTCTTCAATCCCGGCGCTAGCACGCGGTGAATGAATTGCTCCGTGTGGATCAACCGTAGAGGGAAGCTACTTTGGTTCCTAATTGATTCAAAACCTACAAAGAATTAAGGTAATTCTTTAACCCTCCTTCCAATTCAATGCAATGTACATGGGTCCTTGGTGGGGATTAATCCGTTTTTCTTTCCGCTGCGTATTTATTTTGGTTGATTAATTTCCCAACAGTGGTATCAGAGCCACTTGTATTTTGATTGAATTGGATTTATGTTTTGATTGGATCAAAATTGCATGTTAGGGTTTGTATGATTTTGATTGGATCAAAATTGTTGTTAGGAGTTTGTATGTTTTATTTAGGGTTCTATGTTATTGTGAATAACAAAATAAAATTTGATTTTATTGATTAATCATTGTGAATGATTTTATGTTAATGATTTGGAATGTTTAAGGGGTTTTTGGAATCATGAATTTGATTCATGGGTTTTTATTGAAATTGTTTCAATTCAATTTAATTAAAAAAAAAAAAAAAAAAAGAGAAGATGTTACTGTTCGTATTCTGGGCATAATGCCCAGAATACCTTTTGGCCGGCAAATTGCAATTGCAATTTGCAATTGAAGTTTGCAATTGCAATTTGAAATTGCACATGCTGCGTAAGCAGCATGCTACTTACGCAGCATGGGCTGCGCGCAGTATTGGATACTGTAGTGCGCGGCCCGACGAGCCTGCTGTCCGACAGTTTTAACCCCTTTTTCCGTTTTAAGTGTGGAAAATTGTTTCTGCATATTTACGAATTTTTCCAAATTAATTAATTCTAAATACAATGTGATTGTATTTTACCACTTTGAACCCTAAATATTTTTAGATATAAAATTATTGTTGATAATTTTATGCATGGTGTTATGGTATGGTTTTGGACCCCGTGGATGCTTTATTTTATTTATTATGGTTTTATATAAATACGACCTGCGAGTCGTTTGTTTTTATGTAAATTTTAATTTTAATTTTACTAGATAAATTGTATAGGATGCAATTTATGATATGTAAAATTTATTTTACTAGAAAAATTGTATAGGTTGCAATTTTTGTAAAATATAAATCCATGAGATGGTGCTTAGAAGCAAAGACGTGGAGGCGGATCCAAGAGGTGGTGCAATGACCATGTGATGGATGCTACCACCTAGGATATGACCTTGTTGATTTTCATATTGGCCTATGAAAATCAATGTAGATTTAAACCATACCATAACACGGTTCGAGTCATATGCATGCTTTTTTTTATTTAGATGCCATGTGATGCCATGCTAGATATTCTATATGCATGCTAGACAATTGTATGCCATAAGATGCCATGCTAATTAATATTAACAAAAGTATGATTAATATTAATGCCATGAAATTGTATATGATACAATTAACTCACAGGATTTAATAAACCCTAAATAAATTTAAGAAGTTTATATTTGCCACCCAATTACGTATAGCACTAGTCAAGTACTATGTTCGCATCATGGTAGCACGCCAAAGCGGTTACGCATGTTGTGACCTTAGCGAAGCGATAATATGAGAAATGGTGATTCTCATTGTGTTGTAATTGGTTTAACAAAGGGTTAATCAAAACGGTGTTTGAGCCCGAGGCAAAGATGAGATGAGTGACATACAATTAAATATGATATATGATATCATGCATCTCATAAATTAGAAGAGTTGCATAATGATGCAATTGGCAAAGAAGTGCACATCCAAAATATGTTTAAATGGTTTAAAGCATGATTTTGAGTCTTTGCCTACCGAAATTATATTTAATCATAGGGACATGCCAAAGCAGTGCTATGGTTAAGTATGGATTTTGGATCTTCACCCACTTAAATATTTTAAAGGGTTTTATAATTTAAGTGGGAGCATTTAAATAAAAATCTTTACACGCTTTATTATAGTTATAATTGCTATTACCTTTGATCTCGATTGTTATTTATGAGAATTGTTCTCAAACAAAAGGAAATATAGGCTCTCAATAATCCTTTTACCAAATGAACCACTGGCAATAGTAACACGAGTATAAAGAGATGCTTATTTGAAGCATCAAAGTGACTCTGTTAAAATTTATTATCTTACACTTGCCACCAATCCTTCTGCACGTGGAAATTTTTCTTGAGGTATATGATACATCCCAAATGGAAATGTTCCATCAGTTAGTGAGCAAGAAAAGATAAGTATTTGAGGCAACATTTTCTCATTGGCCTCCAAGAGGCATTAAGATGTGATCTTGAATTCATTATTTGATAGTCATTGGTGATGAACTATCATTTGAATGACATGGAGAAAATTGCGAATTAGTTGCATAGGATGCAAAAGAATGTTAAGTTATCCATAAAGGATAAGCCCGCCTCGAATTGTGTGCTTATGGTTCAAAAGGAAAAAGGATAAAAGAAAGGTCGAAAAGCATAAAGACCGAAAGGTTTGGGTGAAAGTGCTTTAAAGGCCAAAGCTGTTGGCATAGAGAGATCTCCAAAAGTAGGGTGTTGCCAATTCTAGAATGAATCGTTCATTAGAATAGAAATAGCAAACTCTGTTTGGAGAACTATAAGAAGATGAAAGGCAGTGAGACTGCCACCTTAAGTATTTATTAACTATTCTACTCTTGTTTCTATATCAAAAGGTATTAGATACCGTTGTGAATCTCATATTAGTAGAATATGATGAATCGCAATTTGAATAGAAACCTTATGAAGGTGAAAGGTAGAATGCGAATATGCAAGAGAAGCAAAGGTTGTTACTCAAAGGTTATGAACTTTTACATGTGAGTTACGAACTCTTGTTGCCCATTGAGCTTGTTGGCTTGAGTAAACAAATGTTGTTTATTTTATAATTGTGAATTATAAACTTTATAAAGACATGATTATGAAATGTAGATTTACATAATTGTCTTTATATGTGGAGCCCATCTGTAACATAAATACTGTAAGGATCGAATCAAATAGTTGATTCAACCTATTTTGGCAGTGTCCTCTTGGAGACATAAGCAAAGTCGCATTACGAAACTCCATGAGAATGGACTTTTGGATTCATGAGATTATGAATCATCTTGAATCATGCGAATGTTGTTTATTGTAAAAGATGATAAAGTTGTTCTTTCCTAAAAGTAGTTAAAGAATAATCGATTTATTAAGCATTATACATATGGATGTATATGAATTATAAATCAACTGCTAAAGGAGGTTTTAATACTTCATTACCTTTATGGAACTTTTCTCTAGATAAGAGTATCTAATTAAACACGAGTTTGGAACTTTTGAAGTGTTCAAAAGCTTGTAAAAGGAGTATGAAGTATCTTGACAAGATAGTAAAGTCATTTAGATATGATCCGAGTGGTGAATATTTGAGTCAAGATTTTGACAATCATCTTAGAAATTGTGGGACTGTCTCACAATTGACTCCTCCAAGTACGCCACAAAGGATGTTGTGTCGAAAAGGGAGTAATCGAACTCTATAAAGATATAGTTCAATCTATGATGAAGTCAAGTTGATCATCGTTTTCTCAAAAATATGCCATTAAAGCAGCTGTGTATATTGTTCCGTCTAAAACAATTCATGAATCAACATATGAGATATGGTTGGGTAAGAGACCCAAATTGTTTCATTGAATAAGTTTAGGGCTGTAAAGCTTATTTCGAATAAGTTGGCACCTAAATTTAAATATCGTATTGTGGATTACTCAAAAAGGAAATTAGGAGTTGTTACTCCTGTGTTTCTTTGGGATACAAAGTAGTTGTAGCTAGAAATGGTTACCCCTTGAAAAGGGAGTTAATTTCTAGAAGAGTTAGTGGGAGTAAAGTACACCTACAAAACTCGTAATTCACAAAGTGACATTAACGTTGAAGAGGAACATGGAAATGGTTTCATGATCATTGTTGAAATTACACAAGTCCAATGAAAGTCTAGTAGAATACGACATGAATAGGAGAGATATGGATTTCTCAAAATCATGATGTAGTTTTACTAGATTGGAATAAGTCTTCTTTTATGAAGAAGCAATGTTAGATTTTGAATCTAATAAGTGACTTGATGCTACAAAGGTTGAAGATAAGCCCATGTCTGACAATCAAAGTATAGACTTTGATAAATCTTTTAGAAGATGCATATGCAATGGTTGCAAGTGAGTTTTCAAATTGAAAACCGACATGGATGGTGATCTTCAAACTTATAAAGCACGACTAGTGACTATAAGGATACGAACAAATTCATAGTAGGACTATGATGAAATCCTCTTTAGTCATTAATCATGATCAAGTCATATTGAGTTCTTGTTGCCATATCCCCATAATATGATTATAAAATATGGCAAATGGATATCAAAATCTATTTTTACGTGAAAACATGATTGAGGATGTGTACGTGACACAACCCAAAGTTTTGAGCATCCAAAGAATTCAAATAGCGTATGCAAGTTTTCAAAGATTCTCATAAGGATCGAAACATGCATCAAATAGTTGGAATCATAGTTTTGATAAAGAAATCAAATGGTTTGATTTTATCAAAAGGATGATGAATCTTGTGTTTCAAAAGGATCAGTGGGAGCATATCGGTATTCCTAATGCTATATGTGGATGACATATGGCTTGTTGGAAATAACATTCTTACCTTGCAAGAAATAAAATCTTGGCTAAGAAAGTAATTTCGGTTAATGTTATAAGCATGACTGCCTGTATTCTTGAAATTGGAATCTATACATATAGATCTAAAAGAATGTTTTAGCTTAAGTCAAAGCATTGAAAGCGTTCAATGTAAAAGACTTAATAGAAGCTTGCTTATGTTAACTGTGTAAATAGTTGCACATATACAACTGATTGCAATTAGTTGCAATATATCAGTTGAGATCTAGTATTCTCTTAAAAAGAGATGTTATGATTTTGAAAGGTTCAAAATAAAACGATATAGCTAAATATCTATAATAGTAGTCAAAGTATATTGTTACATATGATGTAAAGGAAATTTTGGATGAAGAAGTTCATCACAAAATGTTGTGTTTTGTTCTAAGCATTGCTTATCCTGTGAGACTATTGTAGGGACAATAGTTCAATGCGTAAGAACCTTGTATGACACAAGCATATACTTAGGCGTTTTTCACTAATTTAGAGAGGCTGCCTCTAAAGAGAGAGTGAAAATGTGTAAAGTAACAACGGAAGCGAAAATTAATAATTCACTGACAAAGACTCCCGCACGAATGAATACATAAAAGTCATGTAGGTCAATGGGTATAAGATACATGTATGATTGGCCATAGTGCAAGTGGGAGATTGTTGGAGATTGTGCCCTAGGGCCAATATTGGATTATGTAATTTGACTTCTAAGATTAATCTAGTGTAGATTAATATTATCATTTATGTTTGTATGTTAGCATTTATGATAAGTATCCATGAATAAATCGTGTTATTCTAAATATCCCTAGTCGATTGTTATTATGGGAATAATAACAAACTAAGACTAGTGTGAGTGATAATGGATATTCATAAGATGAATATAGTGTATACAGATACAGATTATACTCACGGGTAATATGTTAGAGAACATGTTACTGGAGACCCACTATGAGATCAAGTTCATGGTCATGTGTCACAACTGATCTTGATTATAGTAGTGTCATTAGCTGATTCCTTTGACCTGAGGTCACCATTGATTCCAGGATGAACTCATGTTGTGCTTTGACGCAGTCAAACGCTGCTCGTAACAGAGTAGTTATAAAGGCTGTGATTGGGTACGATATGACTCATGCTTTGGGATGTGAGTGACAGATATGGGATTTTGTCCCTCTCTAACAAGAGAGCGATATCACTGGGCCCCTCGATAAGTAAGACTGTTAAATGCATGGCCGTGCTCAAATAAATTGATAATAGTATCAATTGATTTGTCTGGACAGTTTACTTTGAGATCGAGAAAGCATATGATTAATTATATAAGATTGACAAGTGTACCATGTCTTATGATTAATCATGATATCAAAGAGACAAAAGGGAATATGACATTCTATAAATAGGTATTGGATCATTCCATTCATATTAATTGGGTAGTCATAAAGGCTTGCTAGAGTCCGCTTATGACTTATAAGGATATTATGGTAATCTCCTTATTGCCAATCAATATGAACCTATGGGGTCACACACAAAGAGCAAAATGAAGTTCATCTTTTCGGGTATAAATTATTATTGGATAATAATTTATGAATGAGAAAGAGAATAAATATATATATAATGATATATATATATTTATATATATATATATGTATATATAAATATTAATATGATTAATATTGCATAAAGTATGCTACATATTATAATTCAATTATATAGAGATATAATTAATTATAATATCAAATATACATATGTGTATGATGGAGAATGGAATTGATTTAATATTAATTGAGAATTAATATTAAGTTGTGTGGGTTAATTTATAATTATAACTAATAAGGGTATTAAGTTATAATTATAATTAAGTTTAATGGATATAAAAGGAAGTTTTATAACCTAAAATCTCTAACCCTAGCCATTATCAAGTGAAGCAGATTTTTCCAGCAGCCACAATGTGTGCCAGCCGAAATCTCCTCTTCTCCATCTCCCAAAAGTTTTCGAAATTTTGGCTTTTTCATTCGAAGAAATCGTTCTTCAATCCCGGCGCTAGCACGCGGTGAATGAATTGCTCCGTGTGGATCAACCGTAGAGGGAAGCTACTTTGGTTCCTAATTGATTCAAAACCTACAAAGAATTAAGGTAATTCTTTAACCCTCCTTCCAATTCAATGCAATGTACATGGGTCCTTGGTGGGGATTAATCCGTTTTTCTTTCCGCTGCGTATTTATTTTGGTTGATTAATTTCCCAACAAAAGGAAGGTGAAATAAGTCGATACCAGGTCTAAGTTACCTGAGGTAAAAAAAGGGTGAATTGCGGTTTAGCCGATACTGGGTCTAGGTTACCCGAGGCGAAGAAAGATGGATTGATGGATTGGCCGATACCGGGTCTAGGTTACCCGAGGCCATGCTAGAGATAAAATAAGCCGATACCGGGTTTAGGTTACCCGAGGCGAAGTTAATAAAGAAATTAGCCGATACCGGGTCTAGGTTACCCGAGGCAAGGTTTACTGGGGATTTGAAGATGAAGCCGATCTGGGCTGATACTGAGTTCATATTACCCCGAGGCGGATCTGCTGGAGATGTGAAGATGAAGCCGATCTGGGCCGATACCGAGTTTATATTACCTGAGGCGGATCTGCTGGGGAACTTGAGTTGTAGCTGATCTGGGCTGATACCGAATTTATACTACTCGAGGCGGATTTGCTGGAGAATTGAGTTGTAGCTGATCTGGGCTGATACCGAGTTTATACTACTCGAGGAGGATCTGCTGGAGAACTAGAATGGGGCCGATCTGGGCCGATACCGGGTTTATATTACCCGTGGCGGATCTGCTAGAGATGTGAAGCTGAGGATGATGATTTCCTGCACTTAAAATGGCAAGTCTTCATTCCTTGATCGAGAGATTTTGAACGAAAATTTTTGCCCCTTCAATCAAGAATGAAGACTAGCTGGGGATGAATAATTGATGTATGCAATGTATGCATGCATAATGATATATATGCACATGGATGCACTTTTTTACTATTTGATGTTTCCTCCTTTTGCTGGGGAGAGATATGTTGTGCCAATAGCTGATTTTGTTTTCTTTGAGGGCATTGCTTGATGATTGTTGAAGAAGTAAGATGATTGCTAGGGATGTATGATATTGCTAGGGAAATGATTGTAGCATTCTTTACGGAGATTTCACTAGGGAATAGTGTGGAAAGCTCTACTGGAGAGTAATGTAAGGACTCCTGCGGGGAGTTGCTGGGGAAATTCTACGTTCTTGCCCCTAGGGATTTTATGAATTTGTAAGATTTTTGCCTGGGTTGCCCAATGTGGGTTTTCAGTCCAGCGAGCTGCTCTAATTTTTGCCTGAGGCGTCTTTTCGGTTTTCACCTCAGTGAGCTGCTTTAATTTTTGCCCGAGGTGCCTTTTCGGTTTTCACCTCAGCGAGCTCTTTTTTTTTAGTAAAAGAGTGATTAAAATAGCACCGTGATCACTTGTTGCTCTCTTAGGAAGATGAACTGGATTTTGGAGGACAATAATAGATTTCAGATTGTATGTATTTAGTGCATTTTCATTTGTTAAATAACACGATGATTTTAACCAGTTGAATGCAAAGTACTTTCTTTAAATGTATGTTTATGCAAGACAACTTTGCTTATGCATTTTTCATAACCATGCAAATATATTAAACAAACATTTCACTTTATTGATGAAGTCAAATGAGTACATTTGAAATGATTGATTCCCAAATGGCATACATTCCACACAGAGCCAGAATCCGTTACCAGTCGCCCTTTTCAAATTTTCTGACTGATCATTTTCTCTTGTGTCTTAATTTTTGCCTAGACCGCTCTTTTCGAGTTTTCAGCCTAGCAGACTCTTTTTTTTTTACACATGATAAAGCTTCAGCCGGTCTTGGTTGATAGGATTGGTGAATTCATTTCCATCCATGTCCATGATGCTGACACCACCTTTTGATAGCACTTTTTTCACCACATAGGGCCCTTTCCAGTTAGGTCTGAACTTGCCTCTGACATCGACATTTGAGGGCCTTTATTGTTTCAAAACCAAATCCCTTGCTTTTAATTGTCGCTTGGAGTACTTAACATTTCAATTGTAGGCTCTAGCCATTCTGCGCTGGTACATCTGCAGGTGATCCAGTGCTTTCAGTCGCCTTTCATCTAGTGCTGCCAACTGCTCGTATCTAGCTTGGACCCATTCAGTCTCTGGCAATTGAGCTTCCAGGGCAACTCTGAGTGACTTGAGTTTTATTAACACTGGCAACACTGCTTCCATCCCGTAGACCAAGGCATAAGGAGTTTCTCCTGTTGGCGTTCTGACACTGGTTCTGTAACCCCAAAAAGCATATGGTAGTTTATCAACCCAATCTCTATAGGTGGTTACCATCTTTGATAAGATCTTCTTTATCGCCTTATTAGCTGCTTCCACTGCACCTTTAGCCTGTGGTCTGTATGTAGAGGAATTATGATGCTCAATGTCATGCTCAGCAAGTAGCTCAACTGTTGCCCCTTGAAACTGCACTCTGTTGTCAGTCACTACATATGGAGGAAACCCGTACTGGGTGAAGATATTCTTTTGGATGAACTTAACCATTTGCTTAGTTTTCACATTAGTGAAGGATTCTGCCTCCACCCATTTGGAAAAGTAATCAACTGCCATGACTATGAATTTGTGCCCATTAGACACAGCTGGATGTATTTCACCAATCATATCTATCTCCCAAACTAAAAATGGCCAAGGAGACACTAAATTCTGAAGTTCAAGTGGGGGAAGATGACTGATATCTGCATAGATCTGACATTCATGACATCTCTTCACTTTCCTTATGCAATCTGCCTGCATAGTCATCCAGAAGTATCCTTGTCTCATGATCTTCCTGGCCATGGCAAGCCCATTCATGTGTGGCCCACAGGATCCGGCATGTACCTGTTGCATCACTTCTTCTGATTTTTGCTCTGTCATGCACCTTAAAAGAACTCCATGTGCTGTTCTTTTGTATAACTTATCCTCGAAAATTCTGAACTGACTAGCCAGCCTTCTTAGTGACAACTTATCAGCAGCACTCCTCCTCTGGATACTTTCCTTCCTTAACATACCAGTAGATGTCAAAGAACCATGGCTTCTCTTCAACTATCATCTCCATTACCTCGTGTATTTCGAAGCAAGGCTGTTTAGAAGTGGCTATAACCAACGGTTACACTTGAATTTCTTCTGGATTTTCCCACATGGAAGATAGTGTCGCTAGTGCATCAGCCATCTTGTTCTCATCCCTGGGGACGTGTCTGAATTCACACTGGCCAAATAAATCTTTTCTGAACTATAGCAGCTCCCAGTAAGGTCGTAAGGCTTCTTCTTTCAGCTCCCATTCACCCTGAGCTTTCCTGATCACCAGAAGTGAGTCTCCAATGATCAAGACATCATTTGCTCCTAGTGTTAACAGAGCTTCCATCCTAAATAGGCATGCTTCATATTTTGCCCCATTATTGGTTATGGGAAAATTCAGCCTCTTCGACAAAGGAATGATTTCACCGTCAGGCGTTGCTATAAGTACCCCGATTCCAGCCCCTTTTCTATTTACTGCCCCATCGAAGCACATAACCCATCTTTTTACTTCAACCATGGCTAACTGTTCATTTGGGAACTCTAAATTTTCTGTATAATCCGACTCCAGTGGTTGATTTGCCAGAAACTTCGCTACGGCTCACCCTTTGATGGTTTTCTTAGTGATGTACTCGATGTCGAACTCGGATAGGAGTAGTAGCCATCTAGACAGCTTTCCAACTAGCACCAGCGCTTCATAAAGATACTTCATTGGATCTACTTTGGCGACGGCTTGTATTTTGTAGGACTGGAAGTAATGGCGCAGTTTCTTGGTCAGCCAGATCATTGCCACACATGTCTTTTCCACCAGTGTGTACTTGGTTTCATATTCCAACAATTTCTTGCTGAGGTAATAGATTGGGTATTCCTTCCGGCCATCTTGCTCTTGTGCTAACATTGCCCCTATGGAAGATTCTTCGACCACCAAGTACAAAATCAGAGGCTTTCCCGGAATTGGTGGACTCAGGACTGGTGGCTTTACCAAATTAGTCTTAATCTTCTCGAATGCCAGCTGACACCTGTCATCCCACACAATCGGCTGATCTTTCTTAAGTAGCTTGAAAATCGGCTCGCAAGTGGAAGTCAACCATGCAATGAAACTGCTAACATACTGCAAGGAACCTAAGAATGATCAGACTTCTTTTTCCGTTTTTGGAGCTGGCATATCCTGGATGGCTTTAATTTTGTCCGGGTCCATCTCTATTCCCCTTTAACTGACTACATAGCCCAACAACTTCCCTAATGTGACTCTGAATATACACTTCTTGGGGTTAAGTCACAAGTTATATTCTCCAATGTGAGTAAGAAATCTATCTAGGATAATAGGATGTTCCTCCCGGGTTGCTGATTTAACAAGCATATCATCGACATACACTTCGACTTCTTTATGGATCATATCATGCAACAGAGTTGTGAAAGCCCTTTGATAAGTGGCTCCATCATTCTTCAATCCGAAAGGCATCACTCTATAGCAGAAGGTACCCCACTCTGTGATGAAGGTTGTCTTCAGCTTGTCATTCACATCCATCAGTATCTGGTTGTACCCCGAAAAGCCATCCATGAAGGAATACATTGCTGCTTTTTCTGCACTATCAACTAGGATGTCAATATGGGGCAGTGGAAAGTTATCTTTTGGGCATGCTTTATTCAGGTCCTTGTAGTCGACGCATACTCTGACCCTTCCATCTTTCTTAGGCACTGGGACGATGTTAGCTAGCCATTCTGTGTATTCTACCACTTCGAGAAACTTGGCGTCTATCTGCTTAGCCACTTCCTCTTTTACCAGTGTAGCCCATTCTGGTCTCAATCTTCTCAGCTTCTGCTTTACTGGCCTGACTTTGGGATCTATTGGAATCTTGTGCACTGCTATCTAACATGTTTTTAGAGTATTCTTATTAATTCTTTCTCTTCCTCGGATTTTAGCTCGTGCGAAATGAATACCATTTTAGGGCTTTCATCTGTACTTATGTTGATTTCATGCAATGCAGTGTCATGTATGCTAAATATGCTTGATGGTGATTTAAATGCATTCACAAAATTACCAGGATAAACATCACACAAGTAAGCAAACTGAGATTTCATTGCATTAAACTTGTCATAAAGTACATCGTTTACACTGAAAATGGAAGAAATAGATACAACAAAATCATTTTCATCCTCCACAGGCGGAGGGCCTTATTCTTCTTCAGCTTCCATCTTCATCTTCAGAGCATTATCCGGGATCATAGCTGCTTCAGCTTCTTTTTCAGTCACCTGCGCCTTAGCCTTCTCCATAATCTTGGCAATCTCGGTAACCACGGAGTCCAAGTTCACCTTAGCCATTAGTTCTTCACCAAACCCCTCTTTGGCCTTCCCGAATGCCTTGCTTAAGGCAGCAGTTAAAGCACCTAAAATCATCTCTGTAGCTTCATCATAGGGTTTCTTTTCATTTTCTTCCTCGACCACCTCTACGGCTTCTGCTATCACGTCATATGGCTCTCCTTGCAAAATAACAGATTCAGCAACTGTTTCTTCTTCCATCATAGGGGCCACGGGTTCCTCCTGACTTTTCCTAAAATCAATAACATTAGTAAAAATCTCAAAGCCGGGATACTCGACATTTCCAATCCTCACCGGTTCAGCTTAGCCCTTGTAAATGCCTTCTCCTGCCTTCAGAAATGGCTTCATCATGACTTTGCCATTTTTGCCTCTTCTTGGATTCTTTTGCTCAGATGACTCTTCTGCATACCCAAGGCCAAACTATATCGGCTTCCCTAAGTAGATCTTAAATTCTGGAACTCCTTGTAAATTGATCCCAAGTCCCATGCCTGGGATGAAATTCTGTTTGTACAGGTACCAGGATAGCCACTCCGGCATATAATTTTCATACAGGACCATAACAGCATCTGTGGTTTCTTCTTCTTTGATCACAGCGACCTGGAACCCGCCAAAAGGGACCACTCCTTCGTTCACAGCCACTATCATTGATTGGGCATCTGCCTCGATAGTCACTATTTTGCCACTTATAGAGAACTTAATCTTCTGATGCAATGTGGAAGGGACACCTCCTAAAGGGTGGAACCAAGGCCTTCCAAGCAATAGGGAGAAGGTGATTGGGATATCTATTACTGTAAACACAACCATGGACTTAACTGGTCCAACCTCTACTTCCGCTTCGAAGGTTCCTATCACCGTTCTCTTAGAGTCATCATATGCCCGAATGACTGTCGAGGACTTCTTCAATACATCTTTGTTCAACCCCAGGAATGGCAACATTTTCAATGGACAAATGTTCAGTGTTGAGCCATCATCCACCATAACACAAGGCATCACCTTATCCATCACATGGGCCCTGATGTAAAGGGCCTTATTGTGGGTCTTCCCTTTAGCAGGTAGATCTTTCTCAGAGAAAACGATATCAGGAGTTCCAGCATGGACTTTATCCAACGAACAGCACATAGCCTCTAGTGAAGCTATAGGGGAGACTTCAATCTCTGATAGTTTCTTCACTAAAGCAGCCCTATGCTCCTTGGAAGTCAGAAGCAAATGCCATAAGCTGGCTTCTGCGGGAGTCTTCTTTAACTGCAAAATGACTAAGTTCTCTTTTTTGACTCCCTCCGATGACGATGTACTACCTGACCCAGTCATCGGGGCTTTGTCTTTCATCTGATCTGCCGGCTGATACACCCTACCACTTTGGGTCACATACTGAACTTCCTAAATCCTCAGCTTTTCAACAGCTGGGAGCTTAACTATCTCTTCTCCATCAAACTCCTCATGCTCGTCCTCAGAATCGAGATCATTTAAGCTTATTGGCTTGATCTCCATCCGCTCCTCCTGTTTCTCGCATTCTGGTTCTACTTCGGGTTCCCCTACTACCACAGCTTGAATCGTCGGGTTTGCTTGAAGAACTTGGGCAAAGATAAAATCAGCGGGCAGCCCAGAATGAACCATATTGACCCGCTTCTCGAATGCTGGCAGCGGGTTGGTCTTAGTGCTGGGCTTGGCTGGCTTCTGCAGCTTCCCTTCATCAATAAGTTTTTGGATGGCATCCCTTAGCTTGTAACAATTATTAGTCCTATGACTGGCAACTACATGATAAGTGCAGAAATTATCCTTATCTACTTCAGAAGGCTTTTCAAATGGCCTTAAGGACTGTAGCAAACCACCATTTCTGGATTTAGCAAATATCTTCACCAAAGGAAAAGTCCAAGGCGATATGCCTTGACTTCCCAGGTTCCTGCTCTGGTTGTTCAGTTGCTGGGTCACTGTGGCAACTTCTACTTACTTCACTTCTAAGGTCTGCCCCCCCTTGCCGCCGGAACTTGAACCAAAACCACTGTCAGACCCGGCTGCTGCAGTTGATCTATAACCAGAACTGTATCCCGAGCTCCTACCACCCTTATGTCCGGCTGCCTTCTCTTCTTCATCCCGCTTTATTTTCATTGCCATGCTGTAAACCTCACTGAGCTTGTGGAAGGGATGGAATTTCATGTTGTTCTTGAAGATGTCTTTGCTGCCATCTATCAACTTTTGTATAAGCTCGTCTTCATCTGGGAGGTTCTTTAGGAGGATCATCTTGTTCATCCATCTTTGATAATACTCATCAAAGGGCTCGTTGAATTTCTGTTTTACCCTCTCCAAATCATACAGCTTCACCTGGATTTTAGTGTTAAAGCTGTAGTACTTGATGAAAGTTGCTGACAAAATCTCCCAATCAGATTGTTCCTCCTCCGACAGTGAGTTGTACCATCCTAGCTCTCCTCCCTCCAGTGTGGTAGGGAAGAGATTAATCAACTACTGCTTTGTGGCGCCCGTCGTTAGCATAACTCGAGCATACAGATTCACGTGGGCCTCCGGCGAGCCTATTCCTTTGTAAATGGGGACTTTCGGCACTTGGAAGCCGATGGGAAATGTCTCAGTGCCCCTACTGATCATGGCATCAACGTTTACTCCTTTCTTTGATTCGGCACCGACATTGGCCCCCTTCTTTAACTGGGCCACTACTTCATCCAGCTCAGAACATTTTGCCTTCATTCTCTGCTCCATAGCCGCCTTTATTTCTCGCAGCTTCTCAAGACTGGCTGAAGCATCACCACCCTGTTGGGATGACTCAGCCTCTTTCTCTTTGCCGGCTCCACTACCACTGGTCTCGCCAGCTTCCCTTACAACTGCCCGTATTTCTTCCTTTAACATATCACGAAAGTCTTGTGACCTAAAGAAATCCTTCAGGGCATCAGCTAGGCTTGGTGTCGGGTTTGCCATATTCACTTCTTCCCTAGACTCTGAATCACTGTCACTTTCAACTATCCTTTGTCTCCTAACTGCCCTCGAAGCCTGGGATCTCGTCTAAGGTCGCTCCAGTGTATTCTGCTCAGGGATTATACGGGAAGTGTTAGGGTCAGAATGAATGGCATGGTATGGCATGAGAAGTGAGGCATTAAAAATGCTTATGAATGGATGGAGTGAGATTATGAGTGAAATGATGATAGGAATGGTCTTCTTTTTTTTTCTTTTTTTTTCTTTTTGGGACATTCCAAGAACACCCAATGCTTATGCAAAATGTCACGTGTGGGCCCCACACAGACAGAGGTTTGACGCCTTTGGAGCACCTAATGAATTTTGTGAAGTGGTCACGTGTGTACCGGCACATGGACAAAGTTTCGACGAACACCTTTCATGATTTGGGATGTTATGAAATGCCCTTACATGCGTACTAATCCGGCACTCAGGGAGCACCTTGAATAATGTAGTAGTGTCATGAAGTAACCCGATGTGGATCACAGTGTTATATGATATTTATGATGAAAAAGTATTATGTCATGAAATGCATCGTGTAGCTTATTACACGAAAATGGGTCTAGGACCATTCGGGTCTCTATTGAATGGAATGGTTTAGTAAAATGGCCGAATGCAATCCAGTGCATCGGCAGAACACAAGTAATTTTGGATACCCGATATGCTATGAAATGAAATGGTCATAATAGGCGTCCTTGGAATGCCCCTAATTTAATTTAGGTGATATGTTATGAATGCTTATGACACATAAAATGCAAATGGCAGCGCAAAAACATAGGTTAGGATGCATGACATACATAATGATGTTATGTATGCTATGTAAAAAAATAATGCTAATCACATAAATTTAATGTTATGGCTAAAAAAGAAACGGTTAATATGAATGGCAAGCAAATGTGTTTTCACACAAAAATAAAATGCATGTGGCTGTATAAAAATGTGAGTTAATTATCACACAAAAATGTTTTATGAACGGTATGTCATGTGTATGGAAAATGGTGACTATGGTATGTTATGCACGCGTAGACAGCGATGGTGATGTGTCACGGGATGGCGACAAACATGTAGTACACAAAACGAATTCTTCCAACCTTATTCCTCCAGACATGGTCGGTCTCAAAAATTTTAACCGAGTCCTAGGTGGGATTCTCTTCGATCATTAACCGGGGATGATGAAGGCACGATTGTATTTATTCACACAATTATTTTGGTATCCTAAGGGAATCCAACTAAGGCCGCTTATATGAGTTCGGTCTAAGTCGAGTTAAAATCAAGGTTCCTATAGCAAAATATGATAAGGTCGGTTTTTGACCTTATCTTTTAGGCAATTTCGTGGTTTGAACGGCAATTTTTAGGGCACTTTGTGTGAATGTTTGTGTGGCTTTTGAGTATTTTGTGATTTTTATGTTTTGGATAGATTTTTATTACTTTTAGTATTTTTTCGTGTTTTCTAGGGTTGTTTTTGTAATTTTGCACAATATGTCGTTTTTGTGGTCCGTGGCATTGGTGTGGTTATGTTTCTTTATGCTTGTTTTGGACAGGTATTATGACCCGGACCGGAAGTTGGTGCATCGGCGGCAAGGAAGAGTTCGAAGTGCTGAAAATCAAGGTGGCACGGCGTGCCACAATTAGGGCACGGTATGCCAATCCGGCGGGCCAAGTGAAGCAATCTAGTGGAGTGGCACGAAAACGTGCCACTCAGACCAGCGTGGCGTGCCAACCCCAAAACCACATGGCACGGTGTGCCACCCCCAATTCTGCACAGCACGGCATGCCACTTCCACAGCACGGCGTGCCGAGCCTCGAAATCCTGCTGTTGCCCTACTTTCATCCTTTATTTTTCCTGGTTTTAACCTAGCTGTATTAATAGGTTATTTTCTAAGTTTTAGAGGATCTTTTTCCAGACTTTTAGAGTGAGAGCAGAAACTTGTAGTGAGGTTTTGAGCTTGAACTATTTGTTCTCTTTGAATTGTGAACCATCAATTGGTAGTAGCTTTACATAGAACCTTCCCCTTTTGCGACGTTCTTGGTTCCGGCTTGAGTTCGTCTATAGAGGTACACCCCAAGCATCTTCACACCGTCAGAATCCGGTTATAAGTTTTTCTTCTTCTCTTTTGTAATTTGATTAAGTTAGTTTTTGATTCCGCAAATTGATTGTGTTTGGTTGTAAACACTAAATTCGTTTCATCTTTCTTGATTAATACAATTGATTGCAAGTTAATTTCAATTTTTATTCCTTTTCTTTATGCAATTCCTTTAATGATAATCTAGTCTCACAAGATCTTAATTTATTAAGTTCATATTTGTGGCATTACCTAGATTGACGCCTAGGAAACCATTAGTATTGACGACACTGTGGAACTTACGTGCCCCTATTTTCTGAGCTTTAGAATTAGACCGCCTCTAAACAAGGGAAACCGGCTAAGGACCTCAAAGATCTAGATACGCTAGGTTGAATTATCGAAAGAACATAATTAAGGGTTAATTGTTGAGTTAAATTCATCTTTTGTAATTAATTGGTAAAGCCATCCCCATTAGCATTCATAGGTCGGTAAACCGCCAATTGATAACCCAAATTCAAGTGCAAAGTAAGCTGGAATAGATTAACTAGGAGTAGGATAATTTAGTTGTTAATATAATCAAACCCAAAATTAGGTTCCGCCTAGGACACGCAAGGAACCCAAGTAGTTTAGTGTTTGCAGAATATTCTTTTCTCTGTGGGATCGATAACTGGACCAACCAGAATTATTACTTGTCAACGATAGGTACACTACCTTAGTTGTGCGTTTCTAGGTTTAGTTTTACTACTACGCCTAGAACCCATCAAGTTTTTGGCGCCGTTGCCGGGGAGATTTATTTTTCTGCATCATTGAGCCAAAAGTTTATTTGCTGATCTAGGCACCATGTTGTGCATTTAGTTAAATAATTTTTCTTTTCTATGAATATTTGTTGCAATTTAGTTTTCTTTATTTTCTGTGTGTGTGTTTTCTGGCTTATGCGAACTCGCTCTCAACACCCTGGGCTTGTACCTTATAACCCTGAAATTGAACGTTTGTGTTGCAGGAACCGTAGAGTACAACAAGAGCAAATTGTCCAAATGGAGCATCAACAACAAGACGATGAGGAGAGACAGCTCCGGGAAAGAGTTGAGCAAGAGCGACTCCGGCGAGAGCAGGAGGAGTTTGATAGAAGAAGGGGTGGTGATAGAGACAACATGGTCATGACTGACCTAATGGCTCCACATCGGCCCCGGAACAGATCCGGAGTGGTTATCCCAGCCATTACTGCCAATCACTTCGAGTTGAAGTCCAGCATGATCAATTTGATCCAAGGGAACGGACTATTCAGTGGTGGAATAAGTGACAATCCCAATGATCACTTAGACCGGTTTCTCATGGTGGCCGATACAGTCCGAATCAGTGGGGTGCCCCAAGATGCTGTGCGGTTGAAGCTGTTTCCCTTTTCATTATGCGGGGGAGCAATGGAATGGTACAAGTCCTTGAGGCCCGGATCAGTGACTTCATGGGACCAACTGGAAGAACAGTTCTTAGCATACTACTTCCCACCATCAAAGACGGTTCAGCTAAGGAACGAGATCATGGGATTCCTTCAATTTGGGACGGAGACTCTTAATGAAGCATGGCAGAGATTTCAACGGTTATTGCGGAACTACCCCCACCATGACATGCCGCGTTTCACTCAAGTAAGCATGTTTTATCATGGTTTGACACCAGCTAACCGTGCCATTATTGATTCTTCTGCAGGTGGGGACATTTTTAAGAAGACTGCTACACAAGCCGAGGAGTTGATTGCAGAGCTGGCTAGAAAGAGTACCTTATGGCAGTCGGACACGCCAACAAGGAATGAGGTTCGAGCTGCAGATTTGGGACGCTAAGATGCAGCCATGGACCATGTAAACAAGAAGCTGGATCTGTTGATGTCCCGCCTGAATTTAAATGGGCCACAATACCAGCCGGTGTTGTGTGTATCATATGGAGCAGAGCATCCCGGGCAAGAATGTGCATTGGGCGACCCATTCACCCAACCGTCCGAAAACGTAAGTTTTGTGGGAGGAAACCAAAGGTACAATAATTCTAACTCTTACCCACAAAATTTCAATAATAATAATAATAATTACGGAAGAAGGTATCAACACCCGAACATGTCTTATGGTAATAACCAAAATGTGTTGAGACCTCCTTCCGGATTTCATTATGAGCACCGTGAGCAGGGGTTAGGTAAGGCCCCATTTATTCCTAATGATCAATCCCCACAGCAACCTCAACAGTCTAAGCAAGATGAGACGGTTTTGTCTTTATTAAAAGACATCTTGTCTCGGCTTGCTAATAATGAAGCATACTACAGGGATTTGGGTAAGCAGGTGGCTCAAATGAGTAGGGAATGGCAGGAAAGACCTCAAGGAGCACTCCTGAGTAAAACTGAACAAAACCCCAAGGGACATCAACGGGAGACAGCTCAAGCTATAACCCTGCGAAGTGGTAGGCAAGTGGAGGACAGAGTGCAAAACGTTGATATTCCATCCCAACCTACTGAGGTAAGTGAAGAGTTGGGAGAGGTAAGCAACCCCGACTCGATTTCTGAACCCGAACCTAGCACAAATGAAAAAGGGAAAATTCTTGACCCAGTGAGAGCCTACGTGCCTAAACTTCCTTATCCTCAAAGGGAGAAGAAAGATAAACTGGGGCAAAAATATTCCAAATTCCTGGAAATTTTTAAGAAGTTAGAATTTAATTTGCCATTGATTGAGGCTCTCCAAGAGATGCCCTCTTATGCTAAATTCTTTAAAGAACTTCTTGCAGGGAAAAGAAAGCTAGGTGAGGACGAAGTGGTGGTTTTAACAGAGGAATGTTTGGCAATATCACTAACAAACTTCCACCCAAGCTCAAAGACAAGGGCAGTTTTACTATCCCATGCCGGATAGGGAACTTGGAGATTGCCAATGCCCTATGTGACTTGGGTGCGAGTATAAATTTGATGCCTCTGTTGTTTTTCAGGAGACTCGGACTGGGAGACCTAAAGCCAACCAATATGACCTTCCAATTGGCGGATAGATCTCTCACGAGACCAAAGGGGGTGGTCGAGGACGTGCTAGTAAAGGTGGACAAGTTTATCTTCCCCGCGGACTTCGTGGTAATGGATATGGAGGAAGATAGCACGGCGCCCCTTTTGCTTGGAAGGCCATTTCTTGCAACCGATAGGACTCTGATAGATGTCCAGGAAGGTAAGATTATTCTTAGGTTGCACAACGAAGAGGTAAGTTTCAACGTCTATAACTCAATGAAATATCTATTAGATGTTGAAAGTTGTAATTTTGTAGACTCTTTTTGCCCTATTGATGCTTATGTGATAGAAAAGAGTTTCAACCAAGGGGAGTTGGAGTTCTTGTATAACTTCCATTTGAAACTATTTCTGGGCAAACTGAGAAGTCGATGGACGGGGCCGTTTACCGTGCATAAGGTTTACCCCTCCAGGATGGTGGAAATTGAAACCCCGGAGGGAATTCAACAAGTAAACGGGCATCGGTTGAAGCCCTACGTCAGCGGAGGAATGAAGGAGGAGAAGCAAGTCTTACTCCTTCGTGATGTGTAATGTTAAATCGTGGACGTAGAAGTCGAGCTACTCCGACTATAAACATAGCAACGAGGTACGTGTGCCTCCCTTGTACATTAATTTTTGTGTTAATATGTTTTTGTGTGTTTTTGTGTGTAAGAATAGGTAATTAAGCAAGTAATCAAAAATCATGATCAAAATGTGGAGAAAAGCAAAGGTTGGTAGAATTCAGGATGGCACGCCGTGTCACTATACAGCACACCGTGCCAAGGTGAGATTGGCCTAGCACGTGGCGTGCCAAAGTGGCACGAAATCGTACCAGGCTGCTGTTCCGGAAGAAGGTTGTGCATAAGCAAACAGCACGCCGTGCCAATTACAGGGTCTTCAAGGTGGCATGACGTGTCAACACAGCACGCCCACGTGCCGTCGTTCTGTTCTGCAAGAGGGTTGTGCATAAGCAAGGAGCACGCCGTGCCACATTCAGCACGCAGTGCCAATTACAGGTCTGCAAGGCGGCACGACGTGCCAATACGGCACGCCAACGTGCCGTCGCGCTGTTTCTAAAGGGAGTTGTGGAAGAGAGAACAGCACGCCATGTCAAAACTGGAGCACGCCGTGCCACATATTCAAATTTCAAGGCAGCACGACGTGCCGAGCCAGCACGCCGGCGTGCCCTCACGCTGTTTCCAGGTAAGTGTTTTTGCTCAGCTCAGCACGCCGTGCTGATTGTTTGGCACGGTGTGCCGAGCGTTTAAATTTTGAAATCCTAGGTCTAAACCGCTGCCTATATAAAGCCTTTTCTCCTTCCCCCCCCCCCCCCTTATAACCGCCCATCATTCTTCTTCTTCCTCTTCCTCTTTCTCACTTTCTCTCACCTTCTCACTTTCTCTCTCTCTCTTCACTTTCTCTCTCTAGAACCACCTCTCCCCTTCTCCCTCTCTATTCTTCTTCTTCCTTCCTTTCTTCCCTTCTCCCTATCCACTCTTACTCTCCCTTCCTTTTTCATCTTCTCCCTCTCACTTTTTCCTCCACTATTTTGCCCTAGGATTTTCTTTTGCTTCCTTTTCCTTACAACCAGGTATGAATTCATGCTTTGCTCTCCCTTTATTTTTTTTATTGTTCGTTCTTTTTCTCATTTTGGTTTTGATTGATTAACTGTTTAATAGGATGATTGTTTTGCATTATTTTTCTTTTTAGTGGTTTGTATTTTTGATAGTAGGTTTCCTTTGGCTTTGTGTTCTTTTGTTTTTGATTTTTGTTTTATTTTTATGGTTGTGCAATTGTAGGATGAAGATGAAGACCGTCGCCGATCGAAGACACGGTTCGTCACGACGGCCCATCGAACCGTCACCGGAACAGGTGCCACGTGACGAATTACCTACCGAACAGTTGATGGCCCTGTTGACGAGCCTCTCAAGGAAGTACAAATGCCCCTTTCCTTTACTTTCGGATGATGAAGGTAAAAAGTACAAAACCCTATTTCCTTTAGAAAGCACCCCCTTTCGAACTTTTGACTGGGAATTTCTATTTGTGCAAGATAGGTCGGAGGGGGTAAAAGCCAAATTGACTAGTCTAGGGTGGTATGAGTTTGTGAAATCTAATCCACCAGTCTTTAGGGAGTTGAACCTCGAATTCTACTCCACCTTGAGCTTTAAAACACACCCGGATACGGGCCTTAGGAGCATGACATTCTGCCTCTTTGATACTGAACGGTCTTTGGATATTGAGGGCCTTAGAGCTTGCATAGGTATTGAGGGGAATGGTTACAAATGGCCCGAGAATATGGATGCCAAGAAATTTTGGTGCTTGGTCGGGCAAGGGGTATACCAACCTCGGTTTGCCAAAACTTCCCAAATTCGTGACCCTATTTTGCAATTAATTCACAAGTTTATGTGTTTTAATTTTTCGGGGAAAAACTGAGAGCAACCGAGTTAATGCATTTGAACTTTTAATCCTGTGGCATGTGCATAGTGAGATTAAGGTGCATATGGGCTTCTTTGTCATGGAGGCCTTATACAACCACCACAACCGAGCTAAGTCCGAACTAGGGTTAGGAAATATTGTAACTTGTATTGCGTGTTTCTTTCATAGTAATACTTGTTATAGGAACCTCGATAGCATTCTTCCCAAGAAGCTTTCGAGGGGAATCTTGTCTTGCTCCCATGTTGCGCCAGCTGCAGGTACTTCAAGTGCGGGAGGTTCGAGTAGGGGGAAGGCTCCTATGGACGTAAACGAGGAGGACGAGAGTGAGGAAGCTGAGGATAGCGAGGAGGATGAGGAGAATGTTTCAGTGGGTTTAGATTTTATGGGACGGATCGAAGGCCGGTTGGATGGCATAATTGAACAATTGGAAGGCTTAACCGTCCATCATGTTCTGCTTGAGCAGCGGATGAACGAGCGCCTTGATAGGCAAGCAGCTCAGCTCGCCAACGTCGAGGCATTCGCCTCTTGTTTCTGTGCAGCCCAAGGGTGATATGTGAGGTAACCCTTTTCCCTTTCCCATTTAGTTTGCTCCTTCCATTGCACTTTTGAAAGTAAGTGCACTCTAAGTGTGGGGTGGGTAAAGGGATTTCTCCCTTTCTTTTTCTTCCTTTTACATTGCACTTTTTGATTGTTTGTTTCGAATGTTTGTTGGTGTTTTTGCATGTTTGGATGTTTTGCGTTGGTTTTTGGTTAGATTTAGGCTTTAGTTTTCAATGCATGTGGAGTTGGTTTTTGTTGTTTTTGGTTTGATAGTGTTTTTAGGTTGTTTATGTGTCAATTGCCGTTTGAATAACATTGCTTAATCCACCCTCGAACCTAAGTCTTTGTGCTTGGATTGGTAGCAATTGGCTAGGGATACTACGAGTTGTTTGCAAGTCATTAGCTTGTTTGTATGTGATTTGTGATTCTTGATGGTAACCATTGGTTAGATTTGTCTTTTAGGTTGCATTAGGGAATTAACCCTCTACCTCTACTTGCATGATTGAGCTAGGATTACGCCTTGGAACATTGGTTGAGTCACACGACCTAGCATACAACCCTTAGTACACTTGTGAGAATTTGAGCCTTTAGAACCATTTCACATCGGTTCTATTTCTTTGTGAGGGTAAAAACAATCGTGGCACACTAGATCGTAGAACCCGGTGTTGTTTTGCACTTGGCATCGAGAGCTTAATATGTGGAGACCCTTAGGATTAACCCCTTGACTTAAATAACCCTAACCCTAACTACTAATTCATCCCTTAGATCACCCAAAGCCACTAAATTAACCTTTTTGACTTAAAAAAAACCTTCACCAAGCCAACTCTATAATCCTAACTTTTTACCATTCACTTTGATTTTCCTTTCTTACCCTCCTCTCCTAAATCAAGTAATTCGCTAAGTTGTTCATTCATTTTGGGGTCAATCACCGTTTGCATTTCAACTCTTTGATATCTAGTCCTATGGAAAAATTGTGTTAAAAAAAATCCAAATAGAGTCAATGTGTTTGTTCGGTTTCTTTTCGTAAAATTCAGAGTTTGTGAACGCATGTCTTGTTTGTCCGGTTTGCATCTTTAAGCCGGTATTTGTGTTCCATGTTTCAGTCCATTTGTTGAATAAAGGATTAAGGCGATCATATAATTGCCTTGACCCATGTCTTGTCATTTTTTTTCTTTTCTTTTCTCCATTAAGTTGTGTTTTGGCCGTTGGGTGTGGATGAGGCCTTCTTATTGTCAAGTTAATTTCCAAAAAAAAATTCTAGCAAAGCAAACACTCTTAGGACTAGTTTTGAGTTGAAAGTTGCATGACCCTTCTTTAGTACTTAGTCAATTTGTATATATTACTTGATTTTTAGGAGTTGTATACCTAAAATTTCCCTTTTATCAAACCTACCCCAAGCCGTAACATTACAAGCCCCAGGTTCTCTGATTTTGCTCCTTGACCAATGACTTCACCGGGATTGCCATTAGTTCGCTATGTGATGTGTGCCATTGTTTGTTTTTGTGTGCTCATCCGCCTTACCTTGAACTTGATCGTTGGAGTGACAACTTGTGAGGTGCTTTGTGGTCGTATAAACTTTGTTTGTTCCTCGCCCTTTGACTAGCTAAATTTTGTTGGGTTCGGGTATTGAGTGGTCTTGAACCTGGTGCACCTAGTGTCATTTCGAAGGTAATGCTTTACTTTCTTGAGTTTATGAATTTCGTACGGTTAAACCCTTAGTTGGATTTGCAAGTAAAAGCGAGCAAGTTTACTCCTTTGTCTTTAGTTGATTTGCTCGAGGACAAGCAAGACTTTAAGTATGGGGTGGTTGATAAGGTCGGTTTTTGACCTTATCTTTTAGGCAATTTCGTGGTTTGAACAGCAATTTTTGGGGCACTTTGTGTGAATGTTTGTGTGGTTTTTGAGTATTTTGTGATTTTTATGTTTTGGATAGATTTTTATTACTTTTAGTATTTTTTCGTGTTTTCTAGGGTTGTTTTTGTAATTTTGCACAATATTTCGTTTTTATGGTCCGTGGCGTTGGTGCGGTTATGTTTCTTTATGCTTGTTTTGGACAGGTATTATGACCCGGACTGGAAGTTGGTACATCGGCGCAAGGAAGAGTTCGAAGTGCTGAAAATCAAGGTGGCACAGCGTGCCACAATTAGGGCACGGCGTGCCAATCTGGCGGGCCAAGTGAAGCAATCTAGTGGAGTGGCACGAAAACATACCACTCAGACCAGCGTGGCGTGCTAACCCCAAAACCACATGGCACGGCGTGCCACCCCCAATTCTGCACAGCACGGCGTGCCACTTCCACCAGCACGGCGTGCCGAGCCCCGAAATCCTGCTGTTGCCCTACTTTCATCCTTTCTTTTTCCTGGTTTTAACCTAGCCATATAAATAGGTTATTTTTTAAGTTTTAGAGGATCTTTTTCCAGACTTTTAGAGTGAGAGCAGAAACTTGTAGTGAGGTTTGAGCTTGAACTATTTGTTCTCTTTGAATTGCGAACCATCGATTGGTAGTAGCTTAATATAGAACCTTCCCCTTTTGCGACGTTCTTGGTTCCGGCTTGAGTTCGTCTATAGAGGTACACCCCAAGCATCTTCACACCGTCGGAATTTGGTTAATCGGACCAAAAGGGCATAAGTTTTTCTTCTTCTCTTTTGTAATTTGATTAAGTTAGTTTTTGATTCCGTAAATTGATTGTGTTTGGTTGTAAACACTGAATTCGTTTCATCTTTCTTGATTAATACAATTGATTGCAAGTTAATTTCAATTTTTATTCCTTTTCTTTATGCAATTCCTTTAATGATAATCTAGTCTCATAAGATCTTAATTTATTAAGTTCATATTTGTGGCATTACCTAGATTAACGCCTAGGAAACCATTAGTATTGACGACACTGTGGAACTTACGTGCCCCTATTTTCTGAGCTTTAGAATTAGACCGCCTCTAAACAAGGGAAACCAGCTAAGGACCTAAAAGATCTAGATACAATAGGTTGAATTATCGAAAGAACATAATTAAGGGTTAATTGTTGAGTTAAATTCATCTTTTGTAGTTAATTGGTAAAGCCATCCCCATTAGCATTCATAGGTCGGTAAACCGCCAATTGATAACCCAAATTCAAGTGCAAAGTAAGCTGGAATAGATCAACTAGGAGTAGGATAATTTAGTTGTTAAGAAGAAATTCCCAACGGAGTCGCTATTGTGAGCAGACGACGTTTTTGACGAAACGTGGACTCCCTTTCCGAAGGAGCGCCTCGATTTCGGGCGGACCCCTCCCTCACGTGGGGTTTTTATTATGGAAAAATCGGTTTTGGAAAAAATGGAATTAATTCTTAAAAGAACCGAGACCTAAGCCTCGATGAATATTGTAGGAGTCGCCACCCGGCTCAGCTCAAACGGGAAATTTATAATGTAGCTGAACCGGACGAACGGCTGCTACACTATCCAGAGATCTAGGTCCGGACAAGTCTCTTATTTCGTGTCTAATTAAAATAAATATGGCCAATGTTCATAGACAGTATTTCAAATTCTAAAGTTAATTTTATTGCATTAAATTAAACATACAGCGCGCATACAGGTAAAGTAAAATAGTAAATGATTCAATTATTACAACCCGATTGAATAATAAAAAAAATAAAAGCTCTCGACCTCACTTTTACAACCGCCTAAGATACACGATTTATCTAAAAATTACAATCGCCTAGGATACACGTATTAATCTATTAAATACACCGAAAATAAAAACAAAAGAAACTAAAAGCTATAAGACAAAAGGTTAGCACAATATACGACACACCACAAATAGGACTCAAACATGACAGAATTGGGAATTTAGAATTCGGGAACATGTATTTAGGGGGATAACCGGGTCGGCTTGGCTAGCTGGCCCGGTTAGACCCGGAAAACATTTGGAAAAGTCCCTGTATTTTGGTTTTGTGAGAAAATCATTTTGAAAACAATTTTGCCGGTTTACTTAATTTCAACATGTGAGGTGGGTTGGTTTTCGAAAGAATCGGGTCTCCGTTGTGGCATTGTTCTAAATGCAATTTTACTAAAAACTAAATCTAGGGTCGTGAATGCACACAACAAAATTCGTTTTTGGTGATTTTCGGATTTTTTGAATTTTTTAGGGATTTTTGGAAATTTTTGGGGATTATTCTAGAAATTCTGATTCTAGAATTTACAGTCGTGTGACTGTAAGCAATCCAAACTCAGGATTTTGCCAAAATTTTATTTTAAATAAACTGAAAGAAAATCATCTGGAAACCAAGAACACTCGTACGACTGTATCAAACTCAAGAACAGTCACACGACTATTATTGATTTCCAAAAATAGGAAGGCGAAACGTTGAACAAAAAAGGCACAAAATATCACCAACCACCTAGAAAGCTTGAAAAACAGAAGGGATAAAGAGTGGTAACCTTTTTGGCGCATGTCCACTGTAGGATTGACCCCTGGCGTCGCTCCAATCCACTAAAATTCGCACTTTTCTCCTTGGATGAAAGTTGGAAACTTTGGGTCCAAAAATCCAAAATGCTTAGGAATCCTAGGGTTTCTAGTCCGAAATTTGATTTGTTTGTGGAGCTAGATTATTAACCTAGGAGTTTCTAACAAATTTTTATACTTTAACCTGAGAATCAAAAGAAATAGAAGAGGAAAATAAGTTTTTGTTGAGTTAGGTTTTTTCCTCTTTTCCTTGTCTCTTTCTCTCTTTTCTCTCTCTCTAAATTTCTGAAAATCCAAAGCCAATCCCCCCTTTCTCACTTTTTCTCCCTTCTATGTCTGATTTTCTGAGATTTCTTCAACAAATCTGGGCCAATTAATGCCTAAATCTCCTCCTCCTTCTTTCTTATGTCATGGGCATGGTGTTCTGCACCTACCCCGATATTATAGTCGTACGACTGTAAGTTTTACATTACAGTCGCACGACTGTAACGACAGTCGCACGACTGTATATTACAGTCGTGTGACACCTGCTCTCTTTTTTTTAAGGGAGTAAAATTCTGGTACTTACAATCGGGCAAAGCTTGTTATGCGCTTTTGGACACTTTGCAATTTCTTTTTTCTCTTTTCAGGTGTGAAGTCTTTCGAGACGAATACCATTTTTAGGTCATCATCTGTCTTTAAGTTCATTTCATACAATGATGTGTCATGTATGCTAAAGATATTAAATGAATGTTTGTACGTATGCACAGTGTTCCATCCATAAAAATATCGCACAAGTAATTGAAATCAAATTGCATTACATTAGACGCCTGGTGGGCTGAAGTGTTCACAAAACAGAATAGAACACAAAATAAATACATCAAAATAGTTGTCATCCTCCACATGCGGAGGGTCTTCTTTTGCTGCTGCATCATCTCCTTAATGGCTTGAACATGCAGATCAATTAAAGCTGGGTAAGGGGTTGTTCTGGACATTGGGCTTCAAAGGTGGTTCTACAATCTTTCCTTCGGTGATTAATTGTTGGACAGCCCTTAGTAATTGCATGCAATCATTCGTGTGGTGCCACACTGTCACGTGATAGGAACAGAAATTTCCCTTGTCGGTCTCAGCCAGCTTTTCAAACAGCTTCAGAGAATTCAATTTACCGCTGTTCCTACATTTCGCAAAAATCTTTGCCAAAGAAAGAGTCTAAGGTGATAGGCCTCGAATTTGAAAATTCCCGTTTTGGCCGCCCTGCTACTGGGACACAATGGCAACTTCAGCTGGCTTGTCTTCTGAAAGTTGCCCGCTTTTGTCTATAGGGCCGGAACCAGATCCAATGCCTGATCCAGTTGCAGTAGTCGACCCATATTCGACACTATACCCGAAGCCTTTGCTGCCCCTGTAGCTTGTTGCCTTTTCCTCTTCATCCCTCTCAATTTTCATGGCCATGCTATACACATCACTGAGCTCACTAAAGGAGTGGAATTTGATATTGTTCCTGAAGACGTCCCTACTACCATTAATCAACTTTTGAATTAGTTCATCCTCGTCGAGGCGGTTCTTCAGCAGAATCATTTTGTTCATCCATCTCTGTTAGTAAGCATCAAAGGATTCATTATGCTGCTGCTTAACCCTTTCTAGGTCATACAGCTTCATCTGGATCTTGGTGTTGAAGCTGTAATATTTGATGAAGGATGCTGATAAGGCCTCCCAATCTGATTGCACATCTTCGGATAAAGAATTATACCAGCTCAGTGCGCCTCCCTCGAGTGTGGTCGGGAAGAAATTAATCAGCTGCTGCTTGGTTGTGCCTGCCGTCAGTATGATTCTGACATAAAGGTTCACGTGGGCCTCCGGTGAGCCAATCCCCTTGTAGGAAGGGACTTTAGGCACTTGAAACTTAATGGGGAAGGTCTCAATGCCCTTGTTGATCATTGCATCGACATTTAATCCTCTCTTGGTGTTGGATATGCCCTAGTCCCCGAGGCATTGGACCTTGTTGTGTATTATACATTTATTGGATTTATGTATTATACTTATTTTGTGTTATTAATAAAGGCATTGATATATTTATTATATATATCTTGTGCAATATCTTAAATGAAGTATCCAATAGACATATCCATATCCATGATGACAAGTGTCATGCACTTGGCAGTAAGACCATGGATAGGGTAAACGATATGACCATAAAGAAATCCGTAGTCTGTTCTAGTCATGGGAATGAATGGAACTAAAGACTATCATTAACCTGGTTGCATGGCGATGTCTAACCGATCATTGGACATGGGATGTCAACCAAGTTCATGGTACATGCAAAAGGGGCATGGTACTGGATAGATCCACTAAATGAGAAATCCATATGGTATAGTACCATGTAGTACTTGTATGGATCCTTTGACCTGACTATATGATGGTGTTGCATGTGAGGTCGCATACTTAGGGGTACGCCTAAAGGGCCTGTAATAGGGTGCCAAGTATGGGTACTTTCGTGTATGTCACTTAGCATGGCAATGCTATGGATATGCGAAGGGATTTGTCACTTAGTAGTCCACTGAAAAGATATCACTGGCCTCTTGATGAATGTGACTGATAAGAGTGTGGCCACACCCAAACAAGTTGGAACTTGTTTGTGAGCATCAGTACATTCGGGATCAAGTAAATGTCCGAACACAAAAGAGGGTAATCAATCCATGCCTCTGTGTTGGACATCGATATTAATGACATGGGATATACAAGTTCAACCTACAGGATTATGATTATAGTTGGACTGCCATCTCTATCTTAATTGGGGGCTGCAGTGGCTTGCTAGAGCCCAACTGCAGTCTGTGGGCCACAGGCCCACTACCAACATAAAGATGGGCCCACGGGATCGTACACACTGAGCGACTGAACACAGACTTAAGGAAATCACCTGTATACTTGGAGCATACACTCTGGAGAGAGAGGATTATATTAATTGTATTATAAAAGATCAATTGGATTGATCATAATAATAAGATTAATATTTGATTGGCATTCTCATAATTAATTGGATTAATTATGAAATTATTTCCTAGGTGGAAATATTCATATGTATAGGTTTACATATGAATTCATTTTGTGAAGATCTAATTTTAATTTCATGGATTAAATTAATTAGTCAAACCAATTTCAATTAAATGTAAATAATATGTTACATGGTGTAATATATTATATACATGTGCAAATTAAAGTTGGGCTTAAAATTAATATAAACCAGAAAAATTAAAATAGATTTGGGCTTACAATGAAAGAAGGAAAGCCCACACATGGTGAGCCGAGAATTTCAGCCACCTACGGTTAAAACAACCGTAGGTATTTTGGCCAAGGAGGAGACAAGCCACCATAGCCGAAATTCTCATCCCCTCCCGCTCCAAAGTTCGTGATTTTCCGACGCTAGCACGGGTTGTGTTCGAAAGGCGTTCGTGTACGTGAACGAGGAGGGATTCTACCTTGATTCCTGTAGTCTGCATACATCTCTTGTAGAGATAATCCGGGTAAGAGATCAATCTCTTGTTGGTTAAATTTTTGTTCTTGCAATTTCCATTTCAATTGCTCCTGGGCACGGGTTTGAGGAAATCACCGCGTTCTTCTGCTTTAATCGGGTCATTTCCGGTGACAAATCCCAACACTTGGAGCCCAGGATGATGTTGGCCCTTTCTTTAGCTCGGCGACTACTTCATCCAATTCAGCATATTTGGCCTTCATCTTTTTTTCCATAGCTGCCTCCATCTCTTGCAGCTTCTCTACGCTGGCTGAGACATCAGCCCCAAATTGAGAAGACTCATCTACCTTTTCTTTTACGGGCCTACTGGTTCCGATATCCTCGGTTTCCCTTACAACAGCCCGAATCTCTTCTTTCAGCATGTCACGGAAATCCTAGGATCTCAGGAAATCCTTCAGGGCATCAGCAAGACTTGGTGTTTGATTGGCCATTTATACTTCCTCCCCGGAATCAGAATCACTATCAGTTTCTACTGTTTTCTATTCCCCAATAGCCCTCAAAGCTTGAGACCTTGTCCTTGGTCGATCCAGCTTACTCTGTGTACTGTCTATACGGAGCTTTGGTATTTTCTAGTCTCACGTATGTATGGTCCTACATCATAAGTGGAGAGTTAGGGATGGTAAATGAATGACGTGGTGTCGTGGAGAATGATGCTTCATGAATGGAAATGAAAATGAGGATGATCTTTGTATGTTTGAATTTCCTTTGTTCGAGATGTCCCAAGAGTGCCCAATGTTATGCAAAGTAATGCAAAAGTGTCTCGTGGGAGTCACCGCACAGACAGAGGTCAGGTGCCTTTGGGGCACCTAATGAATTGTCGTGAGATGGCCGCGTATGTGCCAGCACATGAGTGGAGTTTCAATGCTTTGTGGGTCAATGTCATAAAGTGAAATGGTCACGTGATGACCGTCCCACGGACAAAGTTCTGATGCTTTTAAAGCAATATGATATGAAGTGATGTTACAGAAAAGTCACGCGTAATTCGAGACACGGACAGAGGTTCGGTGTTCATGGAACACCTTGCATGATTTTGATAATGTTATGGAATGCCTCTATATGTGTACTAATTCGGTACTCGGGGAGTACCTCGAATGATTTTACAATGTCATGAAATGGTCCGATGTGAACCATAATGCGCAAATAGGATTTCGACATCACTGAGACACCTATGATGAATGAATGTGATGACATCATATGAACCGTCACACGGAAATAAATCTAGGACCATTGTGGTTTTCTATTGAATGATATGATATTTATGAAATGGCCGAGTGCGATCCGGTGCACAGGCGGAACACGGGCAGTTTTGGGGTACCCGATATGTCATGGAATGAAATGATCGTGAAGGGTACACTTGGAATCATCCTTTATTAGGTGAGATGAAATGATATGGATGTGTATGTCACACGGAAATGCAAGTGGCTGCGCGAAAATGTGGTTAAAATGCAAGACACATGAAATGATGTCATGTATGCTTTGTGGAAATATCGCACGCGAGATGTAAATGGCACATGAATAAAATGTCGTGGCTGCATGAAAATGTGATTAGTGTCACATATATGTCGATGTTTGAAAGGTCTGCGTAAAGATGTGGTTAGAATGGCACACGAAAGCTATGCATGTTTGATGCTTCATGAAAAGTCAAATAGAAAACACCACAGAACAAACGTTAGCACACGCAAAAAAATGCGCTCCCTTCCAACCTTATTCCTCCTTTCGATTGGTCTCACATTCTTCCTAGGTGTTGGGTCTCTTTGGCATCAATGGGGGACACCAAAGGCACACATTCAATGTTCATTTTGAATTTTAATTTTTGGTAATCCTAGGGGAAGTTGCTAAGCCATTACATGTGGGCCAAAGTCAAAACCAAGGGTCGTACAGGCTCCCATAGCGAATATACACTTCCCCACCGTAGAACATGATGTAAGGTCATGTGTGCTATGAGTGGTTTACCCTGTCGGGTGTCTCCAATCCTGGCAGTAGAGGTAGGCCACCTTTTTGGGTAAACCGGGGCTGATCAGTGTGTTGGAGGGATTGAGAAGAAGAAAATGTCATGATATGCAAGGTGCAAATAAATATGGTAATATGAACTAGTGAAGTGACTACAAGCGAGGTTATATTTCGGTAGTTGCCTAAGTTCCTCAAGTTTTTATGAAAACTTTTTAAGAAACCATGTTCCCTAGTGGAGTCGCCACTGTGAGCGGATGACCTTTTTATAAAAGAAAAACTTACGGACGTGGCGAAGCGAACTGGGGAAAACGTTTTTGTTATGTTTTGGTTTTGGTGGAAAAAGCCGGTTTTGCTTATCTAGAGTTAGGAAAAAAACCATTGATTTGATTTGGAAATTCCTTTTGTAGAAAACATTTTCCCGTTTTAACTTAAAGACCGCGAAATTAAATCCCGAGATCAGTGACAGAGTCGCCACCCAAATTAGCTCATCCGGGAATTCCGGTACAGCTCCCTACCGAGGGCAGACTACCGTACCTAATCCAGAGATTTAGGGTTCGGGCAAGTGACTTACTTAACCTCTAGCTTGCTTTCACTTCACAGTTTATATTACCATATTTAATTTGCTTTATCATCTTTCTCTAACCCCATTTTGTTTATTTAAAATCAGCCGATGATAAAGCAAAATGCAAAAAATAAATTACAGGAAAATAAAGCATTCAGCCAAAATATATAAAAAAAAATAATAGAGACTGATTATACAACCCAATCAAATAAAAATGGAAAACTCTCGTCCTCACTTTTACAATCGCCTATGTACACGAGGATCTAAAAATTTACAACCGCCTAAAAATACACGAAATAATCTATTAATTACAGTGAAAATAAAAATAAAAGCTATAAGACAAATTGGTTAGCACAGTTCATATCACACCCACAGATAGGACTTCAAATAGGACAGAATTGGGAATTTAGGAAACGGGGGCATGCATTTAGGGGGTAACCAGGTTAACCCGACCGGTTAGACTTGGAAAACGGTTTTGAAATGCCCTGTAACTTTTGTGCTGGAAAATCATTTTTTCGAAAACATTTGGCTCGGTTACATGCGAATTTCCATTTTTGTGGGTCTGTTATCCTGGAATCCATGGTTCCGTTCGTGTGGGTTCCTAAATACACAATCCATCTAGGGTCCAAAGTGTGATAAACACACCAAAAATATTTGTGAAAAATACTATTTTGCTCGTTTTCAATATTTTCCGAGGATTTTATAGGGTTCGGGGGTCCGCTAGTGTTGAACTATGGATCCGATTCAGATAAAACAACCTCGAAACTCAGAAAATAAACCCGGGAAATATAGAAAACCCTAATATCCGTACGTATAGAAATTTGAAAACCAAAATTTTATGACATACGGATGGATTTGGGCCGAAAATGATCACAACAAAATGCAAGAAATGGAAAACGGACTGTTTTCCGCCGATCGGGACTATTCAGAAATCTGTCCCTGAAGAACAGAGCCGCCCGGCTCTGTTCATCATGAACACAGCCGCCCGGCTCTATTCGGGTAATCCGGTTTCCAAAAGTTGCAAAAACGAAGAAGACGCACAGAAAAGACAATACAAATAGGTTTAAGGCCTCTCAGAGTTTACCTTGATGTTGTTTTAATGCTTTGAACTTCAAGAGATGGATTGAAAGCTTGGAATGTTTCCTGGGAACTCAACCAGCTGAAAACCGCAACTATCTGAAACAATCTGAAACGAATCTGAAACAATCCAAAATCAATGTACAAAGGTTAAGCAACTTGTGTTTAATGTTTTAAGATTGATTTTAGGTCTTGGTCCTTGCGTTTTTGGGGCCTCCCTTTCTCAGTTTCTTTCTCTCTTTTTTCTTCTCTGCTTCTCTTTTCTTCTCTATTTCTTTGGAAAATGTTTTTCTACCTAAGGTCCTAAAAGTCTCCTCTCCTCTTGATTTGATTTTCTCTTTTCTTTTATACCCTCCCCTTCTCATCATTTCAAGCATTAAATGGCCGCCTTACTTTTCTGATTTTGAGCCAAGTTGCTCTGCTTTGCAGAGCAACTTGGCTCACCCACTAGAGTCGTACAGCTCTAATTTGAAAACTAGAGCCATGTGTCTCTAATAAGAGCCGGGGCAAAATTTCAAAAATTAGACGCGCACCCGAAACCCTAGAAACCACTCGGGCGGGGATTTCGGATTGCGGATAGCTTGGTTTTCAGGATGTTTGAGGAACTCCAAGCAACATTCCATCTTTTTCAAGTCCGGTTCATGTCCGTCCATTCAACAGGTAACACAGGAATTCTCATCATAGAGGTCAGGAAAACCCGACGCTTACAACACACGGAATGATGTGCGCTCCCTTCCAACCTTATTTCTCCTTCCGATTGGTCTCACATTCTTCCTAGGTGTTGGGTCTCTTTGGCATCAACAGGGGATACTAAAGGCGCACGCTCAATTTTCATTTTAAATTTATGTTTTGGTAATCCTAGGGGAAGTTGCTAAGCCACTACATGTGGGCCAAAGTCGAAACCAAGGGTCGTAGAGGTTCCCATAGCGAATTTACACTTCCCCACCATAGAACACGATGTAAGGTCATGCGGTGCTATGAGTGGTTTACCCCGTCAGGTGTCTCCAATCCTAGTGGTAGAAGTAGGCCACCTTCTTGGGTAAACCGGGGCTGATCAGTGTGTTGGAGGGATTAAGAAGAAGAAAATGTCATGATATGTAAGGTGCAAATCAATATGGTAATATGAACTAGTGAAGTGACAACAAGCGAGGTTATGTTTCGGTAGTTGCCTAAGTTCCTTAAGTTTCTTGTGAAAACTTTTTAAGAAACACTCATCCCCAGCAGAGTCGCCACTGTGAGCGGACGACCTTCTTCTTAAAGAAAATTCGGGATGCGGCGAAGCGAACCGGGAAAACGTTTTCGTTCGATTTGGTTTATGGGAAAACGGGTTTTGTTATCTTAGAAAAATCATGGATTTGATTTGGAAATTCCTTTATAGAAAACATTTTCCCGTTTTAACTTAAAGACCTCGAAACTTAAATCCCGAGATCAGTGACAGAGTCGCCACCCTGATCACGAATTCCGGTACAGCTCCCTACCGAGGGTAGACTACCGTACCTAATCCAGAGATTTAGGGTTCGGGCAAGTGACTTACTTAACCTCTAGCTTGCTTTCACTTTACAGTTTATATTACCATATTTAATTTGCTTTATTATCTTTCTCTAACCCCAATTTGTTTATTTTTAGTCAGCGGATGCTAAAGCAAAAATAAATTGCAAAAAATAAAGCATTCATCCAAAAATATACAAGAAAGTAGTAGAGGCTGATTATACAACCTAATCGAATAAAAATAGAAAACTCTCGTCCTCACTTTACAATCGCCTAAGTACACGAGGATCTAAAAAATTACAACCTTCTAATTTGCACGATAATAATCTATTAATTACAATAAAAATGATAAAAATAAATGCTGCAAAATAAATTGGTTGGCACAGTTTATATTGCACACATAGATAGGACTCAAATAGGACAGAATTGGGAACTTAGGAAATTGGCACATGCATTTAGGGGGTAACCGGGTTGATCCGACCGGTCAGACCAGTTAGACCTAGAAAACGGTTTTGAAACGCCCTGTAATTTTCGTGCTGGAAAATCAATTTTTGGAAAACATTTGGCTCGATTACATGCAAATTTCCATTTTTGTGGGTCTGTTGTCCCGGAATCCAGGGTTCCGTTTGTGTGGGTTCCTAAATACACGATCCATCTAGGGTCCAAAGTGCAATAAACACTCCAAAAACATGTGTGAAAAATACTATTTTGCTAGTTTTCGATATTTTCCGGGGATTTTATAGGGTTCGGGGGTTCGCTAATGCTGAACTATGGATCCAATTCAGATAAAACAACCCCAAAACTCAGAAAATAAACCCGGAAAACACCAAAAACCCTAACATCCGCATGCACAAAAATTTGAAAACCAAAACTTTATGACATACGGATGGATTTGGGCCAAAAATGATCACAACAGAATGCACAAAATGGAAAACGAACTGTTTTCAGCCGATTGGGACGATTAGGAATTCTGTCCCTGAAGAACAGAGCCAGGCGGCCGTGGTACCAGAGCCACCCGGCTGTGTTCATGAGGAACACAGCAGCTCGGCTCTATTCGGGCAATCCAGTTTCCGAAAGTTGCAAAAACGAAGAAAACACACAAAAAAGACAATGCAAATAGGTTTAAGGCCTATCAAAGTTTACCTTAATGTTGTTTTTGTGCTTTGAACGCCAAGAAACGGATTGGAAGCTTTGGAATTTGTCTGGAATTTCAACCGGCCGAAAACCGCAACAATCCGAAATGAATCCGGAACAATCCCCAATCGATGAGCCAAGGTTAAACAACTTGTGTTTAATGTTTTTGGATTGATTTTAAGTCTTTGTGTTTGTGTTTGGTTCAGTCCTTGCTTAGTCTCAGCCTCTCCTTTTCTCTCTATTTCTATTTTTTATCTCTATCTCTTTGGAAAGTGTTTTTTTTTTTTTTTTTGCCTCCATTTGCAAAAGTCTCTTCTTTTCTTTTGATTTGATTTTGTTCCTTTTATACTCTCCTCTCACATATGATTTCAAACATTAAATGGCCGCCTGACTTTCTGATTTTGCCCAAAATCCCTTCTGCCGAGCGAAGTTGCTCTGCCCACTAGAGCCGTGTGGCTTTAGCAAGAGCCGGGGAAAAATTTCAGAAATCGGATGCGCACCCTAATATTGGAGATTGTGCCCTAAGGCCAATATTGGATTATGTAATTTGACTTCTAAGATTAATCTAATGTAGATTAATATTGTCATTTATGTTTGTATGTTAGCATTTATGATAAGTATCCATGAATAAATCGTGTTATTCTAAATATCCCTAGTCGATTGTTATTATGGGAATAATAACAAACTAAGACTAGTGTGAGTGATAATGGATATTCATAAGATGAATATAGTGTATACAGATACAGATTATACTCACGGGTAATATGTTAGAGAACATGTTGCTAGAGACCCACTATAAGATCAAGTTCATGGTCACGTGTCACAACTGATCTTGATTATAGTAGTGTCATCAGCTGATTCCTTTGACCTGAGGTCACCATGGATTCCGGGATGAATTCATGTTGTGCTTTGACGCAGTCAAACGCTGCTTGTAACAGAGTAGTTATAAAGGCTGTGGTTGGGTACAATATGACTCATGCTTAGGGATGTGAGTGACAGATATGGGATTTTGTCCCTCTCTAACAAGAGAGCGATATCACTGGGCCCCTCGATAAGTAAGACTGTCAAATGCATGGCCGTGCTCAAATAATTGATAGAGTATCAATTGATTTGTCTGAACAGTTTACTTTGAGATCGAGAAAGCATATGATTAATTATATAAGATTGACAAGTATACCATGTCTTATGATTAATCATGATATCAAAGAGACAAAAGGGAATATGACATTCTATAAATAGGTATTGGATCATTCCAATCGTATTAATTGGGTAGTCATAAAGGCTTGCTAGAGTCCGCTTATGACTTATAAGGATATTATGGTAATTTCCTTATTGCCAATTGATATGAACCTATGGGGTCACACACAAAGAGCAAAATGAAGTTCATCTTTTCGGGTATAAATTATTATTGGATAATAATTTATGAATGAGAAAGAGTATAAATATATATAGTGATATATATTTATGTATATATAAATATTAATGTGATTAATATTGCATAAAGTATGCTACATATTATAATTTAATTATATAGAGATATAATTAATTATAATATTATATATACATATGTGTATTATGGAGAATTGATTTGATTTAATGTTAATTGAGAATTAATATTAAATTGTGTGGGTTAATATATAATTATAACTAATAGGTGTATTAGGTTATAATTATAATTAACTAATTAGGTTTTATATTTAAGGAAATAAAAACCTAAAAACCTAATCAATCCTAAAGACATAGATGAAGAATTCGGCCACCACACTCCAAATAGAGCCAGCCGAAATTCTCCTCCCAAGCCAAAGGGAAAAATCTGATTTTTTCTGCTCTTTTCTCTCGTTCGAAGAATTGTTCTTCAATCCCGGCGCTAGCACGCGGTGAATGAATTGCTCCGTGTGGATCAACCGTAGAGGGAAGCTACTTTGGTTCCTAATTGATTCAAAGCCTACAAAGAATTAAGGTAATTCTTTAACCCTCCTTCCAATTCAATGCAATGTACATGGGTCCTTGGTGGGGATTAATCCGTTTTTCCGCTGCGCATATTTTGTTTTGTGCGATTAAATCCCCAACAGTGGTATCAGAGCCACTTGTATTTTGATTGAATTGGATTTATGTTTTGATTGGATCAAAATTGCATGTTAGGGTTTGTATGATTTTGATTGGATCAAAATTGTTGTTAGGGGTTTGTATGTTTTTATTTAGGGTTCTATGTTATTATGAATAACAAATTAAAATTTGATTTTAATGTGAATCATTGTGAATGATTTGTTTTAATAATTTGAAATGTTTAAGGGGTTGGTATCATGAATTTGATTCATGGGATTTTAATTGAAATTGTTTCAATTAATTAAATGAAATAAAAAAAAAAAAAAAAAAATTGTTTCGTTATTCTGGGCATAATGCCCAGAATATTTTTTGGGTGCAATGCAATTGCAATTGCAATTGCGCCCAACTGCAATTGCAATTGCAATTGCAATTGCACATGCTGCGTAAGCAGCATGCTGCTTACGCAGCATGGGCTGCGCAGCATGGGCTGCGCAGCTATGTGTTGCGCAGCCCGTCGGGCTGCGCGCAGTATTGGATACTGCAGTGCGAGGCCCGACGAGCATGCTGTCCGACAGTTTTACCCCTTTTTCGTTTTAAGTGTGGAAAATTGTTTCTGCATATTTACGAATTTTTCCAAATTAATTAATTCTAAATACAATGTGATTGTATTTTACCACTTTGAACCCTAAATATTTTAGATATAAAATTATTGTTGATAATTTTATGCATGGTGTTATGGTATGGTTTTGGACCCCGTGGATGCTTTATTTTATTTATTATGGTTTTATATAAATACGACCTGCGAGTCGTTTGTATTTATGTAAATTTTAATTTTAATTTTACTAGATAAATTGTATAGGATGCAATTTATGATATGTAAAATTTATTTTACTAGAAAAATTGTATAGGTTGCAATTTTTTGTAAAATATAAATCCATGAGATGGTGCTTAGAAGCAAAGACGTGGAGGCGGATCCAAGAGGCGGTGCAATGACCATGTGATGGATGCTACCACCTAGGATATGACCTTGTTGATTTTCATATTGGCCTATGAAAATCAATGTAGATTTAAACCATACCATAACACGGTTTTGAGTCTTATGCATGTTATATTTATTTTATGCCATAAGATGCCATGTTAATAAATATTGATGCATGTTAGAAATTATTTTGCATGTGATGCAAATGTTAATATATATATGTATGTAAATGCATATTTTGATACATTTAAATGCCATGTGATGCCATGCTAAATATTCAATATGCATGCTAGATGAATGTATGACATTGGATGCCATGCTAGAATTAATATTAACTTAGAAAGATTAATGTTAATGCCATGTATTGTATGAGATACATTTTAATCACAGGAATTAATAAACCCTAAATAAACTTATGAAGTTTATATTTTTGCCACCCAATTACGTATAACACTAGTCAAGTACTATGTTCGCATCATGGTAGCCACGCCAAAGCGGGTACGCATGTTGTGACCTTAGCGAAGCGATAATATGAGAAATGGTGATTCTCATTGTGTTGTAATTGGTTTAACAAAGGGTTAATCAAAACGGTGTTTGAGCCCGAGGCAAAGATGAGATGAGTAACATACAATTAAATATGATATATGATATCATGCATCTCATAAATTAGAAGAGTTGCATAATGATGCAATTGGCAAAGAAGTGCACATCCAAAATATGTTTAAATGGTTTAAAGCATGATTTTGAGTCTTTGCCTACCGAAATTATATTTAATCATAGGGACATGCCAAAGCAGCGCTATGGTTAAGTATGGATTTTGGATCTTCACCCACTTAAATATTTTAAAGGGTTTTATAATTTAAGTGGGAGCATTTAAATAAAAATCTTTACACGCTTTATTATAGTTATGATTGCTATTACCATGATCTCGATTGTTATTGAACTTTGAGAATTGTTCTCAAATCAAAAGGAATCATATGTTCTCAATAATCCTTTTGCCCAATGAACCACTAGCAATTGTAACATGAGTATAAAAGATGCTTACTTGAAGCATCGAAGGGACTCTGTTTAAAATTTATTATCTTACACTTGCCACCAATTCTTCCGCACGTGGAAGTTTTACTTGAGGTATATGATACATCACAAATGGAAATGTTCCATCAGTTAGTGAGTAAGAAAAGATAAGTGTTTGAGGCAACAATTTCTCATTGGCATCCAAAAGGCATTAAGATGTGATCTTGAATTCATTATTTGATAGTCATTGGTGATGAACTATCATTTGAATGACATGGAGAAAATTGTGAATTAGTTGCATAAGATGCAAAAGAATGTTAAGTTATCCATAAAGGATAAGCCCGCCTCGAATTGTGTGCTTATGGTTCAAAAGGAAAAGGATAATAGTAGGGTCGAAAAGTATAAATACCGAAAGGGTTTCGGTGAAAGTATTTTAAAGGCCAAAGCTGTTGGCATAGAGAGATCTCCAAAAGAAGGATGTTGCCATTTCTAGATTGAATCGTTCATTAGAATGGAAATAGCAAACTTTGTTTGGAGAACTATGAGAAGATGAAAGGCAGTAAGACTGCTACCTTAAGTATTTATTAACTATTCTACTCTTGTTTCTATATCAAAAGATATTAGATACCGTTGTGAATCTCATATTAGTAGAATATGATGAATCGCAATTTGAATAGAAACCTTATGAAGGTGAAAGGTAGAATGCGAATATGCAAGAGAAGCAAAGGTTGTTACTCAAAGGTTATGAACTTTTACATGTGAGTTATGAACTCTTGTTGCCTATTGAGCTTGTTGGCTTGAGTAAACAAATGTTGTTTATTTTATAATTGTGAATTATAAACTTTATAAAGACATGATTATGAAATGTAGATTTACATAATTGTCTTTATATGTGAAGCCCATCTGTAACATAAATACTGTAAGGATCGAATCAAACGGTTTGATTCAACCTATTTTGGCAGTGTCGTCTTGGAGACATAAGCAAAGTCGCATTTTGAAACTCCATAAGAATGGACTTTTGGATTCATGAGATTATGAATCATCTTGAATCATGCGAATGTTGTTTATTATAAAAGATGACAAAAGTGGTTCTTTGCTAAAAGTAGTTAAAGAATAATCGATTTATTAAGCATTATACATGTGGATGTATATGAATTATAAATCAACTGCTAAAGAAGGTTTTAATACTTCATTACCTTTATGGAACTTTTCACTAGATAAGAGTATCAAATGAAACACGAGTTTGGAACTTTTGAAGTGTTCAAAAGCTTGTAAAAGGAGTATGAAGTATCTTGACATGATAGTAAAGTCACTTAGATATGATCCAAGTGGTGAACATTTGAGTCAAGATTTTGACAATCATCTTAGAGATTGTGGGACTGTCTCACAATTAACTCCTCCAATTACGCCACAAAGGAAGTTGTGTCGAAAAGGGAGTAGTCGAACTCTATACAGATATAGTTCAATCTATGATGAAGGCAAGTTGATCATCGTTTTCTCGAGAATATGCCATTAAAGCAGCTGTGTATATTGTTCCGTCTAAAACAATTCATGAATCAACATATGAGATATGGTTGGGTAAGAGACCCAAATTGTTTCATTGAATAAGTTTAGGGCTGTAAAGCTTATTTCGAATAAGTTGGCACCTAAATTTAAATATCGTATTGTGGATTACTCAAAAGGAAAGTAGGAGTTGTTACTCCTGTGTTTCTTTGGGATACAAAGTAGTTGTAGCTAGAAATGGTTTCCCCTTGAAGAGGGAGTTAATTTCTAGTAGAGTTAGTGGGAGTAAGGTACACCCACAAAACTCGTAATTCACAAAAGTGACATTTAACGTTGAAGAGGAACGTGGAAATGGTTTCATGATCATTGTTGAAATTACACAAGCCCAATGAAAGTCTAGTGGAATACGACATGATTAGGAGAGATATGGATTTCTCAAAATCATGATGTAACTTTACTAGATGAAGTAAGTCTTCTTTTATGAAGAAGCAATGTTAGATTTTGAATCTAATAAGTGACTTGATGCTACAAAGGTTGAAGATAAGTCCGTGTCTGACAATCAAAGTATAGACTTTGATAAATCTTTTAGAAGATGTATATGCAATGGTTGCAAATGAGTCTTCAAATTGAAAACCGACATGGATGGTGATCTTCAAACTTATAAAGCACGACTAGTGACAAAAGGGGTTATAAACAAATTCATAGTAGTGACTATGAGGATACGAACAAATTCATAGTAGGACTATGATGAAATCCTCCTTCATCATTAATCATGATCAAGTCATACTGAGTTCTTGTTGCCATATCCGCATAATATGATTATAAAAATATGGCAAATGGATATCAAAATCTGTTTTCTACGTGAAAACATGATTGAGGAGGTGTACGTGACACAACCCAAAGTTTTGAGCATCCAAAGAATTTAAGTAGCGTATGCAAGTTTCAAAGATTCTTATAAGAATCAAAACATGCATCAAATAGTTGGAGTCATAGTTTTGATAAAGAAATCAAATGGTTTGATTTTATCAAAAGGATGATGAATCTTGTGTTTCAAAAGGATCAGTGGGAGCATATCGGTATTCCTAATGCTATATGTGGATGACATATTGCTTGTTTGAAATAACATTCTTACCATGCAAGAAGTAAAATCTTGGCTAAGAAAGTAATTTCAATTAATGTTTAAGCAAGGCTGCCTATATTCTTGAAATTAGAATCTATAGAGATAGATCTAAAAGAATGTTTAGGTTTAAGTCAAAGCATTGAAAGCGTTCAATGAGAAAGACTTAAAAGAAGCTTGCTTATGTTAACTGTGTAAATAGTTGCACATATACAACTGATTGCAATTAGTTGCAATATATCAATCGAGATATCGTATTCTCTTAAAAGAGATGTTATGATTTTGAAAGGTTCAAAATAAAACGTTATAGCTAAATATCTATAATAATAGTCAAAGTATATAGCTACATATGATGTAAATTTTGGATGAAGAAGTTCATCAAAATTTTGTGTTTTGTTCTAAGCATTGCTTATCCTGTGAGACTATTGTAGGGACAATAGTTCAATGCGTAAGAACCCTGTATGACACAAGCATATACTTAGGCGTCTTTCACTAATTTAGAGAGGCTGTCTCTAAAGAAAGAGTGAAAATGTGTAAAGTAGCAACGGAAGCGAAAATTAATAATTCACTGACAAAGACTCCTGCACGAGTGAATACATGAAGGTCATGTAGGTCAATGGGTATAAGATACTTGTATGATTGGCCATAGTGCAAGTGGGAGATTGTTGGAGATTGTGCCCTAAGGCCAATATTGGATTATGTAATTTGACTTCTAAGATTAATCTAATGTAGATTAATATTGTCATTTATGTTTGTATGTTAGCATTTATGATAAGTATCCATGAATAAATCGTGTTATTCTAAATATCCCTAGTCGATTGTTATTATGGGAATAATAACAAACTAAGACTAGTGTGAGTGATAATGGATATTCATAAGATGAATATAGTGTATACAGATACAGATTATACTCACGGGTAATATGTTAGAGAACATGTTGCTGGAGACCCACTATAAGATCAAGTTCATGGTCACGTGTCACAACTGATCTTGATTATAGTAGTGTCATCAGCTGATTCCTTTGACCTGAGGTCACCATGGATTCCGGGATGAATTCATGTTGTGCTTTGACGCAGTCAAACGCTGCTTGTAACAGAGTAGTTATAAAGGCTGTGGTTGGGTACAATATGACTCATGCTTAGGGATGTGAGTGACAGATATGGGATTTTGTCCCTCTCTAACAAGAGAGCGATATCACTGGGCCCCTCGATAAGTAAGACTGTCAAATGCATGGCCGTGCTCAAATAATTGATAGAGTATCAATTGATTTGTCTGAACAGTTTACTTTGAGATCGAGAAAGCATATGATTAATTATATAAGATTGACAAGTATACCATGTCTTATGATTAATCATGATATCAAAGAGACAAAAGGGAATATGACATTCTATAAATAGGTATTGGATCATTCCAATCGTATTAATTGGGTAGTCATAAAGGCTTGCTAGAGTCCGCTTATGACTTATAAGGATATTATGGTAATTTCCTTATTGCCAATTGATATGAACCTATGGGGTCACACACAAAGAGCAAAATGAAGTTCATCTTTTCGGGTATAAATTATTATTGGATAATAATTTATGAATGAGAAAGAGTATAAATATATATAGTGATATATATTTATGTATATATAAATATTAATGTGATTAATATTGCATAAAGTATGCTACATATTATAATTTAATTATATAGAGATATAATTAATTATAATATTATATATACATATGTGTATTATGGAGAATTGATTTGATTTAATGTTAATTGAGAATTAATATTAAATTGTGTGGGTTAATATATAATTATAACTAATAGGTGTATTAGGTTATAATTATAATTAACTAATTAGGTTTTATATTTAAGGAAATAAAAACCTAAAAACCTAATCAATCCTAAAGACATAGATGAAGAATTCGGCCACCACACTCCAAATAGAGCCAGCCGAAATTCTCCTCCCAAGCCAAAGGGAAAAATCTGATTTTTTCTGCTCTTTTCTCTCGTTCGAAGAATTGTTCTTCAATCCCGGCGCTAGCACGCGGTGAATGAATTGCTCCGTGTGGATCAACCGTAGAGGGAAGCTACTTTGGTTCCTAATTGATTCAAAGCCTACAAAGAATTAAGGTAATTCTTTAACCCTCCTTCCAATTCAATGCAATGTACATGGGTCCTTGGTGGGGATTAATCCGTTTTTCCGCTGCGCATATTTTGTTTTGTGCGATTAAATCCCCAACACCTAAACCCTAGAAACCACTCAGGAGACCTTTCCGGGGATTTCGGATTGTGGATAGCTTAGTTTTCAGGACGTTTGAGAAACTCCAGGCAACATTTTGTCGCTTTCAAGTCCGGTTCATGTCCGTCCGTTCGACAGGTAATACAGGAATTCTCATCATAGAGGTCGGGAAAACTAGGTGCTTACACTATCCTAATTAAAAACTGAAAAGGAAAAACATAAAAGGACAAAAACTAACCTAATGAAGAATACTTTAGGAGTTTTATTCCTTGTGGAACAAAGACACATCCACCCAGTTTCAGCCTATTTTAAATGAAAACTAATTAATTTACTTAAACTAATTTAATCTAATTAATTAAACTAAAACCTATTGAATTAAAAGACATGGACCAATTAAAATTAATTAAAGATCCTAATGGGTTCAACATATGCCATAAATATACTTGTCCAAAGCTCTCTTTAATTAACCCAAACTTGATCAGCCTTTGCACAATAAGAATTTAGGCTAAGTTTCTAAGACTTGAACCAAGGTTATTAAATTAGCTTCTTCCTTCAAGCCCACTTGACTAGGCATTAGTACTTCTTGAATGGATCTTTAATTGACCTAAATATTATTCATTAATCCATTTAACGCTTCTCGGACCTTCTTCACTATAGACCTTGTAATTAATCCAATAGGAATATGCAACGAATCATTCCTCTTCTGCTCCATGCCATGTTCCATCCTTGGCATGCCTTGGTGATTCGCATCATTCTCATCTATTTGGAATCTATTGTAGGTACATGTCTTTTCTCTCATGTCAATTATGAAATCTATTCCATTTCTTGTGACTGTTACCAAATTGCTTGTGGATGGTTTTACCTGCATTTGTGTAATTATTATTTTGTTATTAATTTTTTTTGTCTCGAATGTGTATACAATGTATATTGACTGTATAACGGAAGTGATTAGTTGTGAACTTTAACCTGCATTTTCAAGGCTAGTATGTAGTTTGCTTGCATTACTTATTCTTGTCTTTGTGTGAGCATTGTTATTCTTGCCTATGCAATACTTCTGTTTTTGTAGAAGAGATCTTGTAGCACGCTCCGTAAGTACTCCACAATAGTCATTATGAGTAGGTTTTTTATTGCTCTATTCATAGAGTTTATTGATTCTGCAATGTTTGATGTCAGGATATTGTATTTGTTGTTTGTTGAGTGCACTCTGCTCTAGTTGTCATACCCAACATCTTGAAGGTACGTTGGGATTGTTTTGTTAATATTCTTCCGTTTAGTCATGTACTTGTTGAACTTTTGTATTGTGTATGCTCTTGATGCATTGTTGAAGTACTTCTTCATGTCTTTTGTGTTGCTTTTGTATTTGATTTTTAGGTTTTGCAGTAGATGGAATGCACAAACACAATGTGGAACATCTGGTAAGATTGTTTTTTAAGCTTTTTCTATGCTCTTATGTCTATCTAAAACTATAACCATTTTTTGTCTTTGCTTATATGCGTTTTTAAATTTGTTTGGAACACCAATTCCCATGATTCATCATTTTCTCCATCAATTACTGCAAATGCCAGCGGGAAGATCATCTCTTCATTTCATAGTTCGTTAGTTTTTTTTATTTTGCCTTTATATCTTCTGATATTTTGCTCATACCTTACAATGTTATCATAACTGTACCAGACATCAAACCGGTGAACCTACTGGTACGTGGTACAACTGGTTCAACCGGGTAATACCGGTGGTTATACCGGATTATTATTTTTTAAAAATATATATTATTTAAAGCATAAATAAGCTTATAAATTCATCAAACACAAGTTTCAAATATTTAATACTCAAAATAATTTCATGAAATATCCTAAAACTTCATCAATTTTAAATTTTAATGATAATTGATTTAAATTTTAAAATTTGAAAAATTTTGGTTTGAAACCAAACCGAACCAGAACCAAACAAAACTAGTTCAGTTTGGTTCAAGTCAAACCAAATGTATATTGGTTTGATTTTGGTTTTTATAATTTTATATGTTTATTTTTTGGTTCGGTTTAAAACTTCATCAATTTTAAATTTTAATGATAATTGATTTAAATTTTAAAATTTGAAAAATTTTGGTTTGAAACCAAACCGAACCAGAACCAAACAAAACTAGTTCAGTTTGGTTCAAGTCAAACCGAATGTATATTGGTTTGATTTTGGTTTTTATAATTTTATATGTTTATTTTTTTATTCGGTTCGGTTCGGTTCGAACCGAAGCAAACCACCGAACCGAACCGAATCAAAACCAAAGATAGAAAATGGTCAAAACCGGTTTTTGACCGGTTCACTGGTTTACTGTTTTTAACCGGTCGAACCGGTCATCTCCGGTTTTTTATCAAACCGTTCATTTTAATCAAACTGACCGGACCCATGGCCAGTTCGCAATAAAACCGGTCGAACCGATCGGTCCGGTCCGGTTTTCACAACGTTGATACCTTAGTTACACTATTTTATACCTTATTTATACCTTAGTTATACATTTAAGATAATACTTGATTATACTTTAGTTATACCTTAAGATATAATATTACAGTCATTGTACCGTACTTATACCTTAGTTATACCTTAGTGTACATTAACATACAATATTACAATCGTGTTACATTAGTTATATCTTAGTTATACCTTAATTATACATTTGTTATACCTTAACATACACTTACAGTTATTATACCTTGGTTATACCTTAGTTATACCTTAGTTATACATTAATTATACCTTTGTTATACCTTAACACACACTATTACAGTTATTATACCTTAGTTATACCTTACTTATACTTTAGTTATACCTTACTTACACCTTAGTTATACCTTAAGACACAATATTACAGTCATTATACTTTAGTTATACCTTTGTTATACCTTAAGATATAATATTTCAGTGATTATGCCTTAGTTATACCTTATTTATACCTGACTTACACCTTAGTTATACCTTAAGATATAATATTATAGTCATACTTTAGTTATAGCTTAGTTATACCTTAAGATACAATATTACAGTGATTATACCTTAGTTATACCTTACTTAGTGATACACTATTACAGTTTAGTTTTTTTACCTAAAGCATTTTGTGTGCAGGCTGCTATGAGTGTTCCACTGTAGCATATTTTGAGGAATGTGGCATTAACAACAACAAATGGTTTACAGTGTTGCCATCCTCATATTGAAACCAACATTGCTACAAAGAGATACAAGAATTTGTTTCCTTTCTTTTCGAGGCTGATTATTGTTCCTGGGTTTGTTTTTTGGAGCATATAGAGGTAGCTCGATAGCATGTTGTATGATTCAGATGGTGAACCTTTGATTATTTTAAATGCTTCTTCTTTTGAATGCTAGGCTTTTTGGTAATTGATTTCTGCCCCTATTTGTTTTTTCATGTCATACACTATATCTTTTGCTATGTATATTCTCTTCAATTTTATATATTTGTTCTTGATCTCCTTGCTTTAAATGCCTTTGTTGCCTATCTTTCCTCACCATTTCTTTCATCAATGTTGCATGCGTGCTCTTCAACATATTTTCTTATTATGAATCTTTTTGTATTTTTTTTCCTTGATGCATTGAATCTCTATGTACACTGTTCGTCGATGCACTACAAATAGTACTATTTTGGCACAATTTTTTAACCTTGAATTGGAAATTTTTTCTTATTACATAAAGACTAATTGCTTCTTTGAGTGTCTTTTATTTTGTGTAGATTTGTCCAGCTTGTATATAGTCAACATTGGCATCTAATATGTCATTGTCTTCTTCTTATGCAATTTTGTTTTTCTTGTTTTGTGTTGTACATTTCCTCTATTGTTCTTTCTGTTATATTTCTTATGTAAGCTACATGGTCATCTTCTTCGTCTTCTTCTTCTGAGTTGCATTGATTATACTCATTTGGTACACAAATTCTTCCATGTTATTGTTGTGCTCCTCTTCTGCTCTTCCTATTAAATCTATATATACAATGTTACATGTCAGATGCATTCGTTATACAATGTTACATTTGATACATTGATACACTAATTATACCTTAGTTAAACCTTCTGATACACATTATACATTAGTTATATATTGTGATAAACTGATTATACCTCTTGTGAAACTATTAGACCTTAATTTATACCGTAGTTATACCTTGTCATACACTGATTATACCTTTGTAAAACTGTTAGACCTTAGTTATACTTACTAATATAATGATTATACCTTACTAATACCTTTTGATATACTGATTATACATTTTGTAAAATTGTTAGACCTTAGTTATACCTTGTCATGCATTGATTATACCTTTGTAACACTGTTCCTTAGTTATGGATATATGATAACTCATTTTCATATTGGCATTTTTAGGATTATTTTACCATATGTTTTCATTATGCATAAAGTTGGTCTTACACAGGATTTAGATGTAAATGTATAGGGTTGGTCTTACACAAGGTTTTTGGAATTTAGTATGTAGAGCTGGTCTTATACAAAATTCGGATTTAGTACTATGAGCGGACGACATTTTTTAGAACGCGCGGCGAAGCGGGAACTGGGGATTCTCTTTTTGGGTGTTAACATGTGGTTTTGAAAATGGGTTTTAATCTTCCTTAAGAAAACCTTTCATTTTCATTTTATTGGAAAAACCCTTCTTGTAAAAAACTTAATTATAAGTGTGAACTTTTGGAAAGCAAATTTTTAGAAAATCCCAATTTAAACTTAAAGATCTTGAAACCTAAATTTCGTGATCAGATACAGAGTCGCCACCCAGATCAGCTCATCTAGGAAATTCCGGTACAGCTCCCTACCAAGTGTAGACACAGTACCTAATCCAGAGATTCAAGGTTCGGGCAACACATCTACTAATCCTCAACTTATTTTCAATTATTATTTCATAATACGATATGACATTCACTTAATTCTACCCATTTTATCTTCTTTTATTTTTAGTTAATGCTCACACAAATGACATAAATATAAATTACAATTAAAGCGTAAAAAAGTAAAGTGCAGGAAAAGTAAAGTGCAGGAAAAGTAAAGTAATGGCCAAATTATACAACCCGAAAAAAAGAAAGACTATCATCCTCACTATTACAATCGCCTATAATACACGATAGTCTAAAAAGTACAATCACCTAAATACACGAGATAATCTATTAAATGCATCAAAATGAAAAATAAAAAGCTGTATCCAAATACGGTTAGCACAAGTAAATAAAGCACACCAAGGACTCATATAAGACAGAATAGGGGTATTTTGGGAAGCGGGATCATGCATGGGGGGTAATCGAGAAGTCCAGACGACTACTCGATTAAACCTGCAAAGCATTTTGTAGAAATGCCCTACAGATTTTGTGAATGAAAACCAATTTTGAAAATAATTTGGCTTGTTTTACATGCATTTTCCAACTTTTAGTGGGTCGGATATCCTAGAACCCGGGGGTTTTGTTCGTGAGTGAGCCTAAATTGAACATCCATCTAAGGTATGAAAATGTAAAAATGCCAAAAATCTGTTTTGAATAGAAAAGAGACATAAAATTACAAGTCAGAGGCCCAAAAGGGCAAAACTTTAATTCTGCTTCTCAAACTACAGCCGAGCGGCTGTAGGGTATCACAGCTGCACCACTATAGTGGCTAGGGTGGCTGTAATGCTCCAGAATCACCAATTCGATTTTTTTTCTCGTTTTGAAAATCGTTTTTTGAACTTTGATGATTTCGGGCAATCTAGGACTTCTGGAAACTCATAAACTCCACAAAACAGATCTAGATTGGCTCAAACAAGTCCAGAAATGCCTAAAAACCTGAAATCATCAAACTTCAATCCCACATCCATCAATTGAAAACCCAAAAACTGTAAATCTAAACATGAATGGATGTAATTTCACCAATAATATTCATGGAAAACACATTTGGTTTGAAAACAGAAGCGTTATCAGTCGATTTAGGGCATTTGGAGCTTCTGCCCTAGAGATTACAGCCGAGCGGCTGTAATTAGAAGACTATAGCTGTGCCACTGTAGGTTACAGCCGCGCCACTGTAGTCATTAGACTACAGCCGAGCGGCTGTAATCAAAGAGTTGGGAGGCTATAGCTGGGTTTGTTGGTGTGCCCTAGTTCTTAGGGCATTGGATTCTTGTATTTTGTATTATACATTAAGAGTCATGTATGAATACATTATTTGTGTCACATTAATAAAGGTAATTAATCTATTTCATTTATATCTTGTGCTATAATATGAGTAGAATATCCATTGATTGATAATCATAAAACCTATCCCAGGTCTGTTCTAATCGTGGGAATGAATAGAACCACAGACTTGTATATTCGATGATTGTATGGTAGTTCTTAACTAGCCATAGTACTTGTATAGTCAATCATGAATATAGGTACATGTCATTGACATGGGACTGGATCGATCCGCACAAGAAAGCCACATGGTTGTCATGTCATAGGTCTTTCTTGAGTAGGTCTTTTGTCCTCAGACCAGATTTTATTATAATATCAATGTGGAATCCGGTTCACTTTGATATACGCCTAACAGGTCTGTAAAAGGATGCTAAATACGGGTATGATTGGGTGGACCGGTGAACATGTTGATATTGATGATGAAGTGATGGAATTGCCACTCGGGTGACACCGAGATGATATCATTGGCCACTTGATGAGTGGGACTGATAAGTGTATGGCCATACCCAAATAAGTTGGTTGCTTATTTGATTAATCAGTCAACTCAAGATCAAGAAATATAATAAACAACAGAAGAGGATGACAGACACCATGCCTCTTGTTTATTCATATCGATATCGTTAGGCAAAAGACACTATGAGATTACTACCGGGTGAGTGTCTTCTAAAGACTGCTGCATCTCTGTCTTAATTGGGGGCTGTAATGGTTTGCTAGAACCCACTTACAGTCTGTGGGCCTTGGGCCTACTGCCAACATAAAGACAGACCCATAGGATCAACTGAGCTGGAACTTATAGAAATTGTACATGTAATGTACATTGGAAGGAATGCGTTAATTAATTAGTTGACATTCGGTGTCAAGGTAATTAATTAACATTGGGTTGAATTTAATTTAATTAATAAGTTTACATAATGTAATTAATTAATTTATCAATTAATTGAATTACATAAAGTAAACAATTAATTAAATAATTTTCCTAAGTAGGAAAATTAAATACATGCATTGTATTAACTTAAGTGTGATTTAATTTTATTTAGGGGTAATTAAATTTAGCCAAATGGAATTAAATTACATAGTATATACTTTTTAATTAAAGTTTATTTATGTAATTATAATCCTAGTGGGCTTGGGTTTAATTAACCTAATTAGAACCCAATTAGACAAGGTGTCTATAAAAGGGCACACTTAAGGAATAAAAACCTAATTCAACTCTAATTAATTGCTGGAAATTTCAGCCACCAATAGCAGCCCCAAAACAGCCGAAAATCCCAGCATTAAACCTCCATTCCTTCACGTCTTCGGCTAGCACCGGTTCCCGCTCAATAGTTGGTCGTGCACTGGACTTTGGAGATCGCAGTTTCAAGAAACGATTCTGCAGCAGTCTCTAGAGGAGACGAATCCGGTGAGTTAATCTCTCTTGATTCTTATTTGATTTTATTCTAATCAATGGTAATTGGACACGATAGGTGGATTCTAGGAAATTTTAAACGGTGTATTTTCCGCTGCGCCACGTTATTTTTCCAATGACGAATCCCAACAGTGGTATCAGAGCCTAAGTTTTGTCCATTAGATTGATTGGAATTGGTTCTTGAAAGCGTTCTTGAATAAAGAATGGGTTTCAAGTTTGTGATTTTAGGGTTTTTGCTTAATTGGTATTGTTTTGGATAAACCCTAGAATTGTTGGATTGGGGTTTTTGATTATTTTTCCCCAATTGTTTTCCATCTAAAATTGTTTTGTATATTAATTATATATATATATTTTGTTGGAAACATTTTTTTTTGTTTATGATTTAAAAAAAAAAAAAGTTTTTTGGGCTGGATGGAATCGCAAATTGCGATTCCATCCAGAGGCAGCAGCTAGCTGCTGCTGCAGCCTGCTGCCCCGCCGGTACAGCAGCGCCGTGTGCGGGTTTTGGGTCCGGTTTTGGATTTTGCGGGTATTTTTTTTATCCCGGACCCTAATACAAATTAAATTAAATTTTTTTTTAAATTAATTTGTGTTTAAATTATTTATTTTGTTGGCATACATATTTAATTTAATTGTTTGCATATTAAATTGAATATGGACTTTGTGAAATTGGCCCAATAAACCGTGACACCGGTTAAAATTGGGAGAGCTAAATTTTAAATTTGTGACAACCCAAATTCAAGTGGGAGCAAAAATTGTTAATTTTGCATTTATGGATGTTATCCATTGGGCCTTTATGGGCCTTAGTCACATTTGTTAAAATTGGCGATTTCACCCTAAGTAACTCGGCTTAACATTTATATTTATAATTTGGAATGCCATGATCATGCATCATATTGTTATGTATGTGCACGATAGGTACTTTGTTTGAAATGTTATGTTGAGTTCTATGGGCCCTAAGTTATTATCGGTTGTAATTTAATTTTGGGAAATATGGCCTGCGTGCCATTTTTTTTTTATGTAATTTTAGAATAGATTTTATTTTACAAAATTATTGTAATTGCATCAAGTATGGAGGAAGGCCCGAATAGAGCAAGGCATGGTGGGAGCCCAAGAAGGATTGCAGTCCGGCCCATGAAGAATTAGATAGGATATCTAGTTTTTCATTAGGTTGTAATTAAAGGCCCATAGGATCTCATTTATTTTAAATTAAGTATGCTATTGCATTTGTCATATAATATGGATGTATGGATCACCAAATTATTACCCGCGTTTATGCATGCTAAGCCGTATCACTTAATTATAATCCGAAAATTAAAATATTGAGTCGCTTAAAAGTGCTTCCCACATTTACACCTCTTCCTCCCATTGATGCTGCAATGTGCGCCATGCCCTAGCTGGGTATATTGTAGTATTCGGTGGGCCGTCGAGGGTTAAGATACTTGGTATGGTTAACATGTGAATGGTGGTTTGACTCAACATGGGTAGCATTAGCTCAGAGCGGGCCCTAAGCACAGATAGGTAAAGTGTCAATAAGCCCATCAAACCAAGAGTCCTTCGTGGAAGGATTGGATAGGTTGTCCTACCAAACGACTCAATGGTTGGTTAGCGAGCCCTAGTTCGGCCAGTCATTGATAAGTTGTGGATCTTGGTCAAGTCAGCCAATTAACAACACCAACAAACAAATTAAAATCGGATTATTAATTTGAATTGGCTTAAAAGTCCTTTATTTCTAACTCAAGCAATGATTTCTTCCATGTAGATAATCCCATTTCAGTTAAGCAATTTAAATGGCTGCAACAAACAACAACTCACTCTCACTTAGGTCACTCTTGGAGAAGGAGAAGCTTTTGGGGACTAACTTCCTGGACTGGGCTAGGAACTTACAAATAGTTCTTAGACAAGAGTCTAAGGAGTATGTACTGAATGCTCCTTTACCAGCTAGCCCTCCTGCAGGTCGAGGCATCACCACGGCAATGGTGGAGCAGTACGATCGGCATGTGAGGGATGACCGAGATGTCTCGTGCCTCATGCTGGGTACCATGGCTTCTGATCTTCAGAAGCAATTTATGGACGAGCATGCTTATGAGATGATGGATCAGCTTAAAAAGATGTTCCAAGATCAGGCTCGTCAGGAACGTTACCTGACAACTAAGGCACTTTGCACGACTGTGATGGCAGCTGGGACTTCTGTTAGCACTCATGTGCTAAAGTTGAAGGGGTATATTGATACACTTGCCCGCCTCGGCTCGCCAGTTCCGCAGGACTTGGCAACAGACATTATTCTCGGGTCACTTCCTGAGTCTTACAACCAGTTTATCATGAATTACCATATGCAAGGGTTGGATAAATCGGTTGTTGAGCTGCATGGCATGCTCAAGCTTGCTGAGCAGTCTCTTAAGAAGACTCCTGAAGTATTGCTGGTGAACAAGGGCAATACGCCCATTGCTAAGGGAAAGGCCAAATCTAAGGCCAAGGCTAAGGGCAAAAAGGTGGTGGCCCAACCTAAAGCAAGGGTTGCCTCTCCTGACGATGTTTGCCATGAGTGTCATGAGAAGGGGCACTGGAAGAGCTCATGTCCAAAGCTAAGGGAGCAACTGAAGGGCAAAACTGCTGCTTCAGGTATTTATGTTGTTGAGATTAATCTGGCTATTTCTACATCTTGGGTCTTGGACACTAGATGTGGATCTCGCATTTGTTCAAATGTGCAGGGTCTAAGAAATAGGAGATTATTAGGATCTGGAGAAGTAGATCTTCGAGTCGGAAATGGTGCTCGGGTTCAGGCCATGGAAATCAGAGATTATTTCTTGGAGATGCCTAGTGGACTTGTTTTGGAACTAAGAAACTGTTATTTTGTACCTGCGATGCGCAGGAATATTATCTCCGTTTCTTTGTTGGATATTTCTGGTTTTGTATTTAATATTGGACATGGTAGAATTTCTATGCAATGTGGCAATATTATTTATGGAACAGCATTTCTTAAAAATGGCTTATATATCCTTGATCTAAAACGTGAAAGTTCAATCTATAACATAAATACTAAAAGCATTAAACAAAATGAAATTAATCCTACTTACATCTGGCATTGTCGACTTGGCCATATAAATGAGAAGCGCATAGCTAGGCTTCACTCTAGTGGAGTGCTAGGGTCATTTGACATCCAGCCTTATGACACATGTGAATCTTGTTTGAGAGGCAAGATGACAAAGGCGCCTTTTAGCAAGACTGCTGAAAGGGCCTCAGAGCTATTGGAGCTAATACATTCCGATGTATGTGGCCCAATGAGCACTAGTGCTAGATCTGGTTTTCTATACTTCGTCACCTTCACGGATGACTTCAGCAGATACGGTTACGTGTATCTAATGAAGCATAAGTCTGAGACTCTCCAAAGGTTCAAGGACTTTAAGAATGAAGTAGAAAACCAACTTGGCAAGAAAATAAAAGCACTTCGGTCTGACCGAGGGGGTGAATATTTGAGCCAAGATTTTGACTCATTTTTGAGAGAGTGTGGGATCATATCCCAACTCACTCCTCCTGGTACACCCCAGTGGAATGGAGTGTCAGAAAGGAGGAATAGGACCTTACTTGACATGGTCCGCTCGATGATGAGTCTTGCTACACTCCCTGTCTCCTTTTAGGGATATGCTTTAGAGACAGCTGCTTACATTCTTAATAATACACCAAGCAAGGCAGTTGAGGGAACACCATATGAACTATGGAAAGGCCGAAAGACCAATGTTACCTTCTTGAAGATTTGGGGCTGTGATGCACATGTTAAGAAATTGACAAGTGGCAAACTCGAGTCCAAATCTGTCAAGTGCCAGTTTATGGGTTACCCCAAGGAAACTAAGGGTTATTACTTCTACGATCCGGCCGAAAACAAAGTTTTCATAGCCAGAAATGCAGTCTTCTTGGAGAAGGAATTCCTTTCCAAGAGAGACAGTGGGAGTAATGTTGAACTTTTAGAAGTTCAAGACTCACAAACTCCTGCAGCTACTGCTGAGGATGCTTTGGGAACCAATCTGACTACTCAAGAAATTAAGAAACCAGAAACGGTTGCACAGGACCTTAGAAGGTCTGGTAGGACATGTCATCAGCCAGAGAGGTACGGCTTTCTCGTGACTGATGATGGGGACCTTATGGTCGTTGACCAAGAGGAGCCCAAGACCTATCAGGAGGCTATTGAAAGCCCACACTCAGATCAATGGCGCAAAGCCATGGAGGCTGAGATGTAATCTATGCATGATAACCAAATATGGAACTTGGTGGATCCACCTCCGGGTGCTAAGGTGATAGGTTGCAAGTGGTGTTTCAAGTTAAAGGCCGACAACACCTTCAAGGGGCGATTGGTGGCAAAAGGATTCAAGCAAGTTCAAGGAATTGACTATGATGAAACCTTTTCACCAATTGCTATGCTCAAATCCATTAGGATACTACTAGCCATAGCTGCATGGTACGATTATGAGATATGGCAGATGGATGTTAAGACTGCTTTCCTTAATGGAAAGCTACTCGAGGATGTGTACATGGCACAACCTGAGGGTTTTATCGATCCAAAGTATCCAAACCGGGTATGCAAGCTTCAAAGATCTATTTATGGATTGAAGCAAGCATCGAGGTCATGGAATCAGAGATTCAATGAGGCCATTACAGAATATGGCTTCACACAAAATTCTGATGAGCCCTGTGTGTATAAGATGGTTAGTGGGAGCGTTTCCACCGTCCTAGTGCTGTATGTTGACGACATCCTTATCATTGGAAGTGACATACCAACACTGCAAGGGGTTAAGCAGTGGTTGAGTAGGTGCTTCGCAATGAAGGACTTAGGCGAAGCTGAGACGATCTTAGGGATCAGGATCTACAGAGATAGATCCAATCGGCTTCTAGGCCTAAGTCAGGCCACGTACATTGACAAGGTTCTAAAAGGATTCAGCATGGACAAGGCAAAGAAAGGATTCTTGCCTATGCGCCATGGGTTGAAGCTGAGTAAGAAAGATGGTCCTAAAACAAAGAAGGACCGGGAGAACATGGAAAAGATCCCTTATGCATCTGCTATTGGATCTATCATGTACTCCATGTTATGTACGAGGCCTGATGTCGTGTTTGCACTAAGTATGACTAGCCGGTACCAGTCGGACCCCGGTGAGGAACACTGGAAGGCAGTCAAGGCAATCTTGAAGTACCTTAACCGAACTAAGGATGCTTTCTTAGTGTATAGAGGTCAAGATGAGCTGGTAGTGTCAGGTTACACTGATGCAAGCTTTGAGACCAATGAGGATGAGAACCAGTCACAGTCTGGTTATGTTTCTCTCCTGAATGGCGGTGCCATTAGTTGGAGGTCCTCAAAACAGGCCACCATTGCTGACTCTACAATGGAAGCTGAGTACATAGCTGCGTGCGAAGCTCAAAGGAAGCCGTTTGGATCAAGAAAGTCATAACTGAGTTGGGAATAGTACGCACTATCCTAGACCCAGTTGATGTTTTTGTGACAACAATGGGGCCATCGCACAAGCTAAGGTGCCCCGGTCACACAAGAGATCCAAACATGTACTCAGAAAGTTTCACCTCATTTTGGAGATCGTGAACATAGGTGACATATCATTGCAGAGGGTTGACACCAAGAATAATGTCGTTGATCCATTGACCAAAGGGCTGTTGCAGACACAGCACGACGGTCATACCAGATCTATAGGAATTAGGGCAATGCCCACTTGGAACTAGTGCAAGTGGGAGATTGTTGGTGTGCCCTAGTTCTTAGGGCATTGGATTCTTGTATTTTGTATTATACATTAAGAGTCATGTATGAATACATTATTTGTGTCACATTAATAAAGGCAATTAATCTATTTCATTTATATCTTGTGCTATAATATGAGTAGAGTATCCATTGATTGATAATCATAAAACCTATCCCAGGTCTGTTCTAATCGTGGGAACGAATAAAACCACAGACTTGTATATTCGATGATTGTATGGTAGTTCTTAACTAGCCATAGTACTTGTATAGTCAGTCATGAATATAGGTACATGTCATTGACATGGGACTGGATCGATCCGCACAAGAAAGCCACATGGTTGTCATGTCATAGGTCTTTCGTGAGTATGTCTCTTTTGTCCTCAGACCAGATTTCATTATAATATCAATGTGGAATCCGGTTCACTTTGACATACGCCTAATAGGTCTGTAAAAGGATGCTAAATACGGGTATGATTGGGTGGACCGGTGAACATGTTGATATTGATGATGAAGTGATGGAATTGCCACTCGGGTGACACCGAGATGATATCATTGGCCACTTGATGAGTGGGACTGATAAGTGTATGGCCATTCCCAAATAAGTTGGTTGCTTATTTGATTAATCAGTCAACTCAAGATCAAGAAATATAATAAACAACAGAAGAGGATGACAGACACCATGCCTCTTGTTTATTCATATCGATATCGTTAGGCAAAAGACACTATGAGATTACTATCGGGTGAGTGTCTTCTAAAGACTGCTGCATCTCTGTCTTAATTGGGGGCTGTAATGGTTTGCTAGAACCCACTTACAGTCTGTGGGCCTTGGGCCTACTGCCAACATAAAGACAGACTCATAGGATCGTGCACATAGATCAACTGAGCTGGAACTTATAGAAATTGTACATGTAATGTACATTGGAAGGAATGCGTTAATTAATTTGTTGACATTCGGTGTCAAGGTAATTAATTAACATTAGGTTGAATTTAATTTAATTAATAAGTTTACATAATGTAATTAATTAATTTATCAATTAATTGAATTACATAAAGTAAACAATTAATTAAATAATTTTCCTAAGTAGGAAAATTAAATACATGTATTGTATTAACTTAAGTGTGATTTAATTTTATTTAGGTGTAATTAAATTTAGCCAAATGGAATTAAATTATATAGTATATACTTTTTAATTAAAGTTTATTTATGTAATTATAATCCTAGTGGGCTTGGGTTTAATTAACCTAATTAGAACCCAATTAGACAAGGTGTCTATAAAAGGGCACACTTAAGGAATAAAAACCTAATTCAACTCTAATTAATTGCTGGAAATTTCAGCCACCAATAGCAGCCCCAAAACAGCAGAAAATCCCAGCATTAAACCTCCATTCCTTCGCGTCTTCGGCTAGCACCGGTTCCCGCTCAATAGTTGGTCGTGCACCGGACTTTGGAGATCGCAGTTTCAAGAAACGATTCTGCAGCAGTCTCTAGAGGAGACGAATCCGGTGAGTTAATCTCTCTTGATTCTTATTTGATTTTATTCTAATCAATGGTAATTGGACACGATAGGTGGATTCTAGGAAATTTTAAATGGTGTATTTTTCGCTGCGCCACGTTATTTTTCCAATGACGAATCCCAACAGGGTTTCACTTCCAGTTTCGAGAAAAACATAAAATCATATACAACCAGCACCTAGAATAAATCAAAATGAGTTTTTAGGGCCTCTTAGAGTATACCTTGTCTGTGTTCAAGTGTTTTGGATCACCAGAAACGGATTCAGATGCCGGAAAATGCCTTAGAATCATGAACAACCTGAACTCGCCCATGATTCTCAAAAGCCCGAATGGAACTCCGAATCAATCCGAATGAATACTAAACCAATCAAAGTCACCTCAGAACATTAATCCTCACAGCACCCTTATCGTTCTACAGATTAAGTTAAAGTTTTTGATGAATTAGATTGAGTTCTTGGATTTTTCTCCCATTTTCCCTCTAAGAATCAAAACCCTTGCCATTTTCAATTGTTTTCTGCAGAATAAATCTCTCTGTAATGTTCTCTTAAGTACTCACTCGACCTTCTTTAGGGTTCTGCACCAAGACTTGTTACACTTCTTCGGGTCATCCGAGACATGTGTAACATCATTCCGGTCATTCCGAATCAGCCTCACGTTTATCCGTGAAGAAGGTAATAAAGGCTTTCATCATTGGGGTCTGGAAAAAACCCGTGCTCAGAGGCTGCCCCTCGCATGACCAAAGTCAACTTAGACGAGTGCTTGTGCCCGATTCGAGTTTGGTATGGTAATATGGAGCACGGTGAGAAGGAAAAGAGGATGTACCTGGGGTTCTCCTCGTGCTAGCCTGTTATGATGTTTGTAGGGACTTGTCTCGGCTGATTCGTGAAATAGTGATCTTGCCTAAGTTGACTTGATTTTTCAGGGACTTACTTTGACTTCGTTGTGAAGCATAGGACTTTGCCCGAATTGATTCGATGTTCTCTAGGGACATGCTTCGACTCTATTGTGAAGCAGAAGACTTTACCCAGATTGGATTGGTTCTCCAAGGACGCACTTCGACTCCATCCCGAAGTAAAGGACTTTGCCCTGATAGGGTTGATGGTCCAGGGATGTGCTTCGACTCCATCGCGAGGCAAAAGACTTTGCCCGGATTGAATTCTTCTTGTCATTTGATGTTCATAAAAGGAAAGGGTATTTTGGTAATTTTGTAGCTTAGAAAGTTGGTACCCTTTGGAGGAAGGGTATTTTGGTCATTTAACTCCTCGTGGGGCTTATGTCATGAAAAGAAATGAGTTTTAGTCGTTTGGTTTCCCATGACGCTTGTGTCACTAAAAGAAAGGTGTTTTAGCCATCTGGTAGTTTGGTTACTAACAGAAGGGCATTTTGGTCATTTCACTTCTAGTGGGGCCTGTGTCACTGAAGGAAAGGATAATAGTGTTTCCCGTGAAGCTTGTGTGGCTGGGGAAAGATGCTTTGGTGATTTGAGAAGCTTGATTATCTCTTTTGATGTTTTGAAGTTGTTTCGGGTACGTGTTCGTTCCTTGATCGATAATTTTGCAAATAACAATTTTTACCCCTTCGATCAAGAATGAATATAGACCGAATATCTTGCCAATTGATACCATTGAAATCAGCTCTCTGTTATGGAGTAATACCGTTGAAATCGTCTCTCTGTGGTGGAGCAATACCATTGAAGTTGACTCTATGTGGTGTAGCGTACCATTAAAGTTGGCTCTCTATAGTGGAGCGTACCATTGAAATTGACTCTCTGTGGTGGAGTGTACCATTGAAATTGGGTCTCTGCGGCTGAGCGTACCATTGAAATCGACTCTGTGTGGTGGAGTGTACCATTGAAATTGGCTCTCTGTGGTGGAGCGTACCATTGAAATCGACCCTATGTGGTGGAGTGTACCATTGAAATTGGCTCTCTGTGGTGGAGCGTACCATTGAAATCGAATCGAGAGTGCATATTTATTCCTTGATTGATAATTTTGGAAAAAAAAATTTTTGCCTCTTTGATCAAGAATAAATACGGCTTGATTGTTTTGCCCCTGGATACCTGCAAAAGGCAAAGAATACCCTTCTCGGGATTATATCGGCATAAATGTGAATTCTCAAAATTTAGAAAAGTCTCTTACCTGAGGTTTAGAGGATGCCCCAGTGTCAGGTTATTTCCGCTTTCGGAGTGCTCAAGAGTCGAGGCAGCCCATTGATGATAGCGAGTACCTATACTTGTGTTGGTCTTTGATGCATGTATGCATGTGTGTATGTATGTTTTGAATGTATGTGTATGTGATTATGATGTTTTTAATGCTTTGCTTGGTGCAGACGACGATTAGGATTGAGTGTCGAGAGTCCACTCGCTTAAGAGCGAAGGTTAACCAGTTGTGTCAACGGGTCACCGAGTTAGAGATCATGAATCAAGCCTTCAGAGATCGGGTGGAAGATTTGGAGGCCCAGATAGGAATTACGGGGTGAGCATGTGAGCAAGAACCCGACTAAGGAGCTAAGAGATGATAGAGATGATGGTGGTGATGCCGGCTTTGCACCTCCTTAGGCCTATTTCTCCGTTTTTCTACTTGTGATGTATTGACCCGTCCGTGGGTTACTTTCTTTAACTTTTGTACATTCTGGCCCTTGCATGGGTCTTGCTTCGTGATTTACCTGATGCTTGAATGATTTACACATGATTTATGACATTTACATCTTCGAGTCATTGAATTAGAGCCCTGGAGTGTATATTCTCTACCCTTTCATGCTTTTATTGCCCCTTGATTCAATCTGGTCAACTGCGGGACGTGAGGCGTTGACTTTAAGGCACCTCGGTCTTTGGAGGATTAGGGTTATCTGAGCTTGATGCTACTGCGTGACTTTTATTCTGTTTTTTTTTTATGTCCTAACTTTTACATAGGTCGCCATTTCAGGTTTTTGGCCTATCGGACTGTCTTTACTTTTGCCTGAACTGCCCTTTCGGGTTTTCAATTCAGTAGACATTATTTTGTGTCCTAATTTTTACATAGGCCACCCTGTTTTCGATCTATCAGACTATCCTAATTTTTGTATGGACCGCCTCTTCGGTTTTCGACCCATTGGACTCTTTTTTTTTCCGTGATGCATGCAAACCGAAAGTGTGTACAGCCGTATATGCATGATACGAATTCAATTTCAAGCAGACTTGGAACATTTAAGCGAATAGAGTAAGGCATTCATTCATTCATTAATTAATAATGTTTTAGCACAATGCACATCGAAAGATGAAATGAAGTTAAGAACATAATCAGTAATGGTATCCGTCTCGACTGAATCCACGACTACCACCAACTGTCTTTGCAGATTTTCTAGCTGATGGTTCTCGCCTTTCTGTCCTAATTTTTGCATGGATCTCCTTTTTGGCTTTTGATCCATCAGACTCTTCTTTTTTTTTTTTTTACACATGGCGTCATCTGAGCTTGTCTTGATCGATGGAGTTGATGGCTTTGCCTCTGTCTCCCCTCGTCCACCTTGTAGGCTAACGAGTATGGTGTTTCTCTAGTATGTACTCTGATACTAGTTCCGCGCCCTTGCAAAGCAAATGGTAATTTGTTGACCCAAACTCTGTAGGTAACTACCACTTTCGATGGAATCCCTTTGATGGATTTATTGGTCGCCACCGTCGCCCCGTTGGCTTGTGAGAGATGTGAAGATGATCTATGATGCTTAACCCTTTATTCTAGAACACTGTGTTATTGCCCCTTGGAATTGTACTCCATCATTGATTATAACAGGGTGACTTTTTTTTTAAGGCCGTGACATTCATATGTGACTCCGCTTCTACCCACTTCGAGAATTAGTTGACGGTTGTGACCGTAGAGCGATGTCCGTTCATCGCCAGTGGCCTTACTTCGCTGACACTATCAATTCCTTATGTTGTGACAACCCTCCTTTTTCTGGTTTGAGTCTATGAAGCTCCTGCTTAGCTGTTTTTGTCTTTGAATCCTTTGGAACTTGGTGTTCTGTAATTTCTCTGTTACCCCAGCACGACACCGTACAGCCAGGCAAGGATTTCTATGTGCTTTTGTGGTACTTTTGCAATTTTCTTTTCTCTCATCAGGCATGAGGCCTTTCGAGACAGATATCATTTTTGGGTCATCATCTGTCCCTAGATTCATTTCATGCATTGATGCATCATGTGTGTTAAACACATTAAATGAATGTTTGTATACATGCAAAGTTCCATCTGAAAAATATCTCACATGTAATTGAAATCAAATTCTATTAAATTAGACACCTTAGGGACTGAATTGTTCATATGATAAAAGATAAAATAAAAAACTAAAACATCAAAATGACTATCGTCCTCCACATGCGGAGGGTCTTCTCTTTATTATAGCATCATGGTCCTCAATAGCTTGTGCACCCGAATTATTCGAGGTTGGGCAAGGGATTACTCTGAATGCAAGGTTTCAAAGCCGGCTCGATAATCTTACCCTCAGCAACCAACTGCTTGATGGCCTTAATCAACTAGGCACACTCATTTATACGGTGACCCGTCATCACGTGATAAGCACAGAAGTTGTCTTTATCCGCCTCAGTTAGAGGTGAAAATGCCTTCAAGCTCTGCAATAACCCAGCCTTTCTGCACTTAGCAAAAAAACGGCTTATTGACTCAGCCCATGGACTAGTGACCCTTTGAGGAGTCTGTCTTCCTTGGTTCACAGCAGCCACATCTGCTTCCCTTACTTATGTTGTTCTCAAGCTAGACTCGGCCGATGTAGTTGTGGAACTACTGCCCTTGTAACCTTGTGAATACCCCCGGCTGTTTCGATAGATGCCCATGCTCTGCTTACTCCTCTGCTCTTCCTCTTCATATCGCTCGATACGCTTGGCAAACTTAACCACTTCATTGAAAGAGTGGAACTTCTCGAGCTTCATCTTCTCCTTATATAGAGGAAAACTGCCATCAACTAGCTTTACAATAAACGACTCCAACTTTGGGGCCCTATCCACCAGCACCTGGACGTCCATCCACCTCTTGTAATAGGCAGAGAAAGATTTGTTATGTTTCTGGCTAATCCTCTCTAGATCTTCAAGAGTAGTTTCCATCTGGGTATTGTAAGCATATTGCTTCACAAAGGCTTCAGATAGGTCCTCCTAAGTAGAACGGGTGTATAAAGGCATCTTCATATACCATTTTGCCGCAGCATCCCTTAAAGTAGTCGAGAACAAATTCAAGAGATGACCTTTCCCAATTCCCATGCTAGTCATCAGTCTCACATAGCTATCCAGATAGACTTCTGGTGGGCCTTCCCTGGTGTAGGGAGGAAGATAGGGCATGTGAAAACCAGCCGGAAGCGGCTCTCCTCCATCAGCCATCAAAGTAGTCGGATCGACATACTTAACAGGGTTATAGTGCACCATCTCCTTCAGCTTGGGCAACATAGCTTTAATGTTCGACAACTTCTAATTGAGCCGCTTCTCTACAGTCTCAATTGAGGCTTCTCTCGCCTTCTCAAAAGCTTCATCATCTTCAGACTGACGATCAGGCTCCCTATGGTTGACAACTCCACCACTTCCACCGGGAACACTCCCTCCAGCTTCATTCGTCACTTGGACAAATTGTTATCCTCCACTTCTAATCGAAGTCTGAGCTGGTGGAACAGTCTGAGTAGGGGTAGCATTTATCACAACCTGTTTTTGCTCCCTAAAGGTAGCTTTAAACTCATCAGGGTTTAGAAAACTCCTCATGAAAGCTGCCATGTCAAAAGGTGTATTCCCACTATCTCCGTCAACCATTTCTATTATGTCTACTTCTTCTAACAAAGTTTGACTATCAATAGGTAAAGAAGGCAACTAAACCTCAACCTCCCGATCTAAATCTGATCCTGAACTGATCCCCTCCATGGTAACTGGCTCTGATTCAACTAACTAGATTGATTAGTTCGACTCTAACTCAACATGAACTAACCGCTTTGAGGTTCGACTCCAAATTGCACATTCAACATAAGGTTAAAATCTCAGATGGATGTTATGGACCTAGACTTGACATATTAAGTGACGTGTATGGTATGTTCATGTTTATGTTCGGATGATGCTTCATGGATATGGATGATGATGAAAATGACCTTTGTATTTTCCTTCTTTTGTTATTTTGGACATTCCAAGCATACCCCATGCCGTACGAAAGACAATGCAAAAATGTCACGTGTGAGCCGTCACACGGATAGGGGTTCGGCGCCTTCAGGGCACATAGTGGATGTCGTGAAATGGTCACATGTGTACTGACACACGGATAGAGGTTTGACACTTCGTAGGTCAATGAGTTGATATGAAGTGGTCATATCGAAGCCATTCTATAGACAAAGGTTAGATGCTTTTATGGCATCTTGGATGAAATGATGTCACAAACAAGTCGCGTGTAACTCAAAACACGGACAGAATTTCTACATTTGTGGAACACCTTGCATGATTTAGGCATGTTATGAAATGTCCTAATATGAGTAGTAGTTCAGCACTCATAGAGTACCTTGCATAATCATTAATGTTATGGAACAATCCGATATGGATCGAGACGCATAAGCAAGACTTTGGTGTCACCATGACACCAATGATGAATGGGCATGATGTTATGTAATGATATTGTGTGATCCGCCACATGAATATAAGCCTAAGATCATTGTGGTCCTCTAACGAGTGAAATGATGTAATGAAATAATAAAGTACAATCTGATGCATAGGCGGAATACGAGTAGTCTTGGGGACTCCCGATATGTCATGAAATGAAATGGTCGTGAAGGGCATACTTAGAACATCCTTTCATTTTATATGGGATGAGATGATATGAATGCCCATGTCATGCAGAACGCAAGTGGCTGCACAAAAACATGGTTAGGATGCATGACACATAGGATGATGTTGTGTATGCTTCATAAGAACGTGAACATACAGAATGAATATGGCACACGAAAAAGATCATGGCTGCACGAAAATATGGTTAGTATAATACCACACATATGATGATGCTTCCAAATGGCTGCGTAAAAATGTGGTTAAAAAATGGCACAGGATGATGCGTGTTGATGTTGCATGTAAAGGTCAAAAGTAAAACAACTATGGAGTAAACATTAGCACACGCAAAAATATGCTCACCCTTCCAACCTTATTCCTTCTTTCAATTGGTCACACATTCTTCCTAGGTATTCGGTCTCTTTGGCATCAACCGAGGATACCAAAGGCGTACTCTTAATTTCCAATTTCAAATATATGTTTTGGTAATCCTAAGGGGAAGTTGCTAGGCCATTACATGAAGGTATGAGTCAAACCAAGGGTTGTACAGGTTCCCATAGTGAAAATACACTCCTCATCGTAGAACACGATGTAAGGTTCATGCGGTGTTATGAGTGGTTTACCTCCTCGGGTGCCTTCAATCCTAGCGGAAGAGGTAGGTCACCTTTGGAAATAAACCGAGCTTAATCATGTGTTGGAGGGATTTAAGAAGAGAAAATGTCATGCTCACGGTTATGAATGAGATATCGGATTATGAATTAATAATTGACTACAAGTGAGGATATACTTCAATTGTTGCCTAAGTTCCTTAAGTTCTTATGAAAACTTTTTTAAAGAAACCGTTATTCCCCAGTAGAGTTGCCACTGTGAGCGGACGACATTTTTCAGAAAGCGCTGCGAAGCGGGAACCGGAGATTTTCTCTTGGGTGTTAACGTGTGGTTTTGAAAATGGGTTTTAATCTTCCTTAAGAAAACCTTTCATTTTATTGGAAAAACCCTTTTTGTAGAAAACTTAATTTTAAGTGTGAACTTTTGGAAAGCAGATTTTTTGAAAAATCCCAATTTAAACTTGAAGATCTCGAAACCTAAATTTCGTGATCAGATATAGAGTCGCCACCCGGATCAGTTCATCCCGGAAATTCCGGTACAGCTCCCTACCAAGTGTAGACATAGTACCTAATCCAGAGATTCAAGGTTCGGGCAACACATCTACTAATCCTCAACTTATTTTCAATTATTATTTCATAATATGATATGACATTCACTTAATTCTACCCATTTTATCTTCTTTTATTTTTAGTTAATGCTCATACAAATGACATAAATATAAATTACAAAATAAAGCGCAGAAAAGTAAAGTAATGGCCAAATTATACAACCCGAAAAAAAGAAAGACTCTCATCCTCACAATTACAATCGCCCTATAATACACGATAGTCTAAAAACTACAATCGCATAAATACACGAGATAATCTATTAAATACATCAAAATTAAAAATAAAAAGCTGCATCAAATACTATTAGCACAAGTAAATAAAGCACACCAAGAACTCACATAAGACAGAATAGGGGTATTTTGGGAAGCGGGATCATGCATAGGGAGGTAATCGAGAAGTCTGGACGACTACTCGATTAGAGCAGGAAAACATTTTATAGAAACGCCCTACAGATTTTGTGAATGAAAACTAATTTTGAAAACAATTTGGCTCGTTTTACATGCATTTTCCAACTTTTAGTGGGCCGGATATCCCAGAACCCGGGGGTTCCGTTCGTGAGTGGGTCTAAATTGAACATCCATCTAAGGTCTGAAAATGTAAACATGCCAAAAATCTGTTTTAAATAGAAAGGAGACACAAAATTACAAGTTAAAAGGCCCAAAAGGGCAAAACTGTAATTCTGCTTCTCAAACTACAGCCGAGAGGCTGTAGGGTATCACAGCCGCGCCACTGTAGTGGCATGGGTAACTGTAATACTCCAGAATCCCCAATTCGGTTTTCTTTCTTGTTTTGAAAATCATTTTTTGAACTTTGATGATTTTGGGCAATCTAGGACTTCTGAAAACTCATAAACTTCATAAAACATATCCAGATTGGATCAAACAAGTCCGAAAATCCCTAAAAACCCGAAATCATCAAACTTCAATCTCACATCCATCAATTGAAAACCCGAAAACCGTAAATCTAAACATGAATGGATGTATTTTCACCGATAATATTCATGGAAAACACATTTGGTTTGAAAATGGAAGCGTTATCGATCGATTTAGGGCATTCGAAGCTTTTGCCCTGGAGATTGCAGCTAAGCGGCTATAATCAGAAGACTATAGCTGCGCCACTATAGGTTATAGCCGCACCACTGTAGTCATCAGACTACAACCGAGTGGCTGTAATCAAAGAGTGGGGCGGCTATAGCTGGGTTTCACTTCCAGTTTAGAGAAAAACATAAAATCATATACAACCAGTACCCAGAATAAATCAAAACGAGTTTTTAGGGCCTCTCAAAGTATACCTTATCTGTTTTCCAGTGTTTTGGATCACCAGAAATGGATTCAGATGCCGGAAAAAGCCTTAGAATCACGAACAATCCGAAATCACCTATGATTTTCCAAAGCCCAAACGGAACCCTGAATCAATCCGAATGAATACTAAACCGATCAGAGTCACCTCAGAAGATTAATCCTCATAGCACCCTAATTGTTCTACAGATTAAGTTAAAGTTTTTGATGAATTAGATTGAGTTCTTGGATTTTTCTCCCTTTTTCCCTTTAAGAATCAAAACCCTCACCGTTTTCAATTATTTTCTGCAGAATAAATCTCTCCGTAATGTTCTCTTAAGTACTCACTCGACCTTCTTTGGGGTTCCTCACCAAGACTTGTTACACTTCTTCGGGTCATCCGAGACATGTCCGACTTCATTCCAGTAGTTCCAAATCAGCCTCACGTTTATCTGTGAAGAAGGTAATAAAGGCTTTCATCATCGAGGCAGGGAAAAAACCTGTGCTCACAGGTGCACACAGCTGGTCTTATATAAAATTCAGATTTGGTGTATAGAGCTGGTCTCATACGAGGTTTTTGGATAGGAGTATAGAGTTGGTTTTATATAGGGTTTTTTGGATAAGTGTATAGAGCTGGTCTTATACAGGGCTTTTGGATAGGTGTATAGAGTTGGTCTTCTACGGGATTTTGGAGTAGGTGTATAGAGCTAGTCTTATACAAGGCTTTTAGATATGTATATAGAGCTGGTCTTATACAGAATTTTAGATAAGTGTATAGAGCTGGTCTTATACGGAATTTTCGATTTGGTTTATAGAACTGGTCTTGTACGGGGTTTTAAAAATGTGTATAGAGCTGGTTTTATACAAGGCTTTTGGATAGGTATATAGAGCTGGTCTTATACGGGATTTTGGATTTGGTGTATAAAGCTGGTCTTATACAGGGCTTGAAAACTATGTATAAAGCTAGTCTTATACAGGGCTTTGTATAGGTGTATAGAGCTATTCTTATACGAGGCTTGGAATCAATGAGATTTGGCTTTATTTGCGTGAATTTGAGTAAAAAGGGGCAACATTTCGGTATATTTTAGGGGTTTGAGAAGACATATTTAGCTATGCTTGGATAACGTTTTGCTGCATTTTGGGGATTTAGGGTTTTCGGAGATTTAGCGATTTGGGTATTTTTGGCGATTTGGAAATTTGGCAATTTTAGGATTTAGCGATTTCAGGCTTTAATGATTTTGGAATTTAGAGACTTGGTGATTTAGGGATTTCAGGCTTTTGCGATTTCCGAATTTAGGGATTTCAGAATTTGGTGATTTCGGGTTTGGGGATTTGAGATTTGACTGTTTGGTATTTAGGGATTTTGGCGATTTAGGGATTTGAGATTTGGCAATTTGGGATTTTGGGTTTTTGGATTTGGCAATTTCGAGGATTTGGCGATTTATGAATTTGGTGATTTCTGGATTTGGCAATTTATGAATTCAGTGATTTTTGGATTTAACGATTTGGGAAACTTGATGATTTATGGACTTAGGGATTTTGGATTTGGGTTTTAAGATTTAGCAGTTTGGTGGTTTGGCAGTTTGGTGGTTTGGCAATTTGGTGGTTTGGCAATTTGGTGATTTGGTGGATTGAAGTGATGAAATATCTAAATGTACAAGTCTATGTGAATCTAAATGGCTTTATGAAAATATATAATATGCAATTTCCTGCACGCAGAACAAACATTAAAACATGCATAAATATGCACTCCCTTCCAACCTTATTTCTCCACGTTTGGTCGTATCTTTCCTAGGAATTGGTTCTCTTTATCACTAACAGGGGACAATAAAGGTCGTGTCTCGACAGATTAATGCAATTTGCATTTTGGTATCCTAAGGAAAGTTACTACGGTTACCTTAAATGGGCCAAGTCAAAAGTCTCGGGTTCATATCAAGGCTTTCATAGCAGAATATACTCCTCACTTCTCCCCCGTCAAAGGTACAAACGAAGGTGTTCATACGAGGCTATGAATGATGTACTATTTCGGTGTCCCTAAGACCTGGTGTGAGCACGGGTTTTTTCCTGACCTCTATGATGAACGTCATTGTTGCCTTTTTCACGGATAAGCGTGAAGTGTTGGGATTCGTCATTGGAAAAATAACGTGGCGCAGCGGAAAATACACCGTTTAAAATTTCCTAGAATCCACCTATCGTGTCCAATTACCATTGATTAGAATAAAATCAAATAAGAATCAAGAGAGATTAACTCACCGGATTCGTCTCTTCAGAGACTGCTGCAGAATCGTTACTTGAAACTGCGATCTCCAAAGTCCGGTGCACGACCAACTATTGAGCAGGAACCGGTGCTAGCCGAAGACGTGAAGGAATGGAGGTTTAATGCTAAGATTTTCGGCTGTTTTGGGGCTGCTATTGCTGGCTGAAATTTCCAGCAATTAATTAGAGTTGAATTAGGTTTTTATTCCTTAAGTGTGCCCTTTTATAGACACCTTGTCTAATTGGGTTCTAATTAGGTTAATTAAACCCAAGCCCACTAGGATTATAATTACATAAATAAACTTTAATTAAAAAGTATATACTATGTAATTTAATTCCATTTGGCTAAATTTAATTACCCCTAAATAAAATTAAATCACACTTAAGTTAATACAATACATGTATTTAATTTTCCTACTTAGGAAAATTATTAATTAATTGTTTACTTTATGTAATTCAATTAATTGATAAATTAATTAATTACATTATGTAAACTTATTAATTAAATTAAATTCAACCCAATGTCAATTAATTACCTTGACACCGAATGTCAACTAATTAATTAACGCATTCCTTCCAATGTACATTACATGTACAATTTCTATAAGTTTCAGCTCAGTTGATCTATGTGCACGATCCTATGGGTCTGTCTTTATGTTGGCAGTAGGCCCAAGGCCCACAGACTGTAAGTGGGTTCTAGCAAACCATTACAGGCCCTAATTAAGACAGAGATGAAGCAGTCTTTAAAAGACACTCACCTGGTAGTAATCTCATAGTGTCCTTTGCCTAAGGATATCGATATGAATAAACAAGAGGCATGGTGTCTGTCATCCTCTTCTGTTGTTTATTATATTTCTTGATCTTGAGTTGACTGATTAATCAAATAAGCAACCAACTTATTTGGGTATGGCCATACACTTATCAGTCCCACTCATCAAGTGGCCAATGATATCATCTCAGTGTTACCCGAGTGGCAATTCCATCACTTCATCATCAATATCAACATGTCCACCGGTCCACCCAATCATACCCATATTTAGCATCCTTTTACAGACCTGTTAGGCGTATGTCAAAGTGAACCGGATTCCATATCGATATTATAATGAAATCTGGTCTGAGGACAAAAGAGACCTACTCAAGAAAGACATATGACATGACAACCATGTGGCTTTCTTGTGCGGATCGATCTAGTCCCACGTCAATAACATGTACCTATATTCATGACTGACTATACAAGTACTATGGCTAGTTAAGAACTACCATACAGTCATCGAATATACAATTCTATGGTTTTATTCGTTCCCACGATTAGAATAGACTTGGGATAGGTTTTATGATTATTAATCAATGGATACTCTACTCATATTATAGCACAAGATATCAATGAAATAGATTAATTGCCTCTATTAATGTGACACAAATAATGTATTCATACATGACTCTTAATGTATAATACAAAATACAAGAATCCAATGCCCTAAGAACTAGGGCACACCAACAATCTCCCACTTGCATTAGTTCCAAGTGGGCATTGCCCTAATTCCTATAGATCTGGTATGACCGTCGTGCTGTGTCTGCAACAGCGCTTTGGTCAATGGATCAGCGACATTATTCTTGGTGTCAACCCTCTGCAATGATATGTCACCTATGTTCACGATCTCCCGAATGAGGTGAAACTTTCTGAGTACATGTTTGGATCTCTTGTGTGACCGGGGCACCTTAGCTTGTGTGATGGCCCCGTTGTTGTCACAAAAACATCAACTGGGTCTAGGATAGTGGGTACTACTCCCAACTTAGTTATGACTTTCTTGATCCAAACGGCTTCCTTTGAGCTTCGCACGCAGCTATGTACTCAGCTTCCATTGTAGAGTCAGCAATGGTGGCCTGCTTTAAGGACCTCCAACTAATGGCACCGCCATTCAGGAGAAAAACATAACCAGACTGTGACTGGTTCTCATCCTCATCGGTTTCAAAGCTTGCATCAGTGTAACCTGACACTACCAGCTCATCTTGACCTCTATACACTAAGAAAGCATCCTTAGTCCGGTTAAGGTACTTCAAGATTGCCTTGACTGGCTTCCAGTGTTCCTCACAGGGGTCCGACTAGTACCGGTTAGTCATACTTAGTGCAAACACGACATCAGGCCTCATACATAACATGGAGTACATGATAGATCCAATAGCAGATGCATAAGGGATCTTTTCCATGTTCTCCCGGTCCTTCTTTGTTTTAGGACCATCTTTCTTACTCAGCTTTAACCCATGGCGCATAGGTAAGAATCCTTTCTTTGCCTTGTCCATGCTGAATCCTTTTAGAACCTTGTCAATGTACGTGGCCTGACTTAGGCCTAGAAGCTGATTGGATCTATCTCTGTAGATCCTGATCCCTAAAATTGTCTCAGCTTCGCTTAAGTCCTTCATTGCGAAGCACCTACTCAACCACTGCTTAACCCCTTGCAGTGTTGGTATGTCACTTCCAATGATAAGGATGTCGTCAACATACAGCACTAGGACTGTGGAAACGCTCCCACTAACCATCTTATACACACAGGGCCTTTAACTTGAAACACCACTTGCAACCTATCACCTTAGCACCCGAAGGTGGATCCACCAAGTTCCATACTTGGTTATCATGCATAGATTGCATCTCAGCCTCATGGCATTGCGCCATTGATCTGAGTGTGGGCTTTCAACAGCCTCCTGATAGGTCTTGGGCTCTTCTTGGTCAACGAGCATAAGGTCCCCATCATCAGTCACGAGAAAGCCGTACCTCTCTGGCTGATGACATGTCCTACCAGACCTTCTGCTGTCCTGTGCAACTGTTTCTGGTTCCTTAATTTCTTGAGTAGTCAGATCGGTTCCCGAAGCATCCTCAGCAGTAGCTGCAGGAGTTTGTGAGTCTTGAACTTCTGAAAGTTCAATATTACTCCCACTGTCTCTCTTGGAAAGGAATTCCTTCTCCAAGAAGACTGCATTTCTGGCTATGAAAACTTTGTTTTTGGCCGGATCGTAGAAGTAATAACCCTTAGTTTCCTTAGGGTAACCCACAAACTGGTACTTGACAGATTTGGACTCGAGTTTGCCACTTGTCAATTTCTTAACATGTGCATCACAGCCCCAAATCTTCAAGAAGGAAACATTGGGCTTTCGGCCTTTCCATAGTTCATATGGTGTTCCCTCAACTGCCTTGCTTGGTGTACTGTTAAGAATGTAAGCAGCTATCTCTAAAGCATATCCCCAAAAGGATACAAGGAGTGTAGCATGACTCATCATCGAGCAGACCATGTCAAGTAAGGTCCTATTCCTCCTTTCTGACACTCCATTCCACAGGGGTGTTGTAACGCCCCAGATATAAGTTGACTTAGTTATGTTGTGATGTGTGCATATGAGTGAGCATTTTTGCATTTAACCGATGTTTTGTATGCTTATAACAATTCGTAGGCTTTGGCCTAGCGGTAGATAGTCCTGACTAATAGCTAGTGGTCTAGAGTTCGAACCTTACCTGGCTTAAATTTATTTATTTTTTTTTTTTTTTTTTTTGTGCCTTTTTATTTTTGTGTTGGGAAGGTTGGAATTCCGAAAATCCATGATAAATATCCCATTTTTCAGTTGACCAATTCAAAAAAATTAGGAATCCTTAACCTAAGGAGAAAATCTCTCCTTAATCTCTTCCACTTTCCAAGTTTCACTCGAAGGCAATCTCTTCATCTCTATTAGGGTTAAAATTTCGGCCATTCCATTGTGTGGAGCTCCAGTGCAGCCGAAATTCTTAACTTTCTCTCCCTCACTTTCATTCATTCAGACTCTGCTTCATTCTTCTCCATTCCGAGTTAATTGCCTCAGTTGGTTTCACTGCAAACAGAGTAACAACTAAACCCTAAATGTCGGTTCGAAATTTATATAGGATGTATGGTAGATGAATTTGATCCTAGGTTGTATTATTACTGAAATTATTGTTGAGACATGAATGTATATGATATTGGTGTAAGAAATTGCTTTTAGGTTAAAAGATTGGTAGAAATATGAAAATACATGTGATTGAGTCGAAATTGGTAAGCTGCTGTATTTTCAGAATTGACTGTTTATGGTAATTATGGCACAACTTCCGTTATATAACTCCGATTGGCATAATTCAACTTTCTGTGTTTTCCTGAGATATAGGTGTACAAGGTTGTTTTACATTATTTTGGAAAATTCCGTGAGTAAAGTGCTCATATTCCCTATTGAAACTGCCTTATGTGCATTGTGCCGATTTTTCTTGAACTGCTGAATTTCAGATTGTACAGGTTGTGATAATTTTAGCTTTATTTTCGTTATATAACTCCGATTGGCATGATTCAACTTTCTGTGTTTTCCCGAGACATAAATGTACAAGTTTGTTTTATACTATTTTGGCAAATTCTGTGAGTAAAGTGCTCGTATTCCCTGTTGAAACTGCCTTATGTGCACTGTGCCGATTTCCTGGAACTGCTGAATTTCAGTTTGTACAGTTTGTGTTGATTATGGCTTTATTTTCTCTCTGTAGCTCCGTTTGCCATGAAACAAAATTCTATGTATTCCTGAAATTCTGATGTTCAATGTTGCTTTATATTATTTTTGCTAAATCAGTGAGTAACACATCTGTTTTGTCTGTTGAAGTCAGACTATGTGCAGTGATCTGAAGTGAATTTACAGATTGCATGTTTTTAGTGTTTCCTTAATATCTTTTGCTATAGGAATCCGAATTGCATGATTTAAGTTGGCGTGTGTTCCTAAGATGTAAGGCTAAATTTACCTTTGTATTGCCATGCTGAATTCTGAGTCTAACCTACTGGAATATTATATGCAAGTTGAGGCATGAACTATGAATTCTGAAATTTTCACCTTAGGCCTTGAACTGATTTTTTTTAATGTGTGCAAAGCATAATTTGATTCTAGGAATTTATGCTAGGACTCTTGACATGAAATCTAATAATTACATATATGGTTTGGTAAATTTAATACATGTTGGAATTATGAAATCGAGTTTGGGGTAAGTCCTATTTTTTTTATGGCACCATGTGTTTATTGATGTATCAGATTATGTTTTGGGGTAAGTCCTATTTTAATGGCACCTTATGGTTATTGAATTGGTTGGGATAAGTCCTATGTTAAAGGCACCTTTTGAATATTGATATAATTATGATAATTAAATTGGTGTTTGTAGTGGCATATACTCTGGTGTCTTGGTTAGTTTGGCTAAGTGTTTTCCATGTTTGATTGGTTGACACTAGGACAGCGCCCTTTGTTTCGAGGTAAGTCCCTTCGTTGGCACTCAGAGAGGTAAATCCCTTCGTGGTACTCTAATTTATTTTATTTTTGAGGTAAGTCCCTTCGTTGGCACTCTGTGAGGTAAGTCCCTTCGTTGGCACTCAGAGAGGTAAATCCCTTCGTGGTACTCTAATTTATTTTATTTTTGAGGTAAGTCCCTTCGTTGGCACTCTGTGAGGTAAGTCCCTTCGTTGGCACTCTGAGGTAAATCCCTTCGTGGTACTCTTTTCTTATTGATAAGGGGGTAAGTCCCGTTGTGGTTCCCCGAAGCGTCTGAGCCGAACTCTCTAAGGACATAGGTGTATAGGTCAATACAAATGATTTATACGCGTATACCACAAAATTAATAAAGGTTAAGGTATAATTGAGTTGATGTCAAGTTTGTGATGAAGTACTTTGATTTGGGATGTTGGTATGTATTTGTATGTACATGACTTATCTTGGAAATCTGAATTTTGATGATATTGATTATCCACTTGGAATGTTTTGTACTATTATTTGAAATAGATAATTATGTGATATGCTGAACTTGAACTTTATATGTTGTATGTGATGCAGCTAACAAATAAGGGTAAGATCCCTGATACATGATTGTTACTATGAGAATTATGCATGCTTGTATAAATTGATAAATTTGCTTTCTATTAATCATGATGAAGTATACTTAAGTAATGTAATATGAAATTTATGATCTGTCATCTTCCTATGTGAACTTTGAATTGATGTTTGGGATTTATTAGTTACTCGTCACTAAGTGGCGCTGTTGATATTTTCAGATTTTGCCGGTGCAGAATAGGAGATGCCTGATGTCTGTTCTCGGGGATTGTGTGGAGAGTTTCCGTCATGTTATTTTATCATCTATTCGTAGTTATGGATGTTCAAAGATTTATTTATTTATTTATTTTTTTTTTACTCCGTTATATTACCTTTTGAAATACCTATTTATGTTAAATTACTGTTTTTGAAATGGAAATTTTCGAGTACTCATTTATGATTATGTTATTTTAAAGATAAAAAGGAAGTTTTGAAAATGATGACCTAAACTTTATGTAATGTTTCCGCCATTGCATGCTTGCAAAAGTTAGGGTTGTCACAGTTGGTATCAGAGCCCGCGTTGGTTCCGAGGCTTTGGTAGCATAAGTCACTTGGAACCAAAACTCAGAATCCTAGGATAGAGATTTTTGAACGTAGAAGTGAGATGCATGGGTAGGTAGAATGGGTTTATCTGCTTTGAATTGTTTGTTTTCTATTACTTGCTATATGTATAACATGATTAGATCCAACCTAGAACCAAAATTTTAGAATGCCTCCGCGTAGAGATTCCGTTCGTGATGACTCTCCTCAGCGACGTATGCGGCTGTTGGAAGATGCCGTGCTCGCTATGGCTTAAAGAAATCCAAATAACCAAACTGTCTTCGATCGCATTGCTCGTCACCGACCCCCAACTTATGAAGGATCTTCCGACCCGGTGGTGCTTGAGGGATGGATCCGGGAGATAGAGAAACTCTTTGATGTGACCGGCTGTCCGAACGCTGAGAAAGTCGTGATTGGAGCCTACTACTTGAAAGGCGAGGCTGATAACTGGTGGGGCATGGTTAAGGCCGAGTGCCTGGAATTGGCTGAGTTTGGATGGGGACAATTCACTGAAAGGTTGAAGAATCGTTTCTACCCAAGTGAGTTGAGGTGGCAGAAACGAGAGGAATTCCTATGCTTGACTCAAGGAAGCATGTCTGTTCAGCAGTACACCAACAAATTTACTGAACTGTCCAGATTTGCAGGTTCAGTCATCCCCACTGAAGAGGAGAAGGTGCAGTTCTATATCAAGCGGATGAGTCCCAAAGTGAGGACACATGTCCTATGTTCTGGAGCAACAACTTTCCAGAGAGCCTATGAAGTGGCTTTAGGAGTTTATGCATCCGTTCAGGAGGATGAAGCGGTGAGGCAGACCATGTTCTTAAAGAGGTCTCAGCCTACCTCGTATGTTCATCTGACTTCCAAGAAACCCAAGTATGTTCCGGCAAAGGAAGCTGCTAGTACCGCTCAGACTAGGGAGAAGAAGTGCTTCAAGTGTAAGAAAGAGTGGCACTATGGGAAGAACTGTGATGGGACGCCTGTCCGATGCTACACTTGTAAGGAAGAGGGTCACTACTCTTAATCTTGCCCGAAGAAGTCAGGAAGTAAGAAGCCCGATTCCAGCTCAGGAGGCCCTGTTCGCAACAGAGTCTATAACATGATGGAGTCCGAAGTTGACGAGGCAGGGAATGACATCGTTGCAGGTACCATCCTTGTCAAATCTTTTCCTTCTTATGTATTATTTGACACTGGTGCGTCTATATCCTGTATTTCTACTACTTTTGCTCAGAAGTTGAATTTATCTGTATCTGTTCCAATTAATTCTGTGGTTTCCCTCCCTAATGGGGAGAGTGTTGCTTGCTGTCGTGTTTTCCCCGAAGTTCCCGTAGTTATCGAGGGAGTTGAATTGAAGGCGAATTTGAGGGAATTTCCATTGACCGAATTTGATGTTATCTTCGGTATGGACTGGCTGAAGCAGCATCAAGCGGTGTTCTATTGTAGGGATGAGAAAATTGTGCTGAAGGACGGTAAAGGGAAGAGGGTTTCTTATTCAAATGTTAAGATGAAACCAGGAGTGAAGGTAGTTTCGGCTATGAAATTGAAAAAGATGGCGATGAAAGGCGAAGAAGTATTTCTGTGTAGAATAAAGGATACCTCGGAAGAACTGAAGATCGAGGATATTCCTATTGTTCGAGAATATGCGGATGTGTTTCCTGATGAACTGCCAGGGATTCCACCAGGAAGGGATGTAGAATTTGCCATCGACCTAATTCCGGGGTCAGCTCCAATCTCTAAAGCTCCTTATCGGATGGCTCCCTCGGAGATGCGAGAATTGAAGACCCAGTTGCAAGAACTTGTTGATAAGGGTTTTATTAGACCCAGCGTGTCACCTTGGGGTGCTCCGGTACTCTTTGTCAAGAAGAAGGATGGAAGCATGCGATTATGTATTGACTACCGTGAGTTGAATAAGGTGACCATCAAGAATAAATATCCCCTGCCAAGAATTGAAGATTTGTTTGATCAATTGAAGGGTGCAGGTGTGTTCTCTAAGATCGATCTGGGATCCGGCTATCATCAGATTCCGGTAAAAGAAGACGACATTCAGAAGACTGCCTTCCGGACAAGGTATGGGCACTATGAATTCGAAGTAATGCCCTTCGGTCTCACTAACGCACCAGCAGTGTTTATGGATCAGATGAACCGAACCTTCCACGAGCTCCTTGATGTGTGTGTTGTGGTATTCATTGATGATATCTTAGTATATTCGAAGAATGAAGAGGAGCATGCTAAGCATCTCAAAATGGTGTTGAAAGTATTAAGAGAGCAGAAGTGGTACGCCAAGTTCTCTAAGTGTGAGTTTTGGCTTGGAGAGGTGGCTTTTCTAGGCCATGTGATTACCAAAGAAGGTGTGAAGGTGGACCCGGCGAAGATTAAAGCCGTTCTTGAATGGTCCAGTCCTACTAATGTGACCGAAGTAAGAAGTTTTCTTGGTCTTGCTGGATACTACAGAAGGTTTGTGCACAACTTTTCAATTATTGCACGACCTTTGACTCAGTTGATGAAGAAGGACTGTAGGTTTCAATGGACTGCAGAATGTGAAGAAGCGTTCCAGATATTAAAAGAGAGACTTACTTCAGCCCCAGTTCTTGCATTGCCGACTGACGGAGTAGAGTATGAAGTGTTCAGTGATGCTTCCAAGTACGGACTTGGGTGTGTACTTATGCAGTTGGGAAAAGTGATTGCCTATGCTTCAAGGCAATTGAGGGTTCATGAAAGGAACTACCCGACTCACGATTTGGAGTTAGCTGCGGTGGTGTTTGCTCTTAAAATTTGGCGCCATTACTTGTATGGTGTGCCGTGCAAGATATACACCGATCATAAGAGCCTCAAATATATTTTCACCCAGAAAGAACTAAACATGCGACAGAGACGTTGGTTAGAGCTTATCAAGGATTATGACTTAACCTTGGAGTATAAAGAAGGAAAGGCAAACAGAGTCGCGGATGCATTGAGCAGAAAGAGCATCCATTCGGTGAACTTCATGAAAAGACTTCCTATTGATCTTTGCAAGGAGTTTAGCAAGTTGGAAATTGAAGTGGTCCCGAGAGGAGTGGTTCGGGCGAGTTTAAATGCAATCAGTGTGGAACCAGTATTGTTTGTAGAATTGAAAGAGAAGCAGTTGAGTGATCCTGTACTTCAGAAGATTCGTGCAGCGAAGGAGCAGGGTAATGCTGTAGATTTCGAGATTCTTGCAGATGGGAGTATGAAATTTAAAGGCCGATGGTGTGTGCCTAATGATTCAATGTTGAAAGAGCAGATCTTAAGTGAAGCTCATTGCACTCCCTACTCTGTGCATCCGGGAGGTGCGAAATTGTACAAAGATTTGAAGATGCAGTTTTGGTGGCCTAGAATGAAGAAAGAGGTAGCTGAGTTTGTGGCCCGGTGCTTGACTTGTCAAAAGGTGAAAATTGAGCACCAGAGGCCTGGGGGATTATTGCAGCCCTTGGCTATTCCAGCATGGAAGTTTGACTCGGTTTCTATGGACTTTGTGTCGGGTTTACCAAAGGTTGCTAATGGTTTAGACACAGTGTGGGTTGTTATAGACCGTTTGACCAAGGTGGCTCGGTTTATTCCTATGAAGAAGACCTGGTCTATGGAGCAGTTAGCTGAGGCATATGCGAGTGAAATTATAAGGCTACATGGTATGCCTAGGGAGATTGTGTCAGATCGTGACCCACGGTTCTTGTCACATTTTTGGACATCATTGCAAGAAGCTTTGGGCACTAGGTTGAAGTTGAGTAAAGCTTTTCATGCTGCTACAGATGGACAGACGGAGAGGACAATCCAAACCTTAGAGGATATGTTGCGGTCATGTGCTCTTGACTTCCAGAAATCTTGGGTGAAATGTCTGAGTTTGGTAGAGTTCTCCTATAACAATAGCTATCACGCTAGTATCCGTATGGCCCCGTATGAAGCCCTCTATGGGAGGAAATGTCGTAGTCCGACATGCTGGGACGACATTAGTGACACATTGGTGTTGGGTCCGGAATTGATTCGGGATACAGTTGAGAAGGTGAAGGTGATTCAGGCGAATATGAAGGCTGCCCAGGATCGTCAGAAGTCTTATGCAGATCTCAAGAGAAGACCTCTTACCTTCGAAGTCGGTAGCAAGGTATTGCTGAAAGTATCTCCTATGAAGGGAGTGATGAGGTTCGGCAAGAGAGGCAAGCTCAGTCCCAAGTATATTGGTCCATATGAAGTGCTTGAAAGGATTGGGGAAGTTGCATATCGGTGGCTCTACCACCGGAATTGGCAAAAGTTCATAATGTATTCCATGTTTCACAGCTACGAAGATATGTGAGCGACCCTTCTCACGTTATTGCTGTGGATTCGGTGGAGGTGGAACCCAATTTGACATATGAGGAGAAGCCTGTTCAGATCCTCGACCGTCAGGTTCGCAAACTCAGGAGAAAAGAGATGCCTTTGGTAAAGGTGCTTTGGCGTAGCCAGAAGTTTGAAGAGGCTACTTGGGAGCTAGAAGAGACCATGAGATCCAAATATCCGGAATTGTTTGCAACTAATCAAGGTTAGAACCTAGCTTACTCTTTTGTCCTTGAGTTTCGAGGGCGAAACTTTTTGTTAGTGGGGAGGATTGTAACGCCCCAGATATAAGTTGACTTAGTTATGTTGTGATGTGTGCATATGAGTGAGCATTTTTGCATTTAACCGATGTTTTGTATGCTTATAACAATTCGTAGGCTTTGGCCTAGCGGTAGATAGTCCTGACTAATAGCTAGTGGTCTAGAGTTCGAACCTTACCTGGCTTAAATTTATTTATTTTTTTTTTTTTTTTTTTGTGCCTTTTTATTTTTGTGTTGGGAAGGTTGGAATTCCGAAAATCCATGATAAATATCCCATTTTTCAGTTGACCAATTCAAAAAAATTAGGAATCCTTAACCTAAGGAGAAAATCTCTCCTTAATCTCTTCCACTTTCCAAGTTTCACTCGAAGGCAATCTCTTCATCTCTATTAGGGTTAAAATTTCGGCCATTCCATTGTGTGGAGCTCCAGTGCAGCCGAAATTCTTAACTTTCTCTCCCTCACTTTCATTCATTCAGACTCTGCTTCATTCTTCTCCATTCCGAGTTAATTGCCTCAGTTGGTTTCACTGCAAACAGAGTAACAACTAAACCCTAAATGTCGGTTCGAAATTTATATAGGATGTATGGTAGATGAATTTGATCCTAGGTTGTATTATTACTGAAATTATTGTTGAGACATGAATGTATATGATATTGGTGTAAGAAATTGCTTTTAGGTTAAAAGATTGGTAGAAATATGAAAATACATGTGATTGAGTCGAAATTGGTAAGCTGCTGTATTTTCAGAATTGACTGTTTATGGTAATTATGGCACAACTTCCGTTATATAACTCCGATTGGCATAATTCAACTTTCTGTGTTTTCCTGAGATATAGGTGTACAAGGTTGTTTTACATTATTTTGGAAAATTCCGTGAGTAAAGTGCTCATATTCCCTATTGAAACTGCCTTATGTGCATTGTGCCGATTTTTCTTGAACTGCTGAATTTCAGATTGTACAGGTTGTGATAATTTTAGCTTTATTTTCGTTATATAACTCCGATTGGCATGATTCAACTTTCTGTGTTTTCCCGAGACATAAATGTACAAGTTTGTTTTATACTATTTTGGCAAATTCTGTGAGTAAAGTGCTCGTATTCCCTGTTGAAACTGCCTTATGTGCACTGTGCCGATTTCCTGGAACTGCTGAATTTCAGTTTGTACAGTTTGTGTTGATTATGGCTTTATTTTCTCTCTGTAGCTCCGTTTGCCATGAAACAAAATTCTATGTATTCCTGAAATTCTGATGTTCAATGTTGCTTTATATTATTTTTGCTAAATCAGTGAGTAACACATCTGTTTTGTCTGTTGAAGTCAGACTATGTGCAGTGATCTGAAGTGAATTTACAGATTGCATGTTTTTAGTGTTTCCTTAATATCTTTTGCTATAGGAATCCGAATTGCATGATTTAAGTTGGCGTGTGTTCCTAAGATGTAAGGCTAAATTTACCTTTGTATTGCCATGCTGAATTCTGAGTCTAACCTACTGGAATATTATATGCAAGTTGAGGCATGAACTATGAATTCTGAAATTTTCACCTTAGGCCTTGAACTGATTTTTTTTAATGTGTGCAAAGCATAATTTGATTCTAGGAATTTATGCTAGGACTCTTGACATGAAATCTAATAATTACATATATGGTTTGGTAAATTTAATACATGTTGGAATTATGAAATCGAGTTTGGGGTAAGTCCTATTTTTTTTATGGCACCATGTGTTTATTGATGTATCAGATTATGTTTTGGGGTAAGTCCTATTTTAATGGCACCTTATGGTTATTGAATTGGTTGGGATAAGTCCTATGTTAAAGGCACCTTTTGAATATTGATATAATTATGATAATTAAATTGGTGTTTGTAGTGGCATATACTCTGGTGTCTTGGTTAGTTTGGCTAAGTGTTTTCCATGTTTGATTGGTTGACACTAGGACAGCGCCCTTTGTTTCGAGGTAAGTCCCTTCGTTGGCACTCAGAGAGGTAAATCCCTTCGTGGTACTCTAATTTATTTTATTTTTGAGGTAAGTCCCTTCGTTGGCACTCTGTGAGGTAAGTCCCTTCGTTGGCACTCAGAGAGGTAAATCCCTTCGTGGTACTCTAATTTATTTTATTTTTGAGGTAAGTCCCTTCGTTGGCACTCTGTGAGGTAAGTCCCTTCGTTGGCACTCTGAGGTAAATCCCTTCGTGGTACTCTTTTCTTATTGATAAGGGGGTAAGTCCCGTTGTGGTTCCCCGAAGCGTCTGAGCCGAACTCTCTAAGGACATAGGTGTATAGGTCAATACAAATGATTTATACGCGTATACCACAAAATTAATAAAGGTTAAGGTATAATTGAGTTGATGTCAAGTTTGTGATGAAGTACTTTGATTTGGGATGTTGGTATGTATTTGTATGTACATGACTTATCTTGGAAATCTGAATTTTGATGATATTGATTATCCACTTGGAATGTTTTGTACTATTATTTGAAATAGATAATTATGTGATATGCTGAACTTGAACTTTATATGTTGTATGTGATGCAGCTAACAAATAAGGGTAAGATCCCTGATACATGATTGTTACTATGAGAATTATGCATGCTTGTATAAATTGATAAATTTGCTTTCTATTAATCATGATGAAGTATACTTAAGTAATGTAATATGAAATTTATGATCTGTCATCTTCCTATGTGAACTTTGAATTGATGTTTGGGATTTATTAGTTACTCGTCACTAAGTGGCGCTGTTGATATTTTCAGATTTTGCCGGTGCAGAATAGGAGATGCCTGATGTCTGTTCTCGGGGATTGTGTGGAGAGTTTCCGTCATGTTATTTTATCATCTATTCGTAGTTATGGATGTTCAAAGATTTATTTATTTATTTATTTTTTTTTTACTCCGTTATATTACCTTTTGAAATACCTATTTATGTTAAATTACTGTTTTTGAAATGGAAATTTTCGAGTACTCATTTATGATTATGTTATTTTAAAGATAAAAAGGAAGTTTTGAAAATGATGACCTAAACTTTATGTAATGTTTCCGCCATTGCATGCTTGCAAAAGTTAGGGTTGTCACAGGTGTACCAGGAGGAGTGAGTTGGGATACAATCCCACACTCACACTCTCTCAAAACGAGTCAAACTCTTGGCTCAAATATTCACCCCCTCGGTCAGACCGAAGTGCTTTTATTTTCTTGCCAAGTTGGTTTTCTACTTCATTCTTAAAGTCCTTGAACCTTTGGAGAGTCTCAGACTTATGCTTCATCAGATACACGTAACCGTATCTGCTGAAGTCATCTGTGAAGGTGACGAAGTATAGAAAACCAGATCTAGCACTAGTGCTCATGGGGCCACATACATCGGAATGTATTAGCTCCAATAGCTCTAAGGCCCTTTCAGTAGTCTTGCTAAAAGGCGCCTTTGTCATCTTGCCTCTCAAACAAGATTCACATGTGTCATAAGACTGGATGTCAAATGACCCTAGCACTCCACTAGAGTGAAGCCTAGCAATGCGCTTCTCATTTATATGGCCAAGTCGACAATGCCAGATGTAAGTAGGATTAATTTCATTTTGTTTAATCCTTTTAGTATTTATGTTATAGATTGAACTTTCACGTTTTAGATCAAGGATATATAAGCCATTTTCAAGAAATGCTGTTCCATAAATAATATTGCCACATTGCATAGAAATTCTACCATGTCCAATATTAAATACAAAACCAGAAATATCCAATAAAGAAACAGAAATAATATTCCTGCGTATCGCAGGTACAAAATAACAGTTTCTTAGTTCCAAAACAAGTCCACTAGGCATCTCCAAGAAATAATCTCTGATATGCATGGCCTGAACCCGAGCACCATTTCCGACTCGAAGATCTACTTCTCCAGATCCTAATAATCTCCTATTTCTTAGACCCTGCACATTTGAACAAATGTGAGATCCACATCAAGTGTCCAAGACCCAAGATGTAGAAATAGCCAGATTAATCTCAACAACATAAATACCTGAAGCAGCAGTTTTGCCCTTCAGTTGCTCCCTTAGCTTTGGACATGAGCTCTTCCAGTGCCCCTTCTCATGACACTCATGGCAAACATCTTCAGGAGAGGCAACCCTTGCTTTAGGTTGGGCCACCACCTTTTTGCCCTTAGCCTTGGCCTTTTGGGCCTTTGCCTTAGCCTTAGATTTAGCCTTTCCCTTAGCAATGGGTGTATTGCCCTTGTTCACCAGCAATACTTCAGGAGTCTTCTTAAGAGAATGCTCAGCAAGCTTGAGCATGCCATGCAGCTCAACAACCGATTTATCCAACCCTTGCATATGGTAATTCATGATAAACTGGTTGTAAGACTCAGGAAGTGACCCGAGAATAATGTCTGTTGCCAAGTCCTGCGGAACTGGCGAGCCGAGGCGGGCAAGTGTATCAATATAACCCTTTAACTTTAGCACATGAGTGCTAACAGAAGTCCCAGCTGCCATCACAGTCGTGCAAAGTGCCTTAGTTGTCAGGTAACATTCCTAATGAGCCTGATCTTGGAACATCTTTTTAAGCTGATCCATCATCTCATAAGCATGCTCGTCCATGAACTGCTTCTGAAGATCAGAAGCCATGGTACCCAGCATTAGGCACGAGACATCTCGGTCATCCCTCACATGCCGATCGTACTGCTCCACCATCACCGTGGTGATGCCTCGACCTGCGGAAGGACCGGCTGGTAAAGGAGCATTCAGTACATACTCCTTAGACTCTTGTCTAAGAACTATCTGAAAGTTCCTAGCCCAGTCCAGGAAGTTAGTCCCCGAAAGCTTCTCCTTCTCCAAGAGTGACCTAAGTGAGAGTGAGTTGTTGTTTGTTGCAGCCATTTAAATTGCTTAACTGAAATGGAATTATCTACATGGAAGAAATCATTGCTTGAGTTAGAAGTAAAGGACTTTTAAGCCAATTCAAATTAATAATCCGATTTTAATTTGTTTGTTGGTGTTGTTAATTGGCTGACTTGACCAAGATCCACAACTTATCAATGACTGGCCGAACTAGGGCTCGCTAACCAACCATTGAGTCGTTTGGTAGGACGACCTATCCAATCCTTCCACGAAGGACTCTTGGTTTGATGGGCTTATTGACACGTTACCCATCTGTGCTTAGGGCCCGCTCTGAGCTAATGCTACCCATGTTGAGTCAAACCACCATTCACATGTTAACCATACCAAGTATCTTAACCCTCGATGGCCCGCCGAATACTACAATATACCCAGCTAGGGCATGGCTCACATTGCAGAATGGGAGAAAGAGATGTGAATGTGGGAAGCACTTTTAAGCGACTCAATATTTTAATTTTCGGATTATAATTAAGTGATACGGCTTAGCATGCATAAACGCGGGTAATAATTTGGTGATCCATACATCCATATTATATGAAAAATGCAATAGCATACTTAATTTAAAATAAATGAGATCGTATGGGCCTTTAATTACAACCTAATGAAAAACTAGATATCCTATCTAATTCTTCATGGGTCGGACTGCAATCCTTCTTGGGCTCCCACCATGGGCTTGCTCCATTTGGGCCTTCCTCCATACTTGATGCAATTACAATAATTTTGTAAAATAAAATCTATTCTAAAATTACATCAAAATAAAAAATGGCACGCAGGCCATATTTCCCAAAATTAAATTACAACCGATAATAATTTAGGGCCCATAGAACTCAACATAATATTTCAAACAAAGTACATGTCGTGCACATACATACCAATATGATGCATGATCATGGCATTCCAAATTATAAATATAAATTTTAAGCCGAGTTAGTTAGGGTGAAATCGCCAATTTTAACAAATGTGACTAAGGCCCATAAAGGCCCAATAGATAACATCCATAAATGCAAAATTAACAATTTTGCTCCCACTTGAATTTGGGTTGTCACAAATTTAAAATTTAGCTCTCCCAATTTTAACCGGTGTCACGGTTTATTGGGCCAATTTCACAAAGTCCATATTCAATTTAATATCCAAACAATTAAATTAAATATGCATGCCAACAAAATAAATAATTTAAACACAAATTAATTTTAAAAATTTAATTTAATTTGCATTAGGGTCCGGAAAAAAAATACCCGCAAAATCCAAAACCGGACCCGTAACCCGGTCGCGGCGCCGCTGTCCCGGCGGGGCAGCAGATGGAATCGCAATTCTGCGATTCCATCTTTTGCCCAAACTTTTTTTTTTTATTAAATCATAAACAAAAAATGTTTCCAACAAAAATATATATATATATATATATATATAATTAATATACAAAACAATTTTAGATGGAAAACAATTGGGGAAAAATAATCAAAAACCTCAATCCAACAATTCTAGGGTTTATCCAAAACAAAACCAATTAAGCAAAAACCCTAAAATCACAAACTTGAAACCCATTCTTTATCAAAGAACGCTTTCAAGAACCAATTCCAATCAATCTAATGGACAAAACCTAGGCTCTGATACCACTGTTGGGATTCGTCATTGGAAAAATAACGTGGCGCAGCGGAAAATACATCGTTTAAAATTTCCTAGAATCCACCTATCGTGTCCAATTACCATTGATTAGAATAAAATCAAATAAGAATCAAGAGAGATTAACTCACCGGATTCGTCTCTTCTAGAAACTGTTGCAGAATCGTTACTTGAAACTGCGATCTCCAAAGTCCGGTGCACGACCAACTATTGAGCGGGAACCGGTGCTAGCCGAAGACGTGAAGGAATGGAGGTTTAATGCTGAGATTTTCGGCTGTTTTGGGGCTGCTATTGCTGGCTGAAATTTCCAGCAATTAATTAGAGTTGAATTAGGTTTTTATTCCTTAAGTGTGCCCTTTTATAGACACCTTGTCTAATTGGGTTCTAATTAGGTTAATTAAACCCAATCCCACTAGGATTATAATTACATAAATAAACTTTAATTAAAAAGTATATACTATGTAATTTAATTCCATTTGGCTAAATTTAATTACCCCTAAATAAAATTAAATCACACTTAAGTTAATACAATACATGTATTTAATTTTCCTACTTAGGAAAATTATTTAATTAATTGTTTACTTTATGTAATTCAATTAATTGATAAATTAATTAATTACATTATGTAAACTTATTAATTAAATTAAATTCAACCCAATGTCAATTAATTACCTTGACACCGAATGTCAACTAATTAATTAATGCATTCCTTCCAATGTATATTACATGTACAATTTCTATAAGTTCCAGCTCAGTTGATCTATGTGCACGATCCTATGGGTCTGTCTTTATGTTGGCAGTAGGCCCAAGGCCCACAGACTGTAAGTGGTTTCTAGCAAACCATTACAGCCCCCAATTAAGACAGAGATGCAGCAGTCTTTAAAAGACACTCACCCAGTAGTAATCTCATAGTGTCCTTTGCCTAACGATATCGATATGAATAAACAAGAGGCATGGTGTCTGTCATCCTCTTCTGTTGTTTATTATATTTCTTGATCTTGAGTTGACTGATTAATCAAATAAGCAACCAACTTATTTGGGTATGGCCATACACTTATCAGTCCCACTCATCAAGTGGCCAATGATATCATCTCAGTGTTACCCGAGTGGCAATTCCATCACTTCATCATCAATATCAACATGTTCACCGGTCCACCCAATCATACCCGTATTTAGCATCCTTTTACAGACCTGTTAGGCGTATGTCAAAGTGAACCGGATTCCATATCGATATTATAATGAAATCTGGTCTGAGGACAAAAGAGACCTACTCAAGAAAGACCTATGACATGACAACCATGTGGCTTTCTTGTGCGGATCGATCCAGTCCCATGTCAATGACATGTAACTATATTCATGACTGACTATACAAGTACTATGGCTAGTTAAGAACTACCATACAGTCATCGAATATACAAGTCTGTGGTTCTATTCGTTCCCATGATTAGAACAGACTTGGGATAGGTTTTATGATTATCAATGAATGGATACTCTACTCATATTATAGCACAAGATATAAATGAAATAGATTAATTGCCCTTATTAATGTGACACAAATAATGTATTCATACATGACTCTTAATGTATAATACAAAATACAAGAATCCAATGCCCTAAGAACTAGGGCACACCAACATGAAGCGGATTTGGACCGACTCGAATAATGTCGGAAATGTCCCGGATGACCCAAATGTGTGTGACAAGTCTTGGTACGGAGCCCCGAAGGAATTCCAGTAAGTATTTAAGAAAACCGAAGAAAAGAATGAAAAGTAAGTAAATAAGCCAATCTGGTGACTACAGTCGCTCGACTGTAGTGCCTATAGCCGCGCGACTGTACTACAGTCACGCAACTGTAATCATCAGATTTTTTTTGGTCAAATCAGCATTTAATTCAGTCTTTTAAAAAAATAAGCTAATCTGGTCACTACAGTCGCTCAACTGTAATGCCTACAGCCGTGCGACTGTAATCATCAGACTTCCCTTGTTTTACCGAAAATCAGCATTTAATTCTGATTTTTAGCCAAAACGGGAGATATAAAAGTCTTATATTTGGGATTAGGGTTAAGGGAACACAGAGAAAGGCAGAAAATTAGAGGGTTTTGAGAGAAAAACATACAAAAAACACACAATAATACAGATTTTAGGACTTTTTCTAGGGTTCTTAAGAAAAATAAAAGGGTATAATCTAAAAAAAAAATTCATTCAAGGAAACACATAGAAACCGTGGTAAGGTATTTTTTTTAAATCATCACTACTCACTCAATCTCTCTCCGGGTTCTGTTCGGGCTTCATTGATTGCGCACTTTTCGAATTTTTTGTGATTGCAAGACACTTTCCTGCATCCGAATCCATCTCTGGTGATCCAAACACTGGAATATAGATTAGGTAACATTTTGAGAGGCCTTAAAAATCCATTTTTGTTCATTCTGGGTGTTGTTTATTGATGTTTTTTCGAATTTTTACGATTTCAAAAGCGAATTTTGATTACAGCCGCCTCGCCTAAGATCACAGTCGCCCGGCTGTAACCTACAGCCGTGCGACTGTGACCTATAGTCGCACGACTGTAATCTTCTGATTACAGTCGCTCGACTGTAATTTATAGGGCAGAAGCTCCGAATGCCCCAAAATCGGCCGATAACTCTTCCGTTTTTCGATTAAATGTGTTCTTTATGTTTATTATCAGCCTAATTACATCCCTATGTGCTTAGATTCCTGGTTTTCTGATTTTTGATTGATGGATATAATTTAAAGTTTGGTAATTTTGAGGGATTAGGGATTTCTGGATTTGATTCGACCCGTTTCGAATCCATTTTACTGATTTTAGTATATTTCCAGAAATTTCGACCCTCCAAAATCATTAAATTTGCAAAGCGGTTTTCAAAAACGAGAAAAGAATATTGGAATCAATTCTGGAGCATTACAGCCGCACAATTGTAAGCTACAGTCGCGCGACTGTAGTTGAGGCAGAACTACAGTTTTGCCCTTTAGGCCCCAAACTTGCAATTTTACACCCTTTTCCTATTCAAAAATGAATTTTAACGTGTTTACATTCTTTTTGGACCCTAGATGAATGTTTAACTTAGGCCCATACACGAACGGGACCCCCGGGTCCTGGGATATCCGGCCCACTAAAGTTGAAAAAATACATGTAAATGAGCCAAACCATTTTCAAAATTGGTTTTTCACCTACAAAACCTATAGGGCGTTTCAAAAAACCATTTTCCAGGTCTAACCGGTCGACCCGGTTACCCCCTAAATGCATGTCCCCGCTCTTATAAATCCTTATTCTGTCCTATTTGAGTCTTTTGTAGGCCTTGATTATTTGTGATAACCGTATTCGGATGCAGCTTTTATTTTTACTTTATTTTTATTTTTGAATGTATTTTATAGATTAAATCGTGTATCTAGGCGATTGTAATTTTTTAGATCATCGTGTATTATAGGCGGTTGTAATGTTGAGGATAAGAGATTTTTCTTTTTATGGGTTGTATAATTTGGCCTCTATTTTACTTTTTCCGCACTTTTACTTTTCTGCACTTTATTTTGATATTTATACTCATGTCATTATGAGCAATTGATTAATAATAAAAAGAAGATAAAATGAGTAGAATTAAGTGAACACAACATTACATTATGAAATAATAATTAAAATAAGTGAGGATTAGTAGGTATGTTACCCGAACCCTGAATCTCTGAATTAGGTACTGAGTCTACACTTGGTAGGGAGCTGTACCGGAATTTTCCGGATGAGCTGATCCGGGTGGCGACTTTGTATCTAATCTTGAAATTTATGTTTCGAGATCTTTAAGTTAAATTAGGATTTTCTAAGAAAAATTTATTTTCTAAAATTCACACTTTCAATTAAGTTTTCTACAAAATGAGTTTCCCAATAAAATAAAAGGTTTTCTTAAAGAAGATTAAAGACCCGTTTTCAAAACCCCAACGCGCCACCTTCAAAAAGAAAATCCCTGGTTCCCGATTCACTGTGTGTCCCGTAAAAACATCGTCCGTTCACACCTGGCGGCACTTTCAACAGAACATCAGGGTTTAAAATGCACCTCAGAAGTGTGTGTGCAATGTGTTTCTAAGTGATATGCTAATAAAAGGCATTGATATAAAGTGCTAAAATATTTTGAATCAAAAATTTTTAGTGTTTGTCAGTTTTGATTTTGAAAAACAAAAACAAATCCCCAACAGAGTCGCCATTGTAAGCGGATAATCCTTAAAAAGAGAAAGAGCCTCATGACCGGACCGAAGTTTTAAGAATTGAAAACAGGTTTTGTTAGTGGGAAAACAAATAAACTCGAATGCTCTCACTAAAACAATGACAGGAGTTGCCACTCGGCTTAGCTCAACTGGAAAATTATGGATAGCCAAAACGAGCTATAACTTACTGTGCCTTTTAATAAGTGATTCAGGTTCGGACAACTCACATATTTCTTCTCTATTCAAAATATATTTAACAGTTTTTATCAATGCTTCTATATTTTCTACTGTTGATTTTATCTTTGTATTATTAGGCCAATGCTCATACATGAGATGCAATATTGAAAGCAATAAATAAATTCTGAAAGTAGTAAATAAATTCATGAAATTTAAAATATACAAACCGATCAAATGACTACCCTAGGAGATACAATTATAAAAAGGGATTTGGGGTACAATTATATCTATATATAAATTCCTAAAAATAGAAAGCTAAACATTCATCTATCATAATATATATCTACCTGCAAAAGAAGGTTAGTACAAATAAATATATACACGTATGACTCAAACAGACTCAGAAAGGGGATTCCAAATAGCTTGGGACATGAAATGAGGAAAATCGTGAAATTCGATAAATTACCGATTTGACATGGAAAACATTTTGAAACGCAATTTTGATGGGACTGGAAATTTATTTGAAAATCAATTTGTCCAGTTTATTATTTCTGCATACAAAAGTTGGCCGGTTTTCAAGAAACTTGTGTTTCTATCATTGCATTGGTTTACAGAAAACTAATGCAGAATTTTAATACTGAAATTAAATAAATACAGAATATAAATTTAGGTCAAAATGATATGCAAAAATAATAAAAATTCACAAAAATTAATTCTGGAAATAAAATAGCCGTGCGGATATAGTTCTACAGCCGTGCGGCTATTGAAATATCTATACGGCTCTAGTTTTAAACACAAAAGACAAATCGCTAAAAGTCTAGAAATTCCTAAATCCTGAAATAAACAATAGCATGTGGCTATTCGTGCAACAATCGTGCGACTGTCACAATAGCCGTACGGCTTTGGTTCATCAGAAAACACAAAAATAGAGCAAAATTTAAAAACAAAGCAATGTATGAAAATTCAACCCAAAAAGCTGTAAAAAGGTTTAAGGCCTCTCAGAATTACCTTTAAAATGTCTCTCTGGTGTTCAGTTTGAAGAAAATCCAATTCTTGAAGCTTTAATCTGGATTTGAGATTGAAATTGAAACCTTAAAACCAAGATGTGAAACCTCTAATTCAACTCCAATTCTTCAACTCCAACCACCCAAATATTTCTGAAGGTTGAGGATGGGTTTAGAGAATAAATTTTGGTGATTAAATTGATGAATTATGGTATGGTTGTTGGAATTCAAGCTTGAAAATTTAGGAATTTTTCCTAAGTTTTTTTCTTCCTTTTTTTTCCTTGTTATTCTTTTTTTATTCTTAGTTCCTTTCAATCCAAACCCGTAATTAGCAGGTTAGTGGAGAAATTAAGTAAGATAATCGTGTCAAGCCTTATTTTCAATAGCTATCTGTTTTGTACAAGAATGTTGATGATTCATCAACAATCGTGTGCTGGTCGTGTAACAACCGTATGGTTGTTAACACAATAGTCGTATGGTTCTTCCAATAGTTCTGCGGCTATTGTCTTCAGTCAACCCCTAATTCTTCAAATTCTCTTAGTTTCAAGTTTCAAATTCATTCCAAATCCGAATCTTCGTTTTTGAATCGATTCCCGAAATGAACCAAAAGGACATATGACATTCGATACTCTATCATTATTGAGGTCGGAAAAACCCAGTGCTCACAGATATCCTTCCGTTACTTGGAATTGGATTTGTAAATCTTCTTTATCTTGATCGATCTTTATGTTTCCTGTGATAATTCAGTTTAAGTCATTGAATGTTGATGTTGTTGGTATTAGGACTCTACTTACTTTGTAGTTTATGAATTTATAATCTTCAGTTCACATTTCATTATGATGGAATAGAATTGCGATTTCTTTAAAATCTCTGCGATCGATTAAATGATTTGTAGCACTGACGTGTTTGTTTGTAGTGGGGCAGTAATTGATTGAGTTTTGCGATTCTGAGATTGTTGCGATTTGCTACAATCGGAGATTTTTGCGTTTGAGAATGTATGTATTTTGGAGATTATAATTTTTTGTTTGGTTGTTTGTTGTGGAAGAAATCACATAAAACATGAATGCTTTTTTTAGTTATTTTGGAAAGTTCTTCAAGTATTTATGCAGTTTTTTCCGTTTCAAGTAAAAAAGTTATATGGTATCAAAAGATACGCATTTATGTAAAATCCTCTTTATTTTATAATTATACTAATTTAGTCTCGAGAAATTATACTAATTTAGTCTCAAGAAGATAACCGAATATATATAATGTTATAAGAACTTGCAATAGCACAATTTTTTGTGACATGCCAATATTACCAAAAAAAAAAAAAATTTTTTTTTTATATTCTTAAATGATAAAATAACTTTTATAATAACTTTTAATTAATTAATTAATTAATATAAAAGACTTTATTATTCGCCAATTATATTAAATTAAATGGTTTTTAGTTTAATGATATGTTTGAATAAAAGTAACCTTCAAAACTGGGAAAATAGAACAAGAATTTGATGATATATTTTGTTGTGCAAATGTTGTATATGAAAAAGAAAAAACCATGGAAGGTATGCCAGAAAGCCGACAATACGCTGCGCGTAAAAGAGAAATGAAAAAATTACTAAATGGCCCATAATCTATCCGAATGATTTTATTCTTTATGCCCAAATATCACTTCTTCTTCTCTCTTCTCTCCACCGCCTTTAACTCTCTCTCTCCCTAAAATCTCCCACTCTCTTTCTGCATCTCTCCAATGCTGATCCTACACTCTTTCTATCTTCTTTCCATGCCCTAGCGTCTTTCCTTCGCCGGAACCCTAACCGGCTCTTCGCCGCCGGTGAATTATCCGGCGAGGTCTATTCGCGTTTTTCCCTTCCATTATTCGATTCGATTGGATTCACTTTTCTTCTTCTTCTTCTTTATTTCTAGGGTTTGCCTTTTAAATTCCTGGTTTGTGTGCAATCATCAATACTAACGACAGCTGCAGAAGGACCGGCGAAAACTTGGACGCCTATGGCTCCGTGGCGTAAAAAAGGAGCGAACAAGGCGAAAGCGAAGAACCAATTAAGTTTGGGCGATCTTGTCCTTGCTAAAGTCAAGGGCTTCCCTGCTTGGCCTGCCAAGGTATTTCGTTTGCTTTATTTGTCATTTTCAAATCTTGTTACGTGCTTTTTGATCCTCCGTTTTCTTTTGTACTTTTTGATTATTTCTTTTGTTTATGAAATTGTGAATTAGTTCGAAGTCTGCTCTTCATTCTGTTCTTTGGACTGCCATTATTGCCGTCTTGTGGAGTAGATAGCACTGTTTCGCCAAGTACTTATTATTTTTAATTTGAATTTGAGTTTATGTTTTCGAGATGGATTCTTTTTAGGACAAGAGCACATTGTTAGCTTTTGTTACTGATAACATGTTTATGTTTTCTGGGTTGTAACGTATTTGGATTTTATTTTCTTATTGATATATTTTCTAGGAACTGCAGCACAAAATGTCAAAATGTATGGAGCATTTTTGTAATTAATTGATGGGTGTTACGTTAGTGGGCTTTTTTTTTTAGTCCGCTTCATATGATATGAATCATCTGATTGCTTAGCATTCTTGTAATTGGAAGATGAATGTTATTCTAAGTGTAACTGTTTTTTTTTTTTTTTTTTTGATTTAAACCTCTGTTTATCTGTTGTGATTTTACTTCTTTTTTTTTTTTTTTTTTTAATGCTTTGTGGCCCTTCACACTTCATGATGATTAGATTACTTCTTATTTTTGCTTTTTTGATTGATTTAATCTTAGTACATTGCACAGATGAACTGTGCCAGTCACTTATTTTTGTTGTTTCTCACTGTCAAGTTTTGTCTCCTTTTTTGTTTTCATTGAAATTTGCATTTGCTATTGGTGCAAATTTTTATTGAATGAAACTTTGGTTATAAGCTTAGAGTAACTACAATAATATGGGCATGGACGATAAGTCCGGATGATTTCCTTTTATGAGTTAGGTGGTAAGGTCTCTCTCCGTTCTTCCTTTTTTACCCGCTTTCTAGCATTCAATATCATTATTATTATTCTTTTGGCATGATTTAAAACATAATCTATAAGCTTAGAGTAAAGCTTCCCCCGTCAGTTGATCATTTGGCTACTTTTCGCTTTTGAGGTTATATGTCAAATTGGCTGGTACATAGCTGAATGTTAATTATTTTTAATTTTCAGATAAGTCGTCCTGAAGATTGGGAGAAAGCACCTGACCCTAAGAAGTATTTTGTTCAGTTTTTTGGAACTGAAGAAATGTAAGTTTATCCATATATACTTTCATGGCAAACTATTGGAATAGGACTGTGTGACTTCAGTTGGTTTGGTAACTCTCTAGAATGGGTACTATGTGTTACCCGTGGTGTGTAGGCCAGGAATCATAATATATTGTTCTAACCTTTTTGGGAGTATTTAAAGCATTGTAAGACTAAAATTCCTTATCTATGTAGCTCTGTGAACTAAAATGCATGCGATAAATTTGCGAAATTTATTTAATCAATAAAAAACAATCCATTCCATATTGGATGAGAAATACTTGAATTTTTAATTTAAAATGTGCATTGATTCTCTGCATTTGTTTTGCCTCTGTATTCACATTAGGTTTTGGCAATGTAGAAAATGTGTTTCATTTGAAGCATCATGAAAATTGTCAATGTTGTCTACTTTGAATTGATCTTTAATTCTTTTTTTCGAGGAGCAAAGTAGCTTTATACTATTTATTAGTTTTAATTGCTATATGCAGACATAATATTTTCTTTTCTCTAAGTTACACAAATACAAGTAGTAAATTTTGGTGAGCTATTGCGTAAATAATTTTAAAGGGTGTTAGTTATACAGAGTGAATTTCATATGGGTTGACATGTTAGTGTGATATCAGAACCCTATCATTTAGGCTTTTTATCAATTTAAATATATCATTGAGTTAAGCTAATTATCTTGTTGATAATTTCTGAAAGTACAGTAATAAATTGAGTTAAAAATATTGCATTTGCGAGTCAAATAATTGTGACACTGATTGGCAGTATTGAATTATATATTATATAATGATAATGATTAGAATTATCTTTTAAATAAGAAGTATGACTTAATATTTAAGTCAGAAAAACGTTGCATGATACATTATGATTATGATTATTATTATTATCATGGTTGTGTTGTAGGTCTTATTGCCTCTGGTATGATTGGTAGCAAAGAAAATAGAGTTCAACAAGTAAAACATATCTGGTTAGGATGTGGAGGAAATGTAATGTTTTATCTGCTTTATCCGATGTTTGTTTGTCTAATTGAGGGTGTTGGATGCCCCATTTCTTTCTTTCTTTTTTCTTTTTTTTTTTCTTTTTTTTTTTTTTTGTTAGTATTCCTCTTGGATCTCATTATTTGATCAATTATTTTTTTTCTACTGCAGAGCCTTTGTTGCACCGGCTGATATTCAGGTATTTACAAGTGAACTAATGAATAAATTGTCAGCTCGCTGTCAAGGCAAGACCAAGTATTTTGCACAAGCCGTCAAGGAAATCTGTGCGGAATTTCAGGACTTGCAGAAGAAAAAATCAAGTGGTTTACTAGATGATACTGATAGATCAGCAGTTGATGAGGCTCCATCAGTTAATGGAGTTGAAGATGATGACATAGATGTTGAAGACAGTGATGGCATTGGTACCAGTGGAGTCAATGTAGAAACATGGGATGGAGAAGGTGATCTTAGTTCTAAAATAAAACACTGTTCACACAAGCAAAAAGAAACTGAGCACGAAGATATGAAGCCCTGTATATCATGTGATATGAAAAGTACTTCTCCAATTATCTCTTCCGAAAAGAAAGTTATAATTTCCAATTCTGAGCAATCACAAGTGACACCATCAACATATTTGGATAATCTTCCTTCAAAAGTAAAGGATGAAGTCCCTGGTGTAGATGAAGATGTTGACTGCAGAGAAGACCCTAAGAATGGTGAAAGAGCATGGACAAATGGTCATAAGTCTAAGACAACGAGTACCAAATTAAAGAGGAAACCTGGAGCTTCTGTTGATGTGCACAAAGAAAGTGGTTCTGGTGGTTGTCTACTCGCTGATAATTGTGAGCAACTGAAAGAAGTGAAAGAAGAAAATGCTTCTGGTGCTACCTTAAGAGCTTTATCCCCAGATGCTATTAGATCAAAGAGTGAAGCTGCCAGATCGAATTCTGAAATTAAAAGAGGAAACAAATTGAATGAGCTGCAGAAAGCCAAAAAAAGTCTCAAAGTGCCAGATCTTGTGAACAAAAATGTTTCAGATAATGCATGTAAGATCACTGACAAGAAGAAGACGGTGGAATCTGAGCTTGGAAAAAAAAAAGAATCTTCTCATCCTACAAAAAAGTTAAAGTGCGCTGTTGGAGGGGGTAATGATAGCAAGGATTCTGTGTTGAAAAACGCAAAGAATAATTCTTTAAGCGAGGAAAAAGGAGTCAAACAGTCTGCATCAGATGTGAAAATGGCTTTAGGAGCCCAAAGAAGAAAAGTAAAAACTGATGCTTCTTTCCAGACAAATGCCAGTTCTGATGATGCTCCCATAGGTCAGAAAGTTAGGCCTGATGTCTCCCCTGCAAAGGTTAAAGTTAAATCTGATGCTCCTATTTCTTATGGCAAAATAAAACCTGATGCATCTCTTGAAATAATTAAAGCTAAATCTTATGTTCCTTCCCAAGCTGGAAAAATTAAATCTGATGTTTCCAGTGATGAAGCTGTGCTACCTGTAGCAAAACGTCGTAGGAAGGCATTGGAGGCAATGTCTGACTCTAATGTCCTTGATTCCTATGATAAAAATGGAATAGTTTCTCAGCATCTGAACAACGACCCTACTTCTAATAGTGCTAAAGTTCCAGTTAATCAACCTCCCAAAAGGCGAAGAGCTGTTTGCCTTTATGATGACGATGAAGAAGATGAAGAACCAAAAACTCCGGTTCACGGAGGATCCAGTAAGAGTAGAGCACCTTTAGCTGTTTCTGATAGCAGTATCAAAAGCTCCATTAATGTTCAGCTGAGTGTTGATTGTAATAGATCTAAGAATGACATTTCAGAGGAATTACTTTCTTCAAGCCTGGATGATGCTTCCCTTTCACCTAGCCAACAGAAAAGTGTAAAGAGGCCTGATACACTTGATATCCTTAGCCCTGGGAAATCAGAAACTGAGCAGCTGTCATCAAAGAATACTAAATTAGTGTTGAATTCTCCTAAGAAGTCTCCTAATTCTCTTCCTGTTGACAAAGTAGTTGTGGAACCGCATAAAGCAGCAAAACATTCTGTTAAAGCTTCTGCTGGTGGTACTCAGAAGAGGATGCAATCTGGAAGTTATAAGGTTTCAAGTCTAGTTCCTGATAGTTTGCATACTCCTCAAAATAATGTGGCGAGTCAAAAGGTTCGACCAGGTTTATCTGGGGAGCGACAAAAAAATACTCCAAAAGCACGGATCAGTGATGGAGCTTTTTTAGGGGAAACATCAATAGAGTATAACCCTTTGCCTGGTGAAATGCTTGTATTATTGTGATTGTATCATATATTTGTAATCTATTTTCTATAATTTCATTTCGTATTTTTGCTGATTGCAGGCTGGAAAGGGTTACAGAAGATAGAGTTGGTTTATTAATCGACTCCAAGACTCCAGATTCATCTATGTCCCTGAAGCATCTTATAGCAGCTGCTCAAGCAAAGAGGAAAGAAGCACACTCACAAAATTTTCTTGGAATCCCTAGCTCTTTTTTGTCCATCAATGATAAACAGGGAAGGAGTCCCAGCCCATCACTTCAACCTTTGTTATCTGGAAGCAGTACTCTATTATCTACAGATTTACAGGGTTTTCAGCAACGCACAAATCTTGCATCTCCAGCTACTCATGGTCGTCAATCAGCATTGTGCAACCAGCTGGATGCTGAAGAAGTTGAGGAGCAGAGAGTTAGTTCTGGACACAGGGCTGCCGGTGGGTCATTGAGTGGTGGTACTGAGGCTGCTGTTGCTCGTGATGCTTTTGAAGGGATGATAGAGACTTTATCTAGAACGAAAGAAAGTATTGGGCGTGCAACTCGTCTTGCAATTGACTGTGCCAAATATGGCATTGCCAATGAGGTAGGTTAAATTGATTTCAACAATTAACATTTTGCCATGTGTCTGGTCTGGATGACATTAGAAAAATTGTTTAGTTGAAAGTGTGCTCTTGGTGAGGCATAGTCTAACTTGTCACAGCATCTCTGCTGATGCAGTTGTTGTACATTCCACCTGCTGCCATGACAATCTGTATAGAGAAATTGTTAATTGGTTTGTTGATCTTTATAGCAATTTTAATCGTTGTGCATATTGTTTTACTAGCCTATTTTATAAATGGGCCTGGAGATAGAAATTTGATAGTTGTTTTTCTTAACTTTTTTCTGTCTCTTTGATTTGTGATATTTAATGCAATTGGGATCTTTTATTTTTCAGAAATTTGATTTTTAAGGGAATTTCTCCAGTCCACTAGATATTTGTTTTCTGTGGAAAATGGTAACATTTAGCTCTAATGTTTCACAGTTTAAATTTTGTGGCAAGACTGTATTACAGTATATTGAACTAGAAAAAGTAAAAGCTGCCTGCCACCAAGTTGTGTTTGATGGGACCTCCATTCTAAACGCCAGAATGCTTGGTGCTGCACTTGTAAGCATAGACCCTTAGATTTAGAATGTTTTGGTGCTGGGAGTTTGGAAGCATAAACCATTAGATTTAGAATATGTGAAGGAAGAAATGCAAAGCTCGACTTATTTTCTGATTGATATTCTAGGCTTGAGGATTTGGCAGGTTTTGCTTGGGGAGGCCTTGGAGATGTTGAAGTTAGGTGGTTGAATCTAATATAGGACTTTGTCACCCTCTGCTCCTCCTTTTCTTTGTAGATAAAATTCATTGTATGTCCTAGATGGCTTCTCTCTTTTTTCGGCTGTGAATATACTTTGGTCATCTCACTGGTTGCTTTCTGTATTAGAACATATTTGTTTACATCTAAGTTTAATTAAAGTTTTTTCCTTCATTTAGTTCTCTCCCTTTGTCTCTCTCTCTCTTGTGTAATGGGATTAAGAAGGTAATCTTTGTTGCTGATCCCACTGCAGTAGATGGAGCTTCTGCTATCGTATCTAGTTTTGTTTGTTGTGTTTTTGGACTCTAGATTTTCTTAAAGAATTATTCGTACATGGTTGGAATTCTCATTTCAAATGAATTTCAGACCCAGTTAACTTGATGTTGTTCTGTTTTTATTTTATTTTGTATTTGACGTCTTTTTTACATTTTCATTGTACCCAAGTTTCAATGTGTTCAATTTCAGATGAAGTGATGTTAATAATTGTTTTGAAATCTAAGTGAGATATTGTTACTTTTTCTTTAGTTTAGTGTCTGATATAGTTCTTTGACATTTGTTCAATTTATTGACATCACTTTTTATAAAATGAAAGAGCAAATAATAATTGGAGCTACTAGTTTGTGCTTGCGTGTTAAGCAGTAGCAACCACATGTTTATAAATTAATAATTAAACTTAAATTCTCCAAAAGGCATAGTCACTGATTAAGAAAACCTAGTTTTTTAACATTTTATTTTTCATTTTTTTTTTTCAATATTTCATGTATCCATTTTGTAGTTGTTGCTCTATGGTTATAACTTATGTGGTTGGTTTCAATTCTATGGATTGTGGTTTTGTTGTATAACAAAGGATGACCTATTATATTTTTTCAATTTCATCTTTCAATTTGTAGTGCATGGCTCATATTCAACAACTAGCTACCCATTCTGTGAAAATTCAAAGATTATTTTTAATAAGATCTCAAAGCATTCATTTTAAAATTGAATATTTAAAGTTGTGCAAATTGGATAGGTCATGTTTGTCCAAATATAAGAGGATCTTCTTTCTATTAAAATGGGGTTGAATTAATGAAAATCTTTCCACTTTAGGAAAAACTGATACAACAACTATGAGCTTAGTTAGAATTAGTCGCTCTTCCTTCTCCCACCTTTATTTGTTTTTGGGCTGTGGATTTAACCACCAATCAACTTCTCATTGTTTAAGCTACAATATTCTGCTGATGGAAGATCGCATAGAATTTTTCTTTGCAAATTCTAATAAAAAAGTGGACTCTAGGCTCCTAAAATTTTTGATGGGGATTTCAGGTATTGAGCTGTGTGTATTGCTATTCAATGCAAATTACATTTTTAATTAAAAGGATTGCAGCTTCACTGCCAAATTATGGTACAAGTATGTTGGCTAAATTGAACTAGTTGTTTTGATAAGGCTCTTCAGTTTGCAGGTCATCCTTGTGATGTCTATTACATTTCAGGAGGGGTATTTTTCGGAATTGATATTGAGCATGCTTATTTTCAATTATCTATTGGGAGTCCTAATTGAATTCTATTTTCAAGTGCAGATGCATTCAGATAAACATATTTGACCTCATTTAGGGATGATCTGTGCTTGTTATGGTGGTAGTGATTGTGCTTTTCTTTATCTGCTTGAAGTCAGTGTCTTTATTGTTGTCAGCAGTGTGGCTTGAAAGAGATGCCAAAATGCCAAGGGATTTCATACTATGAACCAGCTTCGTTTCTTTGGAAGATTTTAGAAGTGGCATCGATTAATTTTGTATTGTTTAGTTACTGGTTTTGGGCTCTTGGTGCATCTATTTTTGGACGGATAGAAAGCTAGAAGCTTATGCAAACCGTACATTTTTTTGTACAAGTTAAGATTGACTCATCTCCTTAATAGTACTTATGAAGTTGTTCTCTGTTAAATATTCTGTTGCATCAGGTATGACACAGTTTGAGTTGCTAGCTGATTACTATCACCATTAAGGTTCCTGAACCCCTTTTGTGCTGTATTGCTGTTCAATCTTTGAACATAGTTGGTGTCATAATCTATTTGTTTTGTTTATTTTATTTTATTTTATATGTATATATTATCCGACTTTTTAGACCATTTTCTGACATTAAATTTTGAAACTTAGTTTTGTGTACCAAAAAGTTGGACCGTGTGATAATAGAAGTTATGGATATATCTTGAATACATGACTTATTATTTCTTAAAAGCATTTGAGTGCTAACTGATTACAATGGTTGACATATTCATGTTCTGTTGCAAGAGATATGTGACTTCTGGAGAAACTTGAATTAAGTAAAATGATTGTGCAGGTTGTAGAGCTTTTAATTCGAAAATTGGAAACTGAGCCTAGTTTTCATCGTAAAGTGGATCTCTTCTTTCTTGTTGATTCGATCACCCAGTGCTCACATAATCAAAAAGGTCTCTGTTTACTGCTTGGATGTGAATTTTCTTTTCTTTTTGGTCACTTTCACATCTTATAAGATCCCTTGCTTTTTGATTGGAAGATGATGAAAGTGGCTAATCGGCTTTTGACTAATTCTTTGTCTCAATGGTTGCTGTCACATTTATTCAGGAATTGCTGGAGCTTCATATGTTCCAACTGTTCAAGCAGCATTGCCACGCCTTTTGGGTGCTGCTGCTCCTCCAGGGCCTGGTGCTCGTGAAAACCGGCGTCAGTGTCTCAAGGCAAATGTTCTTTCCTCTATATTTATAAGAGTGCTTTGATTTTTTCTTTTTCAGAGTACAAATAAATTCATTTTTTGCACCAGGTTTTAAAGTTGTGGCTTGAGAGAAAAATCTTTCCTGAATCTGTTGTAAGGCGTTATATGGATGATATCGGAGTTTCAAATGATGATTCCTCTGCTGGATTTTCCCTTAGACGTCCATCTCGAGCTGAGCGAGCTGTAGACGATCCTATTAGAGAAATGGAAGGCATGCTTGTCGATGAATATGGCAGGTCTGTGTTTCTTTTTCTCCTTTCTATCCCTTTCAAGAAAGAATGACAATAACTTACTATATTTTGGATGCATCCTTGCCCCTTCAGCATTGTGCAACCCTTGATATGCTACTAGTTATAGGATAGCAAAGTAGTTGCCTACATTTTTCTTCTAGAATGTTAGATTTATGGAGCATGAAATTGAAACGAATTGTAATTTTAGTTTCCTTTTTTAAGTTGATGCTCAATGCGGGTGGAGTGTTGAAATTAAACTCTATTCACGTGCATGATGTTGAGAACATGAGAGCATAATTATTTTAAAAATGCAGAGCCATCTGCTTCATAGTTGATTTGTACACTATTTGAATATCCGATCTATATTGTTGCTTTCTGAATGTATTTTCTGTGTGGTTTTGTTGTTCTATATAGCATGCTTTATGCTGTGGGTTTTGTTTCTTTAGTGAGTCTGTTTTAGATGCCTGTGGTGCCTCCTGGTGCAGGCCCATCGGGTATAAAGGCAGTGTTCCATCTTGTGGAAGGCAGCAACTCTTCTTGCGCCTAGGCATGTGAGCCCTAAGTCAGGCAGAAGGCCGAAAATAATCGTGTTCTTTTTCTTGTTTTTGCTTTTTTATTATACTATACGATACTGTACTGTACTATACTATACTATACTATAGTGATTTTTGCTATTTTACTCCACGAAGCTACCTAACAATTCTTTTGCACAAGTAAAAGAGCTCACCATGGCTTCAGTCTGTTCCATATCAATTATAAACGTAGAGGAAGGGTTTTTTTTTGGGGAAATGATGGAATATTTAGATTACTTTTTGACATTAAGATCAATTTCCAGAGCTAGTGGAGATGTAGAGGTAACATATTATACTTGATCTTTCAAAAAGAGAAATGTTCTGTTCACCTGCCCTCCTAGAGGTTAGGAAAGGAAAAGAGGATGTCTTCTCATTCATGGGTTAATAGTCCTCCTATATTTAATATGAGATATTGAATTTCAAGAATAGTAGAGAAGGCAATTTTGATTTTGAGTTACATGTCTTCTATTATAATTTGTTTGTGCCTCAGCGTAAAAAGCATGTGTTATTTCTTGCAGCTTGATGCGCTTTGTACCTTTAGTGATGATGATCTATCCATCTCCCTGCATTTTTGTTGTGCTTATCTGTGTTGGTTTTCTGTTTTTGGATTGTGCTATTTATCTATGCTAGTTCTCTGATTCCTTTTTCTTTGCCTTTTGTGCCAGTAATGCTACATTTCAGCTGCCTGGCCTTTTATCTTCTAATGTATTTGAGGACGAAGATGAGGAAGATGATTTTCCATCTTTGAAGGAATCTGGTGATGTGAAATCATTATCAGAACCAAGTAGTGTCCTGGGTCTGTCTGAAGCATGTGGGATCACTGCCAGTGATAAGCGTAATTGCATTTTAGAGGATGTCGATGGTGAGCTTGAGATGGAAGATGTGTCTGGACATCAAAATGAAGAAAAACCCTTGTGCACAAGTTCTTTTGATGTGGATGTACAGCAGCATTGCTTGAACAGAGTACCAGAACCTGTAGTCACAAATTCTGTTGAGCTGCCTCCTCTGCCTGAGGGTTCTCCACCCCTTCCTCCTGATTCACCTCCTCCACCTCCACCTTTACCTCCCTCACCACCACCACCACCTCCCCCTCCACCCCCAGCATCTCCATCACCACCCCCTCCTCCACCACCTTTTCTGTCACAACATACCTCTCTACCTCCTCAGTCATTGGCTCCTCAACCTACAGGACAACCACAGCCTGCCTTAGTTTCTCAATCTATTCTACCATCTCTTTCGTCATTACAGTCCTCACCGCAGTTGGCTTTTCCACCTGCTGCACCTCATGAGTTTTGCAGTACATCTAGTGTACGTCTCCTGGCTGTTTCCTGTCTCACTCTCTCCTCCTCTTAGGAATTTGAGTATGTTGAATGTGTTTATTTTTGAAGTATTGATTGTATTTGCAGGGTAACCAACATGCTCAAATGCCTGCTAATTCTCAAGGAAATCATGTGGATGGTGTTGTGAAAAGCGAATTGTTTCCACAACAGTCGCCTCACTTTACAACTACAAGTGTTTGCAGTTCTCGAGAATCTTCAGGATATAATCCTTCGAGGCAATTGGAATATGGGCATAATGACATGTATTTAAATCCCCAAACTTCGCAGCAAAATCCACATTTTCAACCTGGTGGTACACCTTTTGCACAGCGACCTTTGCATCCCAGCCTGCCACAGAATGTCCCAGGTCATTTTTCTTTTGCAAACCCCGTAATTCAGCAACATCCTTCACATCCATATCTCCGTCCATATCCATTGCCGTCTCATTCTGATGGACGGAGACGATTTATTGGCGATGAACAATGGAGGATGCCATCTAGTGAAATCAACACAGATGCTCAGCATGGAACTTGGATGGGTGGAAGACCTACTTCACATTCAGGCCCTTCTTTTGGCCAAGAAGGTATGATAGTAATCTATTGTCAATAGTAACTCTAACCTGGGAAACATCTTATTCCAGGTACAGGGCTTGCATCAGAATGTAGTTGAAATGTATTATTAATGGTGTATTCACATATTTACCTGGTGGGTGTGTTTTAAAGGGATCAATGGCTATGCTTTGTGTGAAAGCGTGTGATGAACTCTAGGCATCTCTGTATAACCACGTGAAAGAAATGTTTAATCTAGTTATAGCTAAGCTATTGCCAAGGTGAAGTCCATGTACCAAAAAATTTAGCATTGGTTCTATTTATTTGTGTTCTGATTGTTGATGCAATGCTTATCACCTTTGATGCTCACATGCTAATGATTGGCTTTATAAAGCGTTGATCTAATGGTTTATATGAAATTTAACTATTAGTAGGAATATTATGGCAGGTGTCTAGAATTTTATTATACCTGGCATGCGTAGGTTTTATGGTGGAACTGCTTCAACTGTCGGTTACTAGGTTTTGACATTTCTCTACTCTTAGGAAAGAAACTAATAAAGGTTTTAGAAAGTGCCTTCTCCAATGCTCGACTGTCGTGCAGAAAAATTAATGGTTGGTTGAGCCTATTTTTATTTGAACATGTTTATCTTGAGCTGCGAGTAGTGGAAATCTATTTGGGAAAACATCTTCTTGGTTAATATGTAATTCTTATCATTGTTCCATCTATTATGATTGGGAAATAGACATATCATTTCAAGTGGGAGGAAATTTTATCGACCAGTTTGTAATCTTTGTTGTCTTCTTGAGTATTAGTTTCCTCGTATTCTTAAATATATATATATACACACACACTACACATATACATATACACATACATATATTTTTTGTGCTGTGCAATTGAATAATGCTACCAAAATTTTCCTGACAGGTTATTTTCGGCCACCCTTTGAAGTGCAACCTAATAATAATATGGGTTTTCAGCTCCCTGCTGCTGGCAATGTGCCAGCTGGAGCTCCGATTCCAGGTATTCTTTCTATGTCATTGAAATATACCTCATTTGATTGAGCAGTGATTTATGTACTATTTATGTTCCTTATTACCAAATAATTGATGTTATCTTCGTATTCCTTCAGGTCACAGTGCTTCACAAATCTTGCCTTGTCGACCAGACATGTCTGCCCTTAATTGCTGGAGGCCTGCATAAGAATGACTAAATCTTTCTCAAGTAATTTTTTATTGCTTGCTATATCTTTGAGCTGCTGAAAAAAATTAATATTGTTGCCTATTTCATATAGTCTGTGATGGACTGCTTGTTGCTTGCTATATCTTCGAGCTGCTGAAAAAATTAATATTGTTGCCTATTTCATATAGTCTGTGATGGACTGCTGAAGGAGTCTAACTCTTCTACAAGTAATGAACCATATACTAAAATTGAAATCTTTATTTGTTAGAATTTGCTTTGAGGTTTTTCTTCTCTCTAGGTAGCTAAATTAATAGTAAAATCTCTAATTAGCCCTAGCTCTAAGAGTCTTTTATGTGAAAAATGAGTTGATGTTCTTCTATCATGACTGTCTCATTTTATTTTTTATTTTTTGATGTTCTAGTTTTGTTTAATAACGACCTGTGTTAGTGCAAAAGGTGGAACTATGGTATATGAAACTTTGAAAGGGGCACAAAGTTGAGAGATTTATGCATTGACGAAACATCACCTATGTTCTTCATAACAAATTGGTTCTAGGTTTACTTCGCTTTAGCTTGTTTTACATTGTTTGCTCTTGTTGGTCGGTCCTACTTCCCCTATCGCATTGGCATCATTGAAACGAATGGTATCTCTGATATCACAACATGAGGACGATATTTCCTTGCAGTCGCAATCAATCACATCAAAGGAACACACATTTAAAAGTCTTAGAATCTAAGTCGTCTGTGTTCTCCGTTGGACAAATAGCTCAATATTAAGTAGTCTAAATATTATTCTTTGTACTTCATTTGGATTGCTACCATGAGTATATGCTTACTTTTTCTTTCTCTAAATAAAAAGGAATATTTATATAAGGGTTTTCACATTTGAATTTCTCAGTATTATATGCTACTTTTATACTTGGATTCTGAATGATGTTTGATTCTCTTTTCTATGTATTAATTGATTTCATAATCTAATTAAAATATAATATTCAATATTCAATCTCATACATTATATATTGTAACCTTAGAACTGGTTTTAATTTATCAAAGTCGAATGTACTTTTTTTAATTATTAGTAAATAAAATTTATTAGTAAATAAAATTTTGGTATAAGCTCTTGTTGTATTGAATTTATTTTTTTAGTTTAATTGAACTAAATAAAGTGGTGAAACTGTAAAATGAAAAGAACCTTATGTTATTCATTTGTATTAATATGAGATGAACAAAGTTTTAAATTTATTATATGCATAAATATCTTATTAAATTTCTATTTTTCCAGACCAAATAAAAGAGAGATCCTTCCTTTGCTTCTAGACTTCCAATGCAAGACCCTAGGGAATTTATTCATCCATCCTTCCTTTCATTTTGCTTACTTATCCTGTTTATCTTCTGTCCTCTTAACCAAACTAAGCCTCATGAATCTTTGCCCTAGAATCATATAAGTTACAACTCATTTTGTTAGAAAGCAGCCAACTACTGATGTTTCTTTGTGTGGTATTTTGCTTAAAAAAAGCAATATTTTCTATATAATTATCATTAGATCTTTGACACAAACATCTACTAGTGATAAAAGTAACTTATCAACAATGTAAGATGACAAGAGTAGAAAACACATGTATACTCTATATTAAAAGTGGGGACTGGCAGAGGATTGGGGGAGAGGGGGGAAAGATGTGAACTGACTGAATTAACTTTGACCATTTAGAATATATATGGTATTGACCTGTATTCCAGAGATTAGATTTACACTTTGAATTGGAAAAAAGTGGCGTAGCCTTAAGAATATCCTTGTGCAAAATAAAAATCTAATATCTTTCAATGTTCAGTTTGGTGACTGGCGAAATAATGGCAAACTGACCTACTTAAAATAGTAAAAAACTCATTCCTACCATAGGCTGTGAACTGATATTGAAATGTGAACAGAACCGTAATATGTAGTGTGATTAGGATAGTGGTGGGATTCGGATAGGCTTTTCTGTTCCCCTTTACCCTCTATGGGGCCGCACTTGTGATATTGTGTAAAGATGCTCTACACTTCATTTTAATATTTTTCGTCCTTTGGTTAGTAAAAATTCCACAGCTCTTCCCTAGTATCAGACAAGACTTCAATTACTGTTGGATAGTTTATAATATCTAATGATGGTTGGTGCAAAATTGTCCTTGATCATTTTATATTTTTGGAATTGAATATTTTAAGTGTTAGATTATGCGTTTGTTGATAAGAGAAGCACACAGCTTGAATAATTGATATCATTTTTAGATGGACAAATGGAATAGCAATATTGAGGATGAATATTGAAACTAGAATAGAAGCGTAGATGTATTGTCATCAGGAATAGTGTTGGGATAGGTAGATCATGTACAAAAATTATTCTGTATTCTGAATGTTTGGTAATCAGATTGCATTAACTTTTAGCTATATATATATATATGGTAAAGGTGATTTAAAATGAAAAATTAAATAAAGAAAGATATATTCTTGCGCGAGTTTTTGCATTCTTTGTCCATGTTAGGCTACAAATTTATCATACTTTAAAGTGCAACATGAGTGCACTTGGATGATGCATTAGAGAAACTTCAAAGAATTTTCTGTTTTTGGCTGACAAAAAATTGATTGCATATTGATTTGAATACAATCATGATTATGGATATTCATGATTACAGAAATGAATGTCACCTATGTCCAAGGGAAAAAATGGGTGTTCCATTGAAATAAATGATTGAGAGGGCTTGTGCGTAATAAATTATGTATTTCACTTCATTAGGAAAAAATATGTTTTGTTGTTTTGTTGTTGTTTTTGTATTAAAGGTACTTTTGTTAGACTGTTAATGTAGTTGCAATATGAATAATACTTAAATATGATACTCATGATACTTAGGGAATATAAAACAAATCAAGTTTTCTTTACTACAACAAACACTTCATATCAGTCTATTTGTCTGTTTCAAAGTGTTAAACCAACAACCTAGACTGTATAACTTTCAATCGAATATCTAATGTAACTGATTCTAAAATGTCTTACGTTGATTGTTTGACCTAAATTCTAGTGTAGTGGGATTCCCTAATACATTGAACTAGAAGTCTGGATGTTTTACTTGATTGTATAGGGTGTTTTTCTACTAATGGTTTTGTAGATGTGGACATTTGTGTCCATATCATTTATGTGTCTATATTACTTGTCTGATGGGTTGTCAACTGTATCTGTTGATTTTGTCAGTCATGTGGCGGAAAAGCAAATCACATTATCAATATACCTCTAAGAGGAAACTTCTCCTGGGTGAGGCACAATTGACATTTGAAGGCTGTGCAGACCTTCTGGATGCTCTTGACAGGACAGTATATATTGTAATATTTCCTGACAAATGTATCCCGGGAACATTTTCTTCCAAGTGCAGGCCCATGTTTCTGACTTGGTTAGTACATCTGCTTCCAACTCCTGTAATTAGACTCAAATTTTACAAATAGAAGTGAAAAAAATGTCTCAACTGACAGATTTGAGCAACCTGGAAATGTGTATTCTACCTTGCATTATTTATTTTACATCATGTTTTCTCTAACACAATATTCACTAGTAATTTGCCGGGCTTATGCATACAAGGATACCTTCATTGTTTTAAGGCTCAGAACCGTCCAAATCTTGCTTTTGAATTTGATAGAAATGGGAATATTCTTCTGGTCTCTTCTTGTCCCTCAAGAATTAATTTTAGAACCATTGCTACCTTCAGTGCCAACTGCAGGGCAGTGGCATGCCAAAACAGCCAGATTGCCCTGGCTGGCCAACTGCTGCAGTGTTGTGGTCTTGCAGTTTAGTTCTTCTCCAGTATAGTAGAGATGGTTTTTTAATTACCTTTAGCTGAAGAAATGTGATGATTTGGATCTTCTTACATGCAAGTCATAGTTTGACAGAGACCTGGATATTGATGAGATATACTGAGTTGGTATTATTGACAGTAACATGCTGCGTTATGCTTTTGCAGTGGTGTTCAATTGTTGTCTGTTAGTTGAAATATGTTGCTATTAATTCCCTGTTCTAAAACAAAACTTCACTTTTAGGTTAAACTCTTGAACTTTCCCCACTTTCAAAAGGAGATCTTGGTACAGACTTGATTAAATAAGGGGGCATTAAATGAAAGGTTTCAGATATTATTTTCATAGTAAGGCTATATCTTTCAACATAAAGATCATCTTCGTTTTATCATCTTCGTTTTGTTATTTTATCTACTATTATATTTGGAGGATCTGCCCTTTTCCTTAGTTTTTCTTTGTAAATGAAGTGATGATGACCTATGAGATCCTTAAAAGTTATTAGGTTCTTATTATTCAAACAATTTTCTGCAATTCTGCCATTTGATCTATTTTGTTGGTAAATGCTAATTTCGTTTTTTAGCGAACAATCGTGCCATGAAAGAAAAAATTGTACTAGTAGATAAAATTCAAATATAGATGAACAATGGTGAATCTTGAATTTTGTGATTCATGAGATCTCAAATATAATAGTAAAATGCAATCTATAGGTCAATATTATAATGATCACTAATAAATAGTTTCTACTGCTTTACTTATATGAAAAAGTTTAATTTCATTATTTGCAATTTGATTTTATAAAATAAATTTTTATTATTTATTATTGTTATGTTTTTAATGACATTGCTTTATAATTGACTCGAACATTGCAAATTGTCCGATGTATTTAATTCTGTAAACTACCAGTAGCAGATGTTTTATTTTTTGAATAATGAAATCAAAAAGAATTATTGTATAATTAAAAGCCTAAATGGTCACAGAAAACAATTGTTGATTTTTTTATGTTTGCATACTTGGAATTAATTAGAATTAATTATTAATTTTTCTATATACTAACAGAACTTGCAATAATTAAAGGGATGTGAGCATTTATTTAAATTATGTAGAAACTTTTAGGACTTCATTATGAAAAAATATTTGCGACTAACATAAAAAGTTTTTAGTGCTTCAAAAGTTGGTATCATTTTGTTGATCGTGGATCTGTAGTCATTTTTATGAAATGAAGAATTGAAGCATTTTTATGTGATAGTTTTATTTCTCAAAGTTGAAGTTTTATGTTTTTTTTTTTCCTTTGAACTAAACCATCTTTCATACCATTTCTTTATACAATTGACATTTTCATGTTTGAAGACAGCTTGACTGCATAGACATGTGTGTTCTCGAACCTGTGAAGTTCATTTGTAGCAATAGTATAGTTCAGCTTCTTGTTTCTCAAATTTTTAGTTTTGGCCTTAGGGAATTTATGTTCCGTTTTCTTCTCTTTGTTTTAGAACAATATGTTTTATTGTTCGAGTAAACTCCGTTTATTCTATTCCTCTTTTGATTTAAGTTATTAAAATAAGGCAAATAGAAACTCTTATTTGATATTGTTAAGAATGGCTCACGATGAGTGCAGTTTTCAGCTTAGTCTTCTAATTCTTAAATTTTGGCGATTTTATGTTGTTCAAAGCTCAAAAGCTTATGGCTGTTTTCAGTTTCTCTAGTATAGTTTTATTTTTCTAGCAATCAGCCACTCCTCAAAAGTTTGAACAAAGCTTCCTTGGCATTTTGTCATGGTGCAAATTTTCAGCAGTCAATATATAGACTCTGAGTCCGTGCATTTTCTTTTTCTTTACTACTTGTATTGTTTATTTGGTTACATACATTTTATGGAATTAGGGTAACCTTTTTTTCATTGGCAATTAAGAATGTGTCTGAGGCTTCTTCTTCAGTTTGGGGATTGTTGCTTATCAAGGATACATTCTGATAACATTAGTTTTGAAGTGGTGATAATAGCGCCACAGGATGGAAATTTTATCATAATTTGGTGGAACCCCTAATCCCATGTAAAATTAAATTGGTTTAGGTGCTAATTCGAAGATATAATTTCACCTAGTTAAATAGCTGTTGCAGATGCATAAATTCAAATTTCTATTGTTAGTTTCTAGTTTGTAAAATGATACAAAATATATTACCTTTCTTTGTTGCTTGAAACTGGGCTGTGAATGAGCTTTGAAGCTAGCTTAGTCTGGTCTTTTTGATGAATGAAGACCTAAATCTCATATTGTGATTGCCTTGTTGAGCTGAATTTTGGATGAACCTACAAAGTGAGTTTCAGCTCACTTATTAGCTACATTGATCAGGCTCAAGTTATTATCTTAAAGAATTTAGAGGTAGAAATTGAAATTGCATAGAAAAGGATTTTGTTCTTATGCGTCTGTAGTTGTTGTCTTAAATGATTAGTTTTGTTGGTATAGTATTTGTTTTTGAAATGTTTTATTGATATTCATGGAATGGTACATTTTAATGACAATAAATAAGATTATATAGACCTACAAAGATGCAAAAAGGAATTTTTGCTTCGATTAGATTATACAATTCAAAATTACAAATATGGGAACAGAGTTACTTTTTTCATTGAAAGTTGTATGTATGTTTTTCAGTATTAGATTGTTCAACCTGTATTTCTGCAGTTCCTTTTGTCTGAGTCCTCTTTTTTGTTGGATTATGCAGAAAAGAAAGTGTAATTTGGTGAAACAAGTTATTTATAAAGTTGTACATTGGTAGGGGCAAGAAATGTAATAGAAGTGGTGACAGCTTCATTTACATTTGGGGAGTCGCAGCTTTTAAAATGTTGCTCCATCATGTGTACAAATTATATTTATGGTACTACAGAGTCCATGAGTGATATTTCCTCCTTATGTATTGTTGGTACAAATGAACATGGTGAATGAGGGGAGGTGTATGCACTGTCATGTCTGTGCATTTGGAAATTCTCTTTCTTTAATCCATTGCAGTGTTGATGGCTATTCGACTGTCATGTCTGTGCATTTGGAAATTCTCTTTCTTTAATCCATTACAGTGTTGATGGCTATTCATCGCTATCACCTTAACACAAAAAAAGGTTCAGCCCTGTGCTTTATAGCATGTCCAGATTATATTCTTTTGGCGAGAAATTATTCTTTTTTTTCATGGAGTTGGTGTGGAAACAGTGAACTAACTTGGCTAGTTATACTCATACATTAAATTAGTATGCTTTATGTGGGTATTTACAATCACAAAAGATCTATGGTCAATTAGTCCTTGCTATTTCAGTCCCCGGCATTTATTACCAACTTGAAAAATTAGTTTTTGATTGTTATAGTATAAAGTTTGCAGTACATTCTTTTATTTTTTCATATATGTTAAAAAACCCTAAGTGTATTTCTTTCTTTCTTTCTTTTCTTTCTATTTTTTATTTTATTATTATTAAAGGGGCTGTAAAATATTTAGTTACTAACATTTTACCCCACCTCCCACCATTTGCTATACATGTTACATGTGATCTCCTTTTGCCAACTTTGTTCAATTTTCTGAAATAGTCTAAATTTTTTACTGCCCCTTTTGCTCCCAAATTTGAAGGATAAAATACAGTTTTGCACCCAACATTATTGGGAGTGACGGGCTATGATAAACCCTCTATGAGATCCCCAGCTCAACTTTACTCGTTTGCTGAAACTGTAGGTGAACATGGTAATTGCCAGAAACCTTTACATTAATTAAGAAATAAACTATAATCTCAAGTTCAATGAGAACCAAAAATTATGTGGCAGTTTTACCTTTTATTGATTTGGACCATTGTTTTATGGCTTTGAGACTCTGGCCTAACCCCAAAACTTAATTGTAAAACAACTGCATTAAAGTTTATGAAACTCTTCAATATCATGTTTTCATCTGCAACGAAAATTCATCCTCCCTCTCTTTCCTTTTTTGTTGTCTCTCTCTCTCTCTCTCTTCCCATTTCAATTTCCTCTTTTTTATTTCGTTCAAAAAGCTTGTCTGGTGAAGTACGACTTTCCTCAATTGTCTCTGCTTCTAAATTGGCAAATGGATTCGCAGAATCCTTTTCCTTTTTTTTTTTTTTTTGTATAATCTTTTTGCCGCTTTACGTTTCAAACCTTGTTTGGTCTTTATTTTTGTTTACTCCAGCTTCTTTTCTTCTTGAATCTAAATGAAAGGAGATGAATCCTTTCTCTGGAGTGCTTAGGAGGTACTGAAAGTGTATACCTGAACATGTGTACAGCAGCCAATGCCCTATTGGATCCGAGAGTCTGTTTGCTGCTTATGGATCTGCTAGCTCATCAATTTGCTTTTAGGACCTTTAGGGTTCCCTGCTAACAGTAATTGTTGTTGAATTCAGGAGTATTTTTGTTTCCTAGATGATTCTTATTTGGATTATTTTGGGTTAATGGTCAGTGAACTGAATTCATGGCCAGTATTTTCTGTGATTGTGGATGTATATAGCAGGAGAGCTGAGAGTTCCTGCCAAAAAATTGGAGTTTTCAGTGGTATCATAAAAAATGTTCCAAATATGAGAAGGTAAAATTGCCACTTCATTGTTGGTTCTTGTTGTTAACATGCCGAGCTTGAGATAATAGTTTACCTATTATTGACCTTACCTAAGGTCTTTTTCAAACTTTGAAAATAGAGCCACCATCGACTACATTTTCGATGTTGCACCTATTTGTGCATTTCAAAGTTTATTTTGCTTGCCCTCAATAATGTTATGGGAACAAATGTACCTTATCCCAAAATTTAACATGAAAATTATTCAATTTGAATCTTCAGAATCTTTGTATGATTTATTAATCTGATTGAGGCAATGGGATGCATTTTATCCAATAGTAATTTATTCATAGGGATATAAGCAGCTAGTAACGAAAAGGCCCCTCTTATTTTTCGATTTTATCTCTCAAACACGTCAAAAAGTAGAGATGTACAACTTGCAAAAAGGAGAAAGCAGCAGTTGCTTAGGTTAGATTATTGTTGAACTCATTTTTTATCATAATATGATTCCAGATTTGCCTCAAGGGTGATTAAGATATGCATTGTAGTGTCGCAGAATGTATGCAGAGAGGATAGATATTGACCTGTTGATTGTGAATAAAAGAAGGTTATATAAAAGTTTTGTAGCTTGAATGTATTCATAAACTGTCATATTTAAGGAAAATTTCACCATCTTTCCGATTTCCAAGATAAATGAGCTATCATGTATTTGATGTTATCCTCTTGGAAGAATGATGTTACTAAATAATGTTACAGAATGAACAGTTGTAAATATGAGATAGCTGTTACAGTCTGTATAGCTTAATCATAGGCTAGATTTTAGCTCTCTTTCCTATTTTAGATTTCATAATAAATATATATATATATATATATATATTTTGAAACTCATATCTGGAATTTCTGTTTTTTGAAGCTTATGCTTCTATTGCCACTTGCATTTCACTGTCTAATGAAAATGAGTTTAGAATATAGTTTTTAGAAGTAGGATCACTCATTTGTCTCTACAAACTTCTGTAGTGAAAATCAAATGTTTATATTAAGTTTTTCATTTCTTTCTATGAGTCATTGGAGATGCTAAGGGATCTTTCAGAAAAGAACGCATTATATGTGAGAATGCAGCTACTGTTTTCCTCTGGTAGAAGTTGAATATTATATTCTTTTCTATTCGTTTGTTTTTGTCAAACTTTGATTTCGTAGAAAGTTTTCTTCTTAATGTGTTTATTATTCTTATTGATTTTGTTTGTTTGTTTGTGTTTGCACACGAGTGAACTGTTTTAATGACAATGGCACTGCAGTTGTCATACCATTTATAATGGCTGTATCCTGTATACTACTGTTTACGAGGATTGTGAAAGTAGTACTTTCAAAATTTAAATCCTCTTGCAATACCAAATATCAATTATAGTGTTTGATTTTCTTCTGTGGAGAGCATATTTTATTTTCATGAGGTCAGAAAATTCTTTTCGCCTTGTGTCTTCAAATTTGCCAAAGCAGTGGTATTTTACATCTCTTTTTATCTAAGGTAATCCAAGTGCAGACCTGTAACATCATCTAGTGCAACAAGCAGCAAAATGGGTAAATAATAGCCAATATTCAATTAACCTGCACTTTTTTCGTGCATTTAAATTGAATTATAGCCACTTGTTACTGTGAACCACTTTTGTGAAGGGAAAATTACCTCTGTTTGATGGGCTCATTTGCCTCCAAAATTGAGCAAGAGACCATGCATGTATAACTAAACGAGATAATTGATGTTACTTCTGCTGTTTCTAAGTATGTTATTGCCCTTAACAACTTATTATTCTCTGGAAATATCATCACCATTCTAATCATTCGGTAGCTCTCTGCAAAAGATTTTGTTCTCTGCTCCGTATATGTGGGTAAGGTATTACATGTTACGCTAGCTGCAACTCCCGACAAAAATCTTTCTAAAATAATATATTAAAGTTTGGTGTGTAGAAGAGAAGAGAAAGAACTTTCTTTGATGCCATGGAGGTAAAAATGCTCCCCAGATATTGACAGAATCAGAGTTGAAAATGCTATCTGATTGTGTTGTCCTTGTTAGTGAGTTCATTTAAGATTAGAAAACAATTACTGCTGGAATTGAAGCTATGATATTGGCTATAGGTTTTATGGTATCGTCCGTTTTCAAGGTTGTATGTATGTATGAGCTCAAGCTGACAGGAAATTCAGCAACAAATTGAAACCTGTGGTTGTTTTCATTCTTTAATTGGGCTGGAATTCACCCTGATAGAGAGAGACTTTTAATTCATTTGATGCTGGATGATTTATGTTATTGTTGCTGGAGTGATTCGTTTTAATAATCAGAGGTGATAACTTCAAGATTTGTTGTACAGGTTTGGGCAAAACAATTAGGCAAAATTTTGACGTAACTGAAGAATAAGATTCCATCTGGTTGACTAAATTCTGCAAAATGTCGAGGTAAACTCTAGCCATGGATTCTCAAGCCCGATGATGCTCATAATTTTGTATTTTTTAGATTGACATATATTTTCTACTAAAATTAAGTGAGCATAGTTTTAGAAAGTACATTTTTTTTCTTCTTTTTGCAAGTTAAAAGAGTAACCAGTTAACAAATTGTTGAGTCATTATGTGAATATCTTATTACTGTTCTTACATTCTCATTTAGTACGTAGCACCATTGAGAAGAATATTGCTATTGTTTCGTTACTGCCAAGCTATATCTGTACATCTCCACAAAGGTTTATTCCAGTGTATAGATTTAGTTTTCTTGTAGACTGAAGTCTTTAAGGATGAATTTGTACATAATTATTGTCTACGATGAATTGAAAGATTTTTCAGGTTTCTTACTGTTCAAACATCTGTAAATCGTAAAGTTAATCTATTGGTCAATTTTAGTTTATAACAATGACGTATTTAAAAGGTGTTAATATTACTTTTTAGCTTGACCAATTTGAATTATACTTGTGGGCTGGTAACTGGGTGTTAATCGCAAATGTTGATTTGTGTGTGGAATTGGATTTGAAGTCGAGGAATAAGATTACAAAATATATGGTTGTGGAAATGGTAAATTAGGGTATTGGTTTCAGGCCTTTGTGCATCGGATGGCAAATTATAACAGTGGAAATGAGAACTCGAACACCGGTCAAGTCAAATGATTTCAGCGATGAGGAAAATTTGTTCTTGGGTCAATAACCAGCTGTATCTGAGAATAGTTGGCTAATTATATCTAAATCCTTTTTCATAAGTGGTTGTTAATGGAGTTGAAGTTACAAAATTTTGAGGGGATATAGTCCCATGAATTATTCCGAAAGAAAACTAAAAATAATATAAGAGAAAAAAGCGAAATGATAAAGACGAGCACTTATCCATGTTCAGTCTGGACAAATTCTTACTCTTTCACAATCAATTAATTGAAGTTGAGCAGTTTATGAACTTGTGAAAAGATTTCCACTGGTAGAAAAATGAGTTCATTGTGAAGCTCTATTCAACTATGTTTTACCTATAACTTGGCAACCTCACTTACCTATTTTTCTATTTACCATTGACAACTAGCCGCTGCATCTTTAATGCACAAAAACATGTAAGGTCAGCGTATAAACTTAATAATCAATCAAGTGCAGCTTTGTTTCTTCGGCTGGTTACTGGTTTCGGTAACCCATCAAAGATTGGTCTTGCAATGGCTGCCTGAGAAAGGGCCTGTAAATCTGGCTTCAAATTCCACATTGCGGTCGACCATGATAAGGAACTGTTACTGTCCTGATCATGCAAGTTTGATGTGCTTGACGACCTTCGTACGCTAGAACCCCCGCCACCCTCAAGAGAATCCCAAATACCGATTGGTGCTGGGGAGAAACCTGTCTCAGCTCGATTCGGTGCTTTGGATCTCAGAGCTAGGTTCTTTCCTGTTATTGCAGAATTTGACGCTGCAGTCGTATCGTCCCAGATTGGGATGTTGGCATAGCTTTTAGAGAAATCGGCTTCAGACTTTTGACGCCTTCGTAGCCTTTTCTCTGAGTCATCTCCTCGTGAGTCTGCCGGTATAGTCTTCTCATCTATGAAACAATCAACTAGACTTCTAGATTTCCGATGGCAGCCTGGAGATGTAACAGAAGAAGCAGTAGAGAGCGGACTTGACACTGAGTCAAGTCCATAGTAACCTTGCAAAGAACTCATGGCTGGAGAAATCTTTGGTTTTGGAGAATAAAGCTTAAAGGACTGGAATGAATCAATAGTATCAGAATCCTCGTTTCTGCAAAAAAGTGTCCAGCGACACACACTCAATCAATGACTAATGTTTGAGGTAAACTAATCTGTAGGCACCAATCCGAAAAGATATAAGGAAGTGCAACCTAAAATGAAATGAATTAATTATTTTACGTATTCCATTCGCTAAATGCTCATTCTTCTGAAATGAAAAAAAAAAAAAAAAAAAGAAGAAGAGAAACAATAAAAAGGCGCTATCTTATATAAACAAACTAAATCTTATCTGTTAGATTTATGAAAAGTTTGTCCCTAGATTAGATAGTAACAAGCTCTGCTTACCCCTTGATAACTTGAAGACATGATCAATGAAAACGCAAAACTTGAAATTGAAACATGAAAACTGAAGAAAAAAATAGCAAATGCAGGGAGCTTTAATTTTGAATTCGTATTTTACGACTAATTCCAATTCTCCACAGTGAGCAATATGTCTCAACCAAGGTCTATAAGAGGCTGATACGGCTACATTCTTTGTGATAAGATCCTATACACTCATAAAAATATGTGCCAAAAAGAATGCATATGGCCTGACTTAGATGCTGAAGACCCGTAGAAACAAAAAATATAGTTGCCAATAGATAGTTTTAGATTTTGGGGTCCAATTACGTTGACTATTTGGAAGATCATATGCCTAACTTACACAAATATATGCAGATTTGGGAAGTTGAACTTCACCACAGAATTGCTCCAGAAATCATGACCGATTTGTAAAGCATCTACCCTACAGAGAGGTTTAGGTTTTGCATACAAGTTTTAACCTTTAGTCTTTTTTTTTTTTTTTGTTAGCGAATAAATATATGCTCTGTGTGACAGATATCATAAAAGAGCCTTGTCTTCCAAATATACGGATAATGATTCATAAATATTGCTAGTCATTATACAAAGAACAGCATGCACATTATAAAATTCGGATGAGAATAAATGTGTAATGATCATTTTCACTATTACTTATTTTGGTTTTCTCCCCGAAAATCCTAGCTGGGTTAAAGAAATAGGGAGAAGGCAGAGACGTGATTAAGAACAGTATTAGCAAAAACTAGTTTTGTTCATGTTAATGGCGTGTTTAATGTCAATAATTTCTATTCTACATACACCTCAGGAAGATAATGGATAGAAATTTGAAAGAGAAAATATGAAGAATGATTGTTTCCTGAAAGGAAGGAATAAAGTACCGGGGAGTATCAGAACCATTCGATAAAGCTGGTGAGGGTGGATGCCTTCCTGGTAGTGGAATCTGAATTGACTTGTGAGCAAACATCTGAAGATCCGTTACCAGACCATTCATTCTCTTGATGTCAGCCACCTAAATTCATACCAAATTACATCCATAGGAACAAGAAAAACAACTTTAACACCTCCCTCCCACTCATTCAACATAATGCAAGGTGCCATTAGAAGACCAGCTCAAAAACCCTAACTTGGATAGCAAACACCTATATCATTACAAACTATGTTCTACTTTGCTGTATGATGCAGCAACGATGAAATCAAAGAAATTCTCATCAACTCGAAGACGTCTATAGAATTTTGCACCTAAAGTTTTTTGCAGAGGGCAGTTTAATCCCTAACCTTTAAAAGGTGCTAATATTCAACATATGGTAGAAATTCTAGCTCAATTTTTCATTTTTTAAGGAATTCCATCAGAAACCGAAGATTTTAGTTCATTGTATTTACTTCGGAAAAGGTTTCAAGGGGAAATAGCGTTGAAATTTCTACTATGATTAATCATTGTGCCATTTAAAATGATAATGGTAACTTGCTCTCAGAAAAGACAGTAAGCCATATTTGTGGCTTATCATCCAATTGTGAAAATATCAGCTACTAAATTGGCAGAATCACGATGAAATCGAAAGACAAGATCATGCAAACATATAAAACTAGTATTTTAAAGCATTTTACATCCTCTACTACTTGCATTCATATTTAAGTTACATAGTAAGCAAATCAGTTGTAGAAATGCAAACTAGCATATGCCACATTTTCTTCACAAGTATTCTCCACTTATGATTCAGTAGAGATTGAAATCAAAAGCGAAAGAGAATATTGTCATATATCAAAAATCCATAGAACCAAATTATAGGCAACCTGGTGCATTATTATCTGTAGAATCTGTTCTGCTTTAAATGCCTTGAATATATTTTCTTTTTTTGGTAAATGCATGGGTTCAATACAAGATTGTTGGAATTCAAATTGATCGCCTATGAGTCCTTAACACCTCCACTCCCCCACAATAAAAATTAAGAAAAAAAAGATCCGAATATGTAAAATGGATTATCCAGAATTACAGGAAAATGAAGCCAGAAAGGAATAAATGTGAACATCAGGATATAGAAAGAAAGAATGAAATGAAATTTCACCTCGACACCATATTTAATGGCGACGCCGGCAAGAGTATCCAACTTGGAAACGGGATGATCAATGGAACCAACAGATGAAGCGTTGCAAATATCGGCTGTTGCACGAGGGCCAATTCCGTTACAGCTTAGAGGAAGACGAGGATCAGCCTCGTCATGAACGCAAAATTTACTGTAAGTCACATTACAATTGAACCTTTCGCTTTCCATCTGCATATCGCAATAAACCTGGGAAAAGAATGTGATTAATTTGATTGCATAACAGTTTTGATGAGATAGATCTAAATACAGAAGAAGAAGAAGAAGAAGAAGAATTTAGGAAATTTTGGGTGTTGGAGCTCTTCCCTGTCTTTCGTGGAGATGATTTCTTATTTGTTGGAATAATAAAACCGCGTTACTAATTATTTATTATGTATTAACTGTAGTTTTTTAATTTTTATTTTTATTTTTTTTCTTTTCTTACGGAAGTATTAATTTTAGTTAACAAAGTATATAGTTATCTTTTCTTTAAACAATTATAATCACCTAGAAATTTGGTTTAATACACTGTTACCCGTTAGTTTTACTTATTTAATTTATTTGTAGTTTGATTCTGTTATGCTATGAAATCTCTAAGATATTTTGTTATAACTTTTTTTTTTTCACTACTTATTAAATTGTGGTTGCAGTAGAGATAAAAACATTGAAGGAATCTATTCTAGAATAATTTTTAATATAGAATATTTTAATAAATGATATAAGTTTATTATTTTAGTAAAAAACCCTATATTATAATAAATAGAAAAAGTCATAATATGATAAAGATAAAGTATAAAAGGGAATAAATTAAGTAGATAAAATATAAGAAGAGAATGTTGTGATTGTCTAAATCTCAAACATGATATTTATTTATTTATTTTTTCTTAAAAAGGAAAAAAGAAAAGAAATATTGTGATTGGAACCTCAGGAAAAATGTCATCGTAGTTTGGAGATGCAACATTACAAGTGGGTTTGTCATAGTGCGACATCACACCCACCAACACCCAAATTTATTTTTAAACACTAAAAATATAATTAGGATAAAAAAATTCTTATTATCATATACTTTTCATTTCACCTAGAATATGTTGACCGATCTATCAGAATTGCCTCCAAAAGTAATAAGCTAGTGCTGAGTTGATAAAATTAATAGGTTTTACAGATGTTTTTATTTATTTATTATTTTATTAGTCCCCTATTTTTGTAATATGTCTCAAATAAATGTATTCAAGTGAATGTTATATTATGTTAATTAGATATATTTCCGAAATCTTACCAACTTATCGGATCTATTATTATTGGAACAAAATAGATAAACACCTTTTATGGATTCGGAATAGACAATTTTACTCTTATTAGGACATCGATATGATTCCACATCTCGCCTGATAAGAGAGGTGATTAACCCCTCTGTAAAATCTTCCTAGATAATGGAAATCTATCATCTAATAGCTTGACCTAAATAATAGTCTTTTTATCTAAGCACCAACCTACATATACGCTACATTTTATGGGAATAAAATCCTATACATGCATATGTGCACCCAACTTTCCTAATGTGACTTGGACTTGAACTTATTGTCTTGTACAAAAAGTTTACCTTTGTCCCATATCTTATGATTTTAAAATATTTACCCTTTGTCTTAAAAAAAATGTTTGTGTTTGTTCATTGTTATATGATTTTAAAATATTCGCCCTCTTTCATATACAAATTACAATCATCTGCACCAAAATAAACTGAAAAATGCGTGTGCAGTAGATTAAATGTTAAACAACTTGAGGTTGTGCAAAAAGAACATGGTGAACGAATTTCCAATACTAATCTTTTAGTTATTGGACACAAGGTTTTTTTTTTTTTTTTTTTTTTTTTGGGGGGGGGGGGTCTATTTTGGTGCAAATGATTGTAATTTTTACATGACAAGAGGCAAATGTTTCACAATCATATGACATGGGACGAGCAAACATTTTGTATAAGACATGGGGCAAGTGTTTCAAAATCATAGGACGTGGGGAAAGGCAAACATTTTGTACAAGACAGGAGGGCAATAAGCCAGACTTGAATCCATACTTATGAAAGTAACATAAACCTCGACATGTAATGTAAATCCTACATGTGAAAAGGAGGAAAAGAGATAATAAATTATTTGTGAATAAGTACTCCTAAACGAGTAAAATTATCTCATGCATGGTTAGGGCGCAAATATATAAAAGCTGAATAATGGTGAATAAATAAATAATGGTAATGATAAAAAAAAAAGAAGTAGAAGTTTTAATATAAAGGACTTCAGATCCCATCTACTAACCTTGCCATTTCTGTCTCAATAATTTATTTTCAGAACGAAATTTTGTTCAAGGATGAACTTTAGGTCCATATATCGAACTTTAGGTGCCTAAGATGAACTATCATCACAACAATGAAATTGCATCCTAGGGAAAAACTTGGGTCCCTGATAAGAAACTTAGTCCTGGGGACAAACTTCGATGTCAGTGACAAAATTAGGACCCGGTTAATGTGAATCAATATGGCATAATCTTTGATTTAAGTTGTCTAATTAGTTTGATGGATCCGAAAAACAATTGCATCCTTTCAACTGTTGATCTATGGAGGATCCGGTGCAAATGATGCTCTATATTTTATTTACGAGGGATGTTCAAGTCCATTTGAGTAATTTTATAATAGATTATTTTCAATTAAACTTATTGAGATGACCTGTCAACTTTCATATGTTTGGCATGTGAATAAACCCATTGTGAATCTCTTGGACTTACTTAAATTGTCCAATTTCTATTATGTAATTGGCTTATTTTTATTTACCTGTGCGCATTTTATATATTTTGTAAATAGAATATGATTTTATTATAATTTCTTTCATATTTAGTTTATGATTTATTTCCTATCTAGCTATTATTTGTTCTTATTTAGTTTTATTTATTTCCTAGTTAGTTTAGGATTTTGCTTTCCATTTCTTTTATGAGGTTCTTCCAATTTATGAGAAGCATATCTTTGAAATGAATAAAAATATTCTGATGCCTTCTATTTATTGTGTTGTGAGGATTTGTTCTTAACTCTCAAAGTCTTATTTTTATATAATCAAGCGTTGCAGCTAGAAGCGTATTGATTGACCATCGCTGAGGTTTGTCTATTTTGATTTCAATAAGTTGAATCGTTTCTACACAGTTTGATAGATTGAATCAACTTTCAAGATTACTCAACTTATAGCTAATTTAATTCCATCTTTATTTCTAATTTTATTCTTAAATTTATTCTATTTTTGTCTTGTTTATTCTAATTGTTAGATTTGTTTATTCTTCTTGTGAGTTTAACCTTGAGGGATAGAGTTGAAAATTTTTTTCCCATTGATTTTAGTCTCCTGTAGCCGTATTCACTTAACCAATAACGAACTTATGTCCCTAAGACAAAATTTGGTCATATGGACAAACATAGTTCCTAGGGACGAATAAAGGTCACAGGGAAAAAATTTTCTGTTGGGATTTTTCACCAGAAATCAACCGATGACAATTGAAGTGGAAAGCAAAATGAAAATAAAATAGAGAGAATAAATTCTCACTAGAAAATCTCTACAAGAGATGGCTGCAGAAATCAATGTAGACTTCCTCCACATTCCCGTACACGAACGGCTATCAAACTCAATCCGTTCTAGCGATTTGATCAGCCTGAAAGAGAGAATTTTTCTGCTGGAATTTTCTGTCACTTTTTTACCTATTCAACCTCAAGCTTGCTTTCGTTTATAAGTGCATATGACAATATTTTACTCACTTAATTCTTTACCCATTTTTATCTTTTATTATTTAGCCAATGCTCATACGGATGATAGAAACAAATTATAGGAAAAAATAAAGTGCAGAAAAATGAAGTGCAAGAAAGTAAAAATAGAGGCCGACTTAAACAACCAAATCGAATGAAAAAGAAAACTCTCATCCTCACTAATACAATCGCCTAGATACACGGAGATCTAAAAAATTACAATCACCTAGAATACAATCAATCTATGAAATACATCCAAAATGATAAAGGAAAAATAAAAGCTGCAAAAAAATGGTTAGCACAATTACATTATAAGCACAAGTAGGACTCATATAAGGCAGAATGGGGATTTCAGGAAGCGAGAACATGCATTTAGGCGATAACCAAGAAGTCTAGGTGACTTTCTCCGTTAGACTTGTGTGAGCAGATGACCTAAAAGGCGGGATGCGGCGAAGCGAACCGGGGGTTTTCCAAAACTGGGTTCTCGTGATGTTTTGGAAAAACAAGTTTTCGTTTATCTTGCTTTAGGGAAAATCCTTCGTTTGTTTTAGAAATTCTTTTTGTAGAAAACATTTTCCCATTTTATTACTTAAAGACCTTGAAACCTAAATTTCGAGATCAGTAACAGAGTCGCCACCCGGATTAGCTCATCTAAGAAATTCCGGTACAGCTCCCCACCGAGCGCAGACTACTGTATCCAATCCAGAGATTCAGGGTTCGGGCAACTTACCTATTCAACCTCGAGCTTGTATTCAATTTATAATTTATATTACCATATTTATTCAAGTTATTATCTTTTCCCTACCCAATTTCGTTTATTTTATTAGCCCGTGCTCAAACAAATAACAGAATTAAATTGCGGAAAAATAAATCATACACAAAAATTATACAAAAGAATAACAGAGGCCGCTTATACAACCAAATTGAATAAAAATAAAAAATCTTGTCCTCACATTTACAAATACCTAGTATACACGAGGAAATAAAAATTACAAATGCCTAAATACACGAATTAATCTATTAATTATAGCAAAAATAATAAAAATAAAAATAAATACTGCAAAACAGACGGTTAGCACAGTTTACGGCACAACATAGATAGGACTCAAATCAGGACAGAATTGGGATTTTTAGGATAGGAGGCCATGCATTTAGGGGATAACCGGGTCGACCCGATCCGTCGGACCGGTTAGATCTGGAAAAAGGTTTTGAAAAGCCCTGTAGATTTTTTTGCGCTGAAAAACGATTTTTAGAAAATTATTTGGCTCAATTTCATGCAAATTTCCATATTTCAGCGGTTCTGTTATCCCGAAACTCGGGGTTCCGTTCGTGCTGGTTTCTAATGTTTACAAACATCTAGGGTTCAAAAAGCAGTAAACACGCTAAAAACAGTTTGAATCCGAAAATAGCATCACGCAACGACTTCCGTACAGGTCGTTCCACGATTCTGTCTTTTCCGAGAACTACAGCCACGCGGCTGTAACTAGAGCCGGATGGCTCTGCTTAGAGCCAGGCGGCTCTAAACCCAACCGGGCGGTTGTAATACCCGGACCCAAAACCGGTTTTCTTGTTTTTCAAAAAATCATTATTTTGCTCATTTTCGGTGTTTCCCGAAGATTTTATAGGGTTCGGGGGTCCGCGGATGCTGGACTATGGATCCGAATCGGATCGAAAGACCCCGAAATCAGAAAATAAAATCTGGGAAAACCCAAAAATCTAATATCCGTACGTACAGAAATCCGAAAATCGAAGCTTAATAAGCATACAAATATTTTTGGGTCGAAAAATATCACAATAGAATGCATAAAAATGGAAAACGGGCTATTTTCGGCTAATCGAGTATTTTCGGGTTTTTGTCCGGGAAGAATAGAGCCGCGCGACTCTAGGATTAGAGCCGGCCGGCTCCGTTCTAGAGAGATAGAGCCGTACGGCTATATCCGAGTAGCTGGTTTTCCAAAAATTTAGAAAACAGAGACAAATCACGTGGAAAATGCAATGAACACAAGTTTAAGGCCTCTTAGAGTTTACCTTGATGTTGTTCCAGTGTATTGGATACGTAGAAATGGATTAAAAATCAAGAATGCGACTTGAATCCTTGAATATTCCAAAATCCGAAAACGAATCCGAAATGAAACCGAAAATGTATACGAAGCAATGAGTAGTGATCAGGACGAGTTATAGAACGATTAAGCAATGAGTTCGGGTTAGGAAATCAAAGATTTTCTTTCTCTCCTTCTTCTCCTTCACTTTCTCTATCTCCCTGCAACTGTTTTTTCCTTTTTTTTTCTTGCTTTTCCAATCCCCCCTTTCAAATGATTTTACTTTTCTTTTTATATCTCATATCAACGAAATCATTTCACAAATTAATTGCGCCGTATTCGATTTTTTCAATTTTGCCGAATTGGCTCTGCTTAAGGACAAGTTGCTCTGACCCTCTAGAGTCGGGGCAAAAATGCCAAAAATCTACGCGCACCCTAAAAACCCTAGAACTACCTGGGGGACCTTTCTCAGGGTTTTGGATCGAGGATTGCCCAGTTTTCTGAAAAATTCGAGATGTTCCAGGCAACATTATGCTCTTTTCGGGGTCCGACTGCTTAATAGAGGTAACAAAGAGCTCTCATCACAGAGGTCGGGAAAACCCGTGCTCACAGGCTGCTCCACGCGGGACCAAAGTCAACTCATGGTCGGCTACGAAGCCTAGATCAAGTTTGGTCTTGCGATTGGGAGCACGGTGAGAAAGGATAAGAAGACGCACCTGATGCCCCTCGTTGGGGTGCTGGTTTGGTCTCGAATCGACTCGCTGTGATGGACGGTGCTCTTAATACTGACTCGCTGTGGTGGAGTGTGCCCTGTTGGAAATGCCCTAGTCCCGAGGCATTGGTTCTTGTATTTGTACTATACATTTATTGGATTCATGTGTTGTACTCATTTGTGTCATTAATAAAGGCATCAATTCATTTATTATATCTATCTTGTGCAATATATTAAATGAAGTATCCAATGGACATATCTATATCCATGACGACAAGTGTCATGCACTTAGCAGTAAGACCATGGATAGGGTAAACGATATGATCATAAATAGATCCGTAGTCTGTTCCAGTCATGGGAATGAATGGAACAACAGACTATCATTAACCTGGTTGTATGGCGGTGTCTTACCGGTCATTGGACATGGAATGTCAACCAAGTTAATGGGTACATGCCTGGAAGCATGGTACTGGATAGATCCACTAAACGAGTAATCCACATGGTATGGTATCACAATGGATTCTCGTGTGGTACTTGTATGGATCCTTTGACCTGACCATATGATGGTGTTACATGTGAAGTCGCATACTTAGGGGTACGCCTAAAGGGCCTGTAATAGGGTGCCAAGTATGGGTACTTTCGGGTATGTCACTGAAAATGGTAATACTATGGATATGCAGAAGGGATTTGTCACTCAGTAACCAACTGAGAAGATATCACCGGCCACTTGATGAATGTGACTGATAAGAGTGTGGCCACACCCAAACAAGTTAGAACTTGTTTGTGAGCATCAGTACATTTGGGATCAAGTTAATGTCCGAACACAAAAGAGGGTGATCAATCCATGCCTTTGTGTTGGACACCGATATCAATGACATGGGATGTACAAGTTTAAACTACAGGGTTATGATAACAGTTAGACTGCCATCTCCATCTTAATTGGGGGCTGCAGTGGCTTGCTAGAACCCAACTGCAGTCTGTGGGCCAAAGGCCGCTGCCAACATAAAGATGGGCCCACGGGATCGTACACATAGAACGATAGAATGCAGACTTAAGGAATCACATGTATACTTGGAGTATACACAATGGAGGGAGAAGTGTGTATATATATTAATTATATTATAAAGATCAATTGGATTGGCCATAATAATAAAATTAATATATTCAATTGGCTCTTCATAATTAATTGGATTAATTATGAAATTATTTCCTAGGTGGAAATATTCATATGTATGGGTTTACATATGATTTTATTTTGTGTAGATTTAATTTTAATTTGATGGATTAAATTAATTGTCAAACTAATTTTAATTTAGATGTAAATAATATATTACTTAGAGTAATATATTAAATACATGGGTATATTAAAATTGGGCTTGAAATTAATTTAAACCAGAATAATTAAAATTAGACTGGGCCTAAATTAAAACATGGAAGCCCGCACAGAATAGAAAGGAGCCAAGATGGGCCTGAATTCCCCTAAGGGAATTCGGCCAACCCTAGGTATAAATACCTAGGGTTAGAAATTTCGGCCACCCCAAGGAATTACACACCTAGCCGAAATTTTCTTGCCCTCTCCTCTCTATTGTTCTGTTTTTCCGACGCTAGCACGGGTTGCATTCGTCAAGCGTTCGTGTACGTGAGAGTGGAGGAATTCTACCTTGAATTCTGCAGTCATCATCCATCTCTAGAAAGAGATTTTTCTGGTAAGAAATTTAATCACTTTCTATTTTATTTTAAGTTTTTCAATTTCCATTTCAATTGCTCCTGGGACTGGATTTGAGGAAATCACCGCGTTTTTCCGCTTTTATCGGGTGATTTCCGGTGAAAAATCCCAACATGCCCATGATGTCAACTCGTTGTGGTGGAAAATTTAATTCTTCCCCGTGTGGTGGAGCACCGAATAAGACTATTTTCTCTGTGTGGTGGAGCACCCGAACAAAAATTTTTCTTTTTTTCTCTGTATGGTGGAGTACCCGAACAAGAATGATTCTCCATGTGGTGGAGTACCCGAACAAAAATTTTTTCTTTTTCCTCTGTGTGGTGGAGTGGACCGTTGAAGTTGAGTCAAAAGCGTGTATTTATTCCTTGATCGACAATTTTGGAAATAAAAATTTTAACCCTTTGATCAAAAATAAATACGGCTTGGTTATTTTTGCCTCTGGATATCTGCAAAAGCGAGAAATACCCTTCTCAGGATTAAATTGGAATAAATGAAAATCATGAAAAATCGAGAAAAATGCAATACTTGGAGAATCAGAGTCGGACGGCTCTATCTTGATAAGACAGAGCCGGCGGTTCAAGGTTAGAGCCGCTCGGCTCAGGGCTAGAGCCGCCTGGCTCTAGCGGGTGGGGAAAGAGGAATAAAAGAGCCAGCACCCCTTCTTTTCCTTCACCCACAACATTATTTTCTCTTCTTTGTTTCTTCCTCTGAAAAATAATCTCTCAAGAATCTTTCCGTCAAAATAAGGAAAATGCGAAAGGCTATTCTCCCAAACACTCCCGCACAACCCTCTCCTCATGTGAGATACGTTTTACCTGAAGGGGAGTTTTTTCTACCCACTGAGTCTACAGTAGATGTGTATGGATTACGAGAGATGGTTCCTTACTGCGGGGTTTGGAGAAATGATTCTGTACCCGTGACTCTGAAGCCGTCCACACATATCATTCAGGATTTGGTTAGTTTTTTCCAACTTTCTCTTTTTTCTCCATTTTTAAATTTCTACAAAATAGACAAAATTAGGCAAAATTACATGAAATTGATGCATGTTTAGAGTAGATTTTGCCCCTAGAAACCTTAATTGATGATTTAAAGTTGATTAGAATCGATTTTAGGGTAAAAAATTGCAAAACCTAGGTTTAGGAACCAAAACCGCCGGTTTCCCAAACAGAGCCGCACGGCTCAACGTTAGAGCCAGGCGGCTCTGTTCTTCCCCCGGCGGCTCTGGTGAAGAAAAGAGCCGGGCGGTTCTGACCACAGGCGGGCGGCTCTGGTTTGATAAATTGAAATTTTTGTGTTTTAATTTTATTCTAAATGTTTTTAGTCAATTTATTCGAGCAATGCACAACATAAATAACTCATAAAACTCCTTGTTTATTGTTTTGCACGGTCGAACCCACAACCGGGGGGCCGGATCCGTGTCCGATGTGCTGGTTTGGTACCAGAGGCTCTCTAACGAGGTGCGGTAGATTGTTGACTCGACCGGTCTGGACCGGTTTGTCTGCTCTATGCGTGAGGTCCCACCCCTGACGAGTAGGGGATTATTGATGGTGCTTCTGGAGCTGTGCATGGATTCCATCCACACTTTCCACTTCCCGATCGGGGAGTTTACTATCACGCCTGAGGACTTCATGGCCATCATGGGGCTATCTTTTGGCAGGCGCACCATAGAGTTTAATCAGACCCTAGAGCGAGGAGGCTTCAGTCCAGATCTCGTTGCCATGTTGATCGGCCTGACTCCTCTGAGTAAGCGGGTCCAGTGGAGCACACTGCAGGATCACTGGTTGACTAGGCAGAACAAACTTCCCGAGGGTTCCGCGTTCTCTCCCCGGGAGGTGAGGTGTTATGCTCAGGCGTTTCTATTGTACGCCCTGAGTACTCTACTGTTTCCTACGGGTCAGAGTGACCTGAACTTGGTAGTGCTCCCTTCACTGATACAATTAGAGGATGTGGGGAGCTTAAACTGGGGAAGAGCCGGGTTGGCGCAGCTACACTACGGCCTCGACATCTACGCCCACGGGAGGCACGGGAGATGAAGGGCTCGTGGATAGTCCTTCATGTGAGTTTTTTTAACCGATTTTCTTATTTTGCAGATTTGGGCGTATGAGTACGCCTTTGTTCCTCAGCCAAAATTGGCCATACCGGCCAATGCTGAGCTTCCTGACTTCCCCCGGCTCCAGTGGTGGCTGGGCTTCGGTTGGAATGAAATGGACACCGATCCTGGATCTGCCGCCAACTCTTGGTGGGTATGAGCGTCGAGCAGGTTCACATTTTTTTTTAACAACATTCTGGTTCCAGGTCATAAAGGAGCTATGGGGGAACGCTGTGTGGTCCCCGGAGCTGATAGACGCTCGGAGGCTGATGCCTCGACGATTTATGATGGAGAGCCAGCTCAGCTTCGAGTGGTACCTTGGAGAGAGGGTCACCGACTGGCGTGTCGGCCCTAGGGAGTGTAGGATCCCGCTCGCACCTCCAGTCGGACTATTCTGGCCACACCTGCTGTCAGAGGAGGACCACACGGATCTGTCGGGTCCTGGTACGTAGTTATAGGGGACGACGGCAACTACCCCTAGTTTATCTGCACACAGCTTCTTCCTCCCACCTGGACTGCACCGACAGAGGATGCGCCAGCTGAGGTACATTTTTGTTCTGCTTTTATCTTTTGCTTGCTCAGACTATTCTGCTACTTACTGACCCGTTTTTCTTTTTGCTTTATAGCCGTTTGAGAGGAGCAAGCACCCTCGCACATCATCGGATAGGCGTTCCAGTGGCCACGGGTCTGGGAACACCGACGGTCAGGGAGATGGAGGTTCTTCAGCTCATACAGGTGTGCCTGGCACTGACACCGAGGTGGGGTTCACTTAGCCTGTTTCCCTGGTAGTGCCTCCGATGGTTCCTCCTACTGGCTTCATTCCCGGCCATCTGGAGTATCTGGTGGAGCCATGGGTCATGCTTTATAATGAGACTCGATAACTTTATCGGGCTGACCTGTACATCGAGGCACACCCCCCTCCTGCTGCTATTCCTCCTGATACAACACATATGAGTATCCTAGCCCCTATTTATTTTTGGCCGTTACTGTTACCACTAGTCTGACCTGTGCGTTGTTCTTTGTGTAAATTTTAGTGACACAGGGGATGGCTCTGTGCCAGGCGAATTCTGCCCTCAGGTCCCTCTCGCTTCGGGATAACAGGGCGATGGCGGTAAGTACCTGCGTCAACTTGTACATATACGTGTATGTATGTCTCAAATGTATGTATATGTATGACATGATGTCTATGTTGTTTAATTCTGATGCACGCTGTAGTCAGTGCCTGCCGGCATGAGGAGGCCCATATGAAGGCAAAGATAGAGGAGCTGTAGAGGACCGTTGCGGACCTCAGATTCATGAATGGGACTCTCCGCACTCAGTTAGACGACTGGGAGACCGGCCAGCGCATCTTCGACGATGATGGAGGGGCCGAGGGCGAGGAGGAGGATGATGACTCGACTGACGGGGACAGTCGTAGCCCTTCCTTTGTAGCTTTTTGTAGTTTATGTTGATGCAGTCCGTCTGTGGGCTTGGATTTGATGTTGTTGGACATATTGCCCGCTCATGGGCTTTTTCTTCTTGTTATTTGACTACTGACTGGTGTATTTGTTTGTATTTGTAGTTTATGGAATTCTTTACTCACTTGGCTGGTCTGTTACTTTTCCCTGCTAGATTTGCTTTTTTGAATGCATTTTCTCTGTTTTCACTCTTTTTTATTTCCCTCTGACATGATTTATGCTTCCTGGAGACTCTATTTCGCGATTCTGGGTCTGATTTCTATCGGATACTGATTTTGGGCTGCAGAGCCGCACGACTCTAGGTTCAAAATTTTGTATAAAAGTATATAGTGTGTGCTGTAGACAAACCAAAGATGTCCGACCCAAACCAGAGCCGCTCAGCTCAGAATAGAGCCTCCCGACCCATACCAGAGCCACCCGACCCGAACCAGAGCCGTCTAACCCAGACCAAAGCCGTCTGACCTAAACCAGAGCCGTCTATTTCTTCTTTGTATTTTAGCCATTTCTTCTCCTTTCTGTGCCTTTTTTCGAATGGATCAACTCCGTGACTGCCTTAGAAATTATTGGGGAGCATCTCGCTCTTCCAACTGGACCTTATTGGTGCCCTACAGTCTGTATTTCATGAGGTTTTATATGAATCTGACTCTGAACCGGACCTTTCTGGCGGCTACAGCAAGGTTCTGGGATCCGATGGATTATGTCTTCTGATTTTCCGAGCAAGAGCTGTGCCCCATGGTTGAGGAATTCATGGCCATCCTCTACGTTTCTTGCCTAAGTGGAGTCAGGTTAGCTGTCCCTGAACCTGGTTGAGACAACCTACAGACACTGTAGAGGCTAACTGCGCTGGACACGGCACATGTAGACCGCTTGCTTCCTGGCGGGGCTGCCACTAGGAGTCTCAACCTTTCTATTATTATGGACCTGTGTTCTGCCCTGGACACCTCTGCCCCTAGTTGGGCTTTTTTAATGAGTCTGCTGCTAATGTCCCTCTACCTGTGCGAGTCAAGAGATAGGACCTGTGACTTCCGGTTAGTCCCGGTGGTAGCCCAAATGGCCGACGGTGCTTCACCCATGGGGGTCATTTTGGCTGAGACCCTGATTTATTTAGAGTCTGTCTACACTGGTCACCTGGTCAAGACCAATGAGTCCCCCTTTCTACTTCAGGTTTGTCCCTAACCCATGTTTGACGTTCTGATTAATTCTGCACCCCATTGATTGGATGTCTTTTTTTGTAGATTTGGCTACTGGAGAAACTGAACCTCCTGAGTGTTCCTCCACCTCAACCGAGGTATGTCCCGAAACATTTTGGGCCCAGCATGTCGAAACTATAGACTTTGCCACTTGGACTTCAGAGGCGTGGCTCAGTTGGCTGAGAGGGAGGACAGATGCATCCATCTGCTGGATTTGCCCTTGGTGGGACATTTCGCAAGTGACTACAGAGACTTGGGCAGGAGTTGTGCAGCTCCTCGGACTGTCCAAAGTGAAATTTTACTCCCCTGCATGGTTATGTAGACAATACGGGCAAGTGCAGGGGGTGCCTCACTCCTTGTGCTCGACCGAGTACGGCGAATTCACACAATGGTGGCCCCGACATATGCAGCAGCAGTGGATGAACCCCATTCGTTTTGAGGTTTTAAGATATGGTAATGTAGCTTCGGCAGAGTCAGATGGTTGTTATAGGGCCTGGCTAGCTGACTTAGTGACATGTCCTACAAGACACGAGCGTGAGATCCTGACCCTGAGATATCTCGACTTGTAGGTTTCTTTCATGTTGTATAGAGTTATTGCTGGATGATTTTTATTTTGCTGTTTTGTTTTATGTCATTACTTTTGCATAGGCTGCCCTTGTGGGTTTTCAATCTATCGGACTGTCTTAACTTTTTCCTAGATCGCCCTTTCGGGTTTTCGATCCAGCAGACTTTTTATTTGTACCCTAAATTTTGCATGGACCACCATTCGGTTTTCAGTCCATCGGATTTTTTTTTATTTACTCTATCCTAATTTTTTTTGTGCGATGCATGCGAAACATGGAATGCGCACAATCATATATACATGTATAACAATAATACAATTTCGGGAAAACACAAGACATTTAAGCGAACAGAAAAAGCATTCATCCATTTATTCATTAATAATGTTTTAGTACAATGTGTATCAATAATGAAATGAAGCTAAGAATAGAGTCAACAATGGTATCCGTCTTAACCGAACCCACGACTTCCACCAGCTGGTCTTTGCAGATTTTCCGGCTGATGGTGCTCACTTTTTTGTCCTGACTTTTGCATGGACCGCCTTTTCGGTTTTTGATCCATCGAACTTTTCTCCTTTTTTTTTTTACACATAGTACCGTCTGAGCTTGTCTTGATTGATGGGGTTGACGAACTCGTTCCTGTCCATATCCATAATCTTTACAGCCCCCTTCGAAAGTACCCTCTTTATCACATACGGACCTTCATAGTTGGGCCTGAATTTTCCCCTCACGTCAGTATTGACCTGTTTCATGTACTTTAGTACCAAATCCCCAGGCTTGAGTGGGTGTTTCTGATGGCAGACTTTGCTGTTGTAAGCCTTAGCCATTCTCTGCTAATACATCTGTAAGTGATCCAGTGCTCGGAGACGCTTCTCATCAATCAGTGCCAACTGTTCATATCTTGATTGAACCTATTCTGATTCTGGCAACTGCGCCTCCATAACCACTCTCAGTGACCTAATCTCGGTTTCCACTGGCAGTACAGCTTCCATTCTATAGACTAGGGAGTACGATGTTTCTCCGGTGGGGCTTCTGACACTGGTTTTGTAACCCCATAAAGCAAATGGCAACATATCAGCCCAATCCCTATATGTAACCACCATTTTTGACAAAATCTTCTTAATGGATTTTTTGGCCGCTTCCACCGCACCATTGGCTTGTGGGCGGTACGGAGATGACTTGTGGTGCTTAATCCCCTTATCCTGAAACAACTGTACCGTGACCCCTTGAAACTGTACCCCATTATCTGTGACAACATGATGCAGAATCCCATACCGTGTGAAAATACTTTTTTCAATGAACTTGGCCATTTTCTTAGCTGTAACATATGCAAATGATTCTGCTTCCACCCACTTCGAGAAATAACCAATAGCCACAACTATAAACCGGTGTCCGTTTGATGCAGGCGGCCTTATTTCTCCAAAGAGATCTATCCCCCAAGCAGTGAATGGCCATGGGGTCGATGATATCTGAAGTTTAAGCGGTGGGAGATGATAGAGGTCTCCGTACACTTGACATTCGTGACATCTTTTCACCTCTTCGATACAATCTGCTTGTAGTGTAAGCTAGAAGTAGCCCTACCTTAACACTTTCTTAGTAGGGGTGGCAATGGGACAGGGATTACCCAAAAATCATGGGGATCTGAACCGGCGGGTGCGGAGAATAACCGATATTATCCCCCACGGGGATGGGGGTGGGGCTTATTTTATCCCCGATTCTTAAATGGATGTGAGGGCGGGTAGTACTATCCCCGCCCCGCTCCCGTATAAATCTCCGTGTATATATATATATATATATATATATATATTGTAATTTGAATATCTAATGTTAAACCACATTTGTGATATGGTAGAATTTGTATTTTTGATATTGAATGTTAAAATAGTTATTAAAATAACGAAATACTAATTTTGTTTTTCTTTGTTGAATATGGGTGGGGATTCACCGATACCCGTAGGCACCCACGTGGGACGGGGATGAGGGTGAAAAAATCCCCGAAATATTAAATGGGGAGTCCCCGAAACCACCCTCGTAATCATTGGGGGTGGAGTGGGGAATGCACCCCCACCCCCGCACCCGCACCGTTGCCACCCTATTTCTTAGCCACGGCTAACCCATTCATATGTGGCCTGCAAGTCCCTACGTGGATCTACCTTATGACTTCTTTGGCTTCTCTTTCCGTTAGGCACTTCAGGAGCAGGCTGTTGGTGGTTCTCTTGAAGATGTAACCCTTAAATAATCTAAACTGCGCTGCTAACCTCCTGAAAGAGATCTTATCTGACTCGCTGGCATATTCAGGGTATTGACCATTCTGAATAAATTATAGAATGTCATGATACCAAGGGCGTTCTTCTGCCGTTGCTATAACGCTGACCGACAAGTGGCAAGGATTCTGCGCGATCTCCACTACTACTGGCTACATAGGGTGTTTTTAGGGTTCCTCCCACATTCACGAGAGCGTGCTAAAGAGTCTGCCATCTGATTCTCATCCCTCGGTCTGTGTCTGAACTCACACAGTCCAAATGCTTCCACCTTGTCCCAAACCAACTAGAGTTATGGCCGGAGCGACCCTTCTTTTACCTCCCATTCACCGGTGATTTGATGGATTACTAGTGCTGAATCTCCAATTATCAATACTTCATGTGCCCTTAGTGTGATCAGAGCATCAATCCTGAATAGGCAAGCTTCATACTCCGCCCCGTTGTTAGTCACCGGGAATTCAAGGCGTTTAGCTAGGGGGATGATTTCTCCATCAGGTGTGCCAATGATCACTCCCAGTCCTGCCCCATGCTTGTTTACAGCCCCATCAAAGTGCATTATCCATCTGCTCGGTTCTATCTCTATTACAGCCAACTGTTCATCAGGAAATTCCAAATTCTCAACATAATCTGACTCTAGAGGTTGGTTGGCCAGAAATTCTGCCACAACCCTTCCTTTGATTGTCTTCTTGGTCACATATTCAATGTCGAATTCAGATAGCAGGAGTAGCCACCTTGATAACTTCCCGGCCAATGCGGGGGTTTGGCATAAGTATTTCATCGGATCAACCTTTGCCACTGCCTGAACCTTGTATGACTGGAAGTAATGCCTCAACTTCTTAGTCAGCCATACCATAGTAGCACAAGTCTTTTCTACTACAGTATATCTGACCTCGTAGTCGAGCAGCTTCATACTCAAGTAGTAGATTACGTGTTCTCACCTGTCTTCCTGTTCCTGAACCAACATTGCCCTTACCGAAGCATCTTTAATAGCCAAGTACAGGACTAAAGGCTTGTTTGGCATTGGAGGCTTCAGGACTAGTGGATTCATTAAATAAGCCTTTATCCTGTCGAAGGCCAACTGACACTAATCATTCCATTTTACCGGCTGATTCTTCCTTAGGAGCTTGAAGATGGGTTCACAGACCATGGTCAACCTTGTAATGAACCGACTGACATATTACAGCGCCCCAAAAATGGTCTTACCTTTCTCTGTCTTTGGCGCGGGCATGTCACTGATAGCTTTGATCTTATCTGGGTCCATTTCAATTCCCCTCTGACTTACCACATGGCCGAGGAGCTTTCCTGAGGTTACCCCGAACACACATTTTTTAGGATTGAGGCAAAGGTTGTACTTTTCGACCCTAGTCAGGAATCTATCCAAGATAGCAGGGTGCTCTTCTCGGGTCATTGATTTGACTAGCATGTCATCTATATAAACCTCAACCTCTTTGTGAATCATGTCGTGCAACAGTGTCGTGACAGCCCTCTGGTAAGTGGCTCTGGCATTCTTCAGTCAGAATGGCATAACTCTGTAGCAGTAGACCCCCCACTCTATGATGAAGGCTGTCTTCACTTTGTCAACTATGTCCATAAGGATCTGATTATACCCTAAGAACCCGTCCATGAATGAATACATTGTGGCCCTGGCGGCACTGTCGATCAAAACATCAATATGTGGCAACGAGAAGTCATCCTTAGGAGAAGCCTTGTTCAGATCTTTATAATCCACACAAACCCTGACCCTGCCATCCTTCTTGGCGACCGGCACTATGTTGGTCAACCATTCTGGATATTCCACGACTTCCAGAAACTTTGCTTTTATCTGCTTGACCACTTCCTCTTTAACCTTTTCTACCCATTCTGGCCTGAGTCTTCTGAGTTTCTGTTTGATGGGTTTCATTTTCAGATTCGTCGGGGATCTTGTGTTCTGTGATTTACCTATCAACCCCATGCATGTTGTCGTAGGACCATGCGAAGGCTTTTACGTGTTTTAGGAGCACGTTCATAATTTCTTTTCTCTCTTCAGGCATGAGGTCTTTCGAGACGGATACCATTTTTGGATCATCATCTATTCCTAGATTCATTTCATGTAATGATGCATCATGTATGCTAAAAACATTAAATGAGTGTTTGTATGTATGCACAGTTCCATCTGGAAAGACGTCACACAAGTAAGCGAAATTAGATTTCATTGCATTAAAAGCCTTGTAGGCTGAGTTGTTTACATCAAAAACAGAAAAAGTAGATACATTAAAATGATTATCATCCGCCACATGTGGAGGGTCTTTGCAGCCTCTTCAACTTCCTCAAACAGGTCCCCCAGGTCACCCTCAAGGGCTTCTTCCTGGTCAGCAGATAGTTCTTCCTCGGTTATCTTGGCCTTCCCAGCCATCATTGGCTTAGCCAACTACTTCACAGCTTGATTCATCAGTTCTTCCTGAGACTTTGCTATAGGTGCTTGCTTCTAATCAGAACCTGTACTGACTTTCATCAGTGCGGCCAGTGCCTTAGTGATAGCTTCCATGGCCACCTCAGCTTCCCCACTTCCAGTTCCTTGTTTCCAAACTCAACACTGACTCGGCTGACTGCTGTTCCCTATTTTTTTAGAACTTTTCCCTTACCATCCTTAGCCTCAATACGGAGCATATTGACAACTGGCTCGACCCCGTACTTTTCAAAATCCACAACGTCATAAAAGATTTCAAATCCTAGGAGTTGACCCCCTTCGACTTCTACCGGTTCCGGAGCTCCACCGTACACTTTCTCAGTTGGATGCACAAACGTGTCAACCAAATTCACGAGATAGCTAAGTCCATACTGACGGTACTTCCCTGGTTCAATGCCGAATTTAGGGACACCCTGTTGTCTTGCCCCCAGGCCCTTGCCGGGCTCAAATTTCTACTTGGCGAAGTATTTATATATCCACCCCGGAAACTTTGTTTCATCACCATTTTCATTTGTCATAGCTGCCACCTGAAAACCTGTTATTGGCTGCTCCACAACGTTTAAAGCAGCTACTACCGATGGCTCATCTACCTCCACAGTCACCACCTTTCCACCTATCAGGAACTTCACCTTTTAATGCAAAGTGGAAGGTACTCCTCCTAGGGCATGAAACCACAGCCTTTCCAGGAGTAGGGAAAAAGTGACAGGGATGTCAATAACTGTGAAGAGTACTTTGGATTTCACCTCCCCCACACTGACTTTAGCTTCAAATATGCCTATCACCGATCTCTTGCTATCATTATAGGCCCTGATTATAGTACCAGACTTACAAAGTTCTTCTGTGCTAATACCCAAGTATGGCAAGACTTTGGAAGGGCAGATGTTTAGGGCTGAACCATTATCGACCATCACACAGGACATTACCCTATCCATGATTTCTACTTTCAGATACAAAGCCCGATTATGATTCACACCCTCTGGCGGTAAGTCAGATACCCCATGATTTCCGAGGCCCGGTTGGCTTTCAGGTTGACCCCTTTTTATCACGGCACACACTTCGTCCAGGGACATGTAGGATTTGCTTCCATTTCCATCAATTGTTTTACTACCGCCTCACGGTGTCTTTTGGATTCCATAAGGAGGTGCCATATGCTTACCCGGGCAGGTTTTCTTTTCAACTGCTCAACTACGGTATCCTCTTGCTTACCCTTCGACCCTTGAGCAGCGGTGTCTATTTCTGCAACTGGGTTGTTCCTTCTGGGTGGAGCCTGAGGAGCCATATTAACAGGTTGGTAAACCCTGCCACTTCAGGTGATGTGCATTACTAGGCCATTTTTTTAGACCACTGTTCCCTGCCTTGTCTCCACCGGGTATATCGGCTTTGGTTCCTCGAACGCAAAGTCTTTGTCATCATCCCCTAAATCAATGTTGTCCAAGTCAATCAGACCTTGCTTGTTCTGTACCACAGATGTCTGCGCTTCAGTTTCCTTTAACTCTTCCTCCCCTTCTTCAACTGTAACTGCTTGGACACTCGGATTGGCCTTAATTATCTTAGCAAACATACTTTTGGCTGGTATCCCAGACTGAACCATGCTAACCAGGCCCCCGAAATTTGGCAGAGGGTTTTTCTGAACATTCGGTTTCAATACGGGCTCCATAATTTTCCCCTTAGTACCAGCCTTTGAATAGCCCTTATCAGACCAGTACATTCATTGGTGCGGTGACCTGCCGTCACATGGTAGGCATATTAATTATCTTTATCTACCTCAGAAGAAGGAACATACGGCTTCACACTCTGTAACAAACCAGCCTTTCTACATTTGGCAAAAATACAACTTAAGGTGTCGACCCATGGGTTTATGAGTCTTGGAGGGACCTTCGACTGTCTGCCCTGGGCTACTGCTACTACATCTACCTCTCATACCTAATCTATCACTGTAGTCTGGGTAGGTTTTGAACTAGACCCTAACGGGGTGGTTGTGGAACTATTGGCCTTGTACCCTTGAGTATATCCCCGGCTGCCCCGGTAAGTACCTGAACCCTGTCTGTTCATCTGGTCTTCTTCCTCAAACCTCTCAATACGCTTAGCAAAATCCAAAACATCATTGAAGGAGTGGAACCTCTTCAGCTTCATTTTCTCCTTATAAGGTGGTAAGCTACCCTCAACAAGCTTCACAATGAGAGATTCCAGTTTAGGAGCCCTGTCCACCAATACTTGCACATTCATCCATTTCTTGTAATATGCTGAGAAGGATTCATTAGGCCTCTGATGGATTCTTTCCAGGTCTTCCAGTGTAGTTTCAACCTGAGCATTGTAGGCATATTGTTTCACAAATGCCTCAGACAAATCCTCCCATGTGGAACAGGTATGGATTGGTGTCTTCAGATACCACTTGGCTGCTGCACCTCGCAAGGTGGTTGGAAACAGATTCAGCAAATGGACCTTTCTGATCCTGAAGCTAGACATAATTCTCACATAGCTATCCAGGTGAGCTTCCGGCAGACCTTCCCTAATGTACGGGGGTAAATACAGCATCTAAAACCCAACTAGGAGCAGCTCTCCCCCCTTTACCAGTAAACTAGATGGGTCCGTGCACTTAACAGGCTGATAATGCACCATCTCCTTCAGCTTCGGCAATAGTGCTTCAAAGTCAGAGAATTTCTCCTTGAGGTGCCTTTCTGCGGCTATCTCAATTGAGGCCTCTCTAGCCCTTTCAAAGGCCTCGTCCTCCTCAGAATGGTGATCAATCTCCCGAGGTGGGATGACCACCCTGCTACTACCAAGGATGTTCCTTCCTGAATTAGGAGCCCCCTGAATGACATACCCTTTGTTCTCGACTGGGGCTTGGGCCTGCTGACTAGTCTGGCCCACAGCGGTAGTTACCGCGGTCTGCACTTGCTCCCTGATGGTAGCCTTCAACTGATCCGAATTCAGAAAAGCAGTCATGAATGCATTCATGTCAAAGGGTGGATTTCCCCCATTCCCACCTTGAGCCATTTCTGTTTTGCTTGTTTCTTCCAATACAAACTGATTATCAACAGGCAAGGAAGGCAACTCTCCCCCAAACTCTTGCTTTGAATTTGAACTGACCTTAACCTCCTCCACGGTGTCTGACTCTTTCTGAACTGACTGAACTGATTGACCAGACCCTGAACCGGCCCGTACTAGTCACTTCAAAGTTCAACTCCAAACTGCACATTCGGCACAGGGTTAGCGTCACGGATGAATGTTATGACCCTAGACACAACACACTAAATGGCATGTATGGTATGATCATGGGATGATTGTGGTTGGATGATGTTTTGTGAATGAAAATGACAATGAATGTGGTTTCCTCTATTCCTATTTTGGACGTTCTGAGAATGCCTAAAACTATACAAAAGACAATGCAAGAATCGTCATATGCAGACCGTCACATAGACAGAGGTTCTACACCTTTGGGGCACCTAATGGATGTTATGAAATGGTCACGCATGTACCGACACACGGATAGAGGTTTGACACTTTGTAGGTCAAATTGAAATGGCGTGAAATGGTCACGTGGAAGCCGTTCCGCGGACAGAGTTCTGATGCTTTTGGGGCATCAAATATGGAATGATGTTGCAAATAAGTCACGTGTAAGTAGGGACACAGATGGAGGTTCGGAGTTCATGAAACACCTTGCATGAATTATTAATGTTATAAAATGTTCCTATGTGCGTAAAAATTTGGTACCCGTGGAGTACCTAAGTTATTAATGTTATGGAACAAATCTGATGTGGATTGTGACACACAAGCAAGATTTCGGCATCATTGAGACACCAATGATAAGTGGACATGAAATGGGGATGATGTAATGTTATGTTGTCGCTCGACTTGCCATACAACCAGACCTAAAATCTTGGTGATTTTCTAGTGAAATGATATGATATAATGGAATGGTCGAGTACAAACCGGCGCAAAGGCGGACTATGGGTATTTTTGGGGTACCCGATATGGTATGAAATGAAATGGTCGTGATAGGTATTCTCAGAACGTCCCTTATTAGATGAAATGGAATGAAATGGCATGAATGTGTATGTCACGCAAAATGCAAGTGGCTGCAGAAAATATGGTTAGGAATGTCACACGGAATGATGTCGTGCATGTTCTATGAAAATGTTGGCACACGAGATGTATATGGCATGCGAACAAAATGTCGTGGTGCACGAAGATGTGGTTAGCACAAATGCCATACATATGTATGTGTAAAAAGATGGCTGCACGAAAAAAATGTGATTAGAAATGGCACACGAATATTATGCACGTTGATGCTTCATGAAAAGGTAAAAAGAAAAATCACCAAGGAACAAACGTTAGCACATGCAAAAATATGCTCTCCCTTCCAACCTTATTTCTCCTTTCGATTGGTCTCGCATTCTTTTGTATTGGGTCTCTTTGGCATCAACGGGGGATACCAAAGGCGCACACTCAATTGTTCAATTTTAATTTTATGTTTTGGTAATCCTAGGGGAAGTTACTAAGCCATTATATGTGGGACAAAGTCAAAACCAAGGGTCGTATAGGTTCCGATAGCGAATATACACTCCTCACCGTAAAACACGATGTAAGGTCATGCAGTGCTATAAGTGGTTTACCTCATCGGGTGTCTCCAATCCTGGCGGTAGAGGTAGTCCACCTTCTTGGGTAAACCGGGGCTGATCAGTGTATTTTAGGGGTTGAGAAGAAGAAAATGCATGATATGCAATGTACGAATACATATGGCATTTATAAATCGACAAATGAATACAAGCGAGGTTATATTTCAGTAGTTGCCTAAGTTCCTTAAGTTTTTATGAAAACTTTTAAGAAAACTTTTTAGAACTCCCCAGCAGAGTCATCACTGTGAGTGGACGACCTAAAAGGCAGGATGCGATGAAGTGAACCGGGGCTTTTCGAAAACTGGGTTCTCGTGATGTTTTGGGAAAACGAGTTTTCGTTTATCCTGCTTTAGGGAAAATCCTTCGTTTGTTTTAGAAATTCTTTTTGTTGAAAACATTTTCCCATTTTATTACTTAAAGACCTCGAAACATAAGTTTCGAGATCGGTAACAGAGTCCGCACTCGGATCAGCTCATCTGGAAAATTCTGATACAGTTCCCTACCGAGTGCAGACTACTGTATCCAATCTAGAGATTCAGGGTTCAGGCAACTTACCTATTTAACCTCGAGCTTGTATTCAATTTATAATTTATATTACCATATTTATTCAAGTTATTATCTTTTCCCTACCTAATTTCGTTTATTTTATTAGCCCGCTGTAAGCGCCGGAATTTTCCAGACTAAAAAAAAGGTGCCATGACTATAATTACAGTTGTGGGGATGTATTACAGTCGTACGACTGTAATTACGAAGCAGGTACAACTGCCCATACCTTGTGACATAAAATTGATTTTCAGAGCAATTAATGCTCCGTTTTTGCAGCAAGAAACCAGGGAAATAAGAGGAAGAAAGAAAGAAAAAGGGGGGACTTTGGTTCTGAAAAATGGGAAGAGTTTAGAAAGAGAAATTGAGAGAGAATTGGAGAAAAAGAAGAGAAAAAGGAAGACCAAACAAAAACCATCTTTTTCTTCTCTTTTTCTTTTAATTCTTAGGAGTTAAAGTTTACACTTGTTAGAAATCAATAGGTTAATAACTGGGCACTCTAAACTTAATCAATTTCGAACTTCAAACTCTCTAAATCCTTGACATTTTGGAGATTTTTGGCCGTTGTTTTGGGAACCATAACACAAGGAAAAAGAAGCAATTTGAAGGTGATTGGGGCATTTCCAGCAGTCATTCTCACGGTGGATCAGCGCCACAAAGGTAGATATACCTTAAACCTTCATTTTCTTGCTTTTTCTGGGTGATTTACTATGTTTTTATGCATAAAAACATAATTTTCGGGCTTGTTGTTTCTAGAATTCAAGAACAGCCTTACGACTGTTCTTGTGTTAAAGAACAGTCGTACGATTATAATTACAGTCGTACGAGAGTTCTTGAATTTCCCCACTATTTTTCTTTAATTTAAATAAATTTTGGCAATTTTCTGTAATTGGGGGGATTACAGTCGCACGACTGTAACTTCCGTCCAAGGGTAGAATTTCCAGAATAATCCCTAAAAATTCCTAAAAATCCTAAAAATTTAGAAAAATTAGAAAATCATCAAAAATGAATTTTGTTGTGTGCATCCACGACCCTAGATTTAATTTTCAGTATAATTGCATTTAGAACAATACAACGACGGAGACTCGATTCTCCTAAAAAACCGACCCACCTCACATGTTAAATTAAAGTAAACAGGAAAATAAAATGTTTTCAAAATGATTTTCTCACAAAACCAGAATACAGGGACTTTTCAAAATGTTTTCCAGGTCTAATCGGGCCGGCTAGCCGAGCTGATCTGGTTATCCCCTAAATGCATGCCCCTGAACTCTAATTTTCCAATTCTGTCTTATTTGAGTCCTATTTGTGGTGTGTCGTAAATTGTACTAACCCTCTATTTTGTAGCTTTTAGTTTATTTTTATTTTTATTTTTGATGTAATTAATAGCTTAATCCGTGTATTTTTGGCGATTGTATTTTTCTAGATAAATTGTGTATTTTAGGCGGTTGTAATGCGATGTTGAGAGTGTTTATTTTTTATTCGATCGGGTTGTAATAATTTAATTATTTACTTCTTTATTTTTATTTTATCTATATGTGCGCTGTATGATTTAATTTAATAAAATTGACTTTAGAATTATAAAATACATTCAAAGAACATTGATCGTATTTATTTTAACTAGACACGAAATAAGGGACTTGTCCGGACCTAGATCTCTGGATAGTGTAGCGGCCTTTCGTTCGGTTCAGCTCACACTAAAATTTCCCGATTGAGCTGAGCCGGGTGGTGACTCCTACACTATTTATCGAGACTTAGGTCTTGGTTCTATATAATTAATTTCCTAATAATGAATTCCAATCCAAAAACCCCACGTGAGGGAGGGTTGCCCGATCTGGAGGCTCCTTTCTGAGAGAGTACGTGTTCCGTTGAAAACGTCATCCGCTCACAGTGGCGACTCTGCTGGGGATGATCTTAGGAAAGTTTTCTTAAAAACTTAAAAGAATTTGACAAGCCCTGAAAAGTGTCTAATTAAAATAAGGTGGATGATTATTGTATGGTATTTTATCTTACATTCTTTAGTTAGACATTTTTGCATTAGGTTAAGTATCCCGTTTTTAGCCCGGTGAATTGTTAAAGTGTCGCCTATGTTCCTCTTGGTCTTAGGGGCACAGATACGAAACACCACCCATAGCTTCGTACGAACCCCTTCGTTCGGACCCTTGAGTGGGGAGAAGTGAGGAGTATATTTTGCTATGGGAGCCTTGATTTTAACCCGACTTGGACCGAACTCATATAGGCAACCTTAGTTGGATCCCCTTAGGATACCAAAATAAATTGTGTGAATGCTATAAATTGTGCCTTCATCATCCTCGGTTGATGATCAAAGAGAACCCCACCTAGGACTCGGTTAGAATTTTCGAGACTGACCACGTTTGGAGGAATAAGGTTGGAAGAATATGCTTCGTGTGCTATGTGTTTCTCGCCATCCCGTGACATGTCATCATTGCCATTTCCATGAACATGACACGCCATACATGCAAAATATTTGTGTGATACTAACCCATATTTTTGTGCAGCCACTTGCATTTTATTTTCGCATGTGAAAATTAAATCATCCGTGTGTCATTCATACTGACCATTATTTTTTGCAGCCATAACATTTTATTTTTGTGTCAGCATTTTTACAAAGCATACACAACATCATTATGTATGTCATGCATTCTAACCACACTTTTGTGTAGCCACTTACATGTTGTGTGACATAAGCATTCACAACATATCATCTCATTTAAATTAAGGACATTCCAAGGGTGCTTATCATGATCATTTCATTCCATAACATATCAGGTATCCTAAATTACCCGTGTTCTGCCAATGCACTGGATTGCATTCGGCCATTCCACCAAATTATCTCATTCAATAGAGACCATAGTGGTCTTAGGTCTATTTTCATGTGACGATTCACACGATGCATTTCATGATACCATACTCATTTATCATGAATATCATGTAACACCGTGGTCCACATCAGATCGCTTCATGACATTATTACATCATTTAAGGCGCTTCCCGAGTGTCAGATTAGTACATATATAGGGGTATTTCATAACATAACTAAATCATAAAAGGTGTTCCCTGAATGCCGAATCTCTGTTCGTGTCCCCGTTACACGTGACTTTCTTATAACATCATATCATATCACAAGCCTCAAAAGTATCAGAGCTCTGTCCATGGGGCGTCCCCCATGCAACCATTTCATGTCATCTTATAGACCTACAAAGCATCGAAACTCTGTCCGTGTGTCAGCACACACGTGACCATTTCATAAAATTCACTAGGTGTCCTGAAGGCACCGAACCCTTATCCGTGTGATGGTCCACATGTGATCTTTTTGCATAGCATTGGGTGTTCTTGGAATGTCCAGAAAAGAAAATAGAATAATAAGTAGAAATCATTCTTATCATCATCCCATGCACAACATCATTCCATTCATTCATTATAAGCACTTTCAATGTCTCACTCTTCATGGCACCATTCCATACACTCATGTCCCTAAACGTCTCCCATATGATGTCGAGCAGAATAAACTGGAGCGACCTTGGATAAGATCTCAAGATTTGAGGGCTGTTGGGGAACAAAGAACAGTAGAATCAGAAAGCGAATCTGACTCCGAGGAAGAAGTAGAGATGGCCAATCAGACACCTAGTCTTGTTGATGCCTTGAAGGATTTCCTAAGATCACAGGATTTCTATGATATGCTGAAGGAGGAAATGCGAGCTGTTGAAGCCGGGGAAACTGGTGGTAATGGAACCGGAAAGGAGAAAGAGGCTGAATCATCTCAGCAAGGTGGTGATACCTCGGCTAGTCTGGAAAAGCTGTAAGAAATTGAGGCAGCTATGGAGAGAAAAATGAAGGCAAAGTATTCTGAGCTAGATGAAGTTGTGGCCCAGCTGAAGAAAGGGGCTAGTGTCAGTTCTGAATCCAAGAAGGCGGTTAATGTGGATGCCTTGATCAGCAAAGGCATCGAGACTTTTCCCATTAGCTTTTAAGTGCCAAAGGTTTGCTAGAGGCCCATGTGAATCTCTATGCCTGGGTCATGTTGACGGCGGGCGCTACTAAGCAACAACTTATCAACCTTTTCCCGACTACACTTGAGGGAAGAGCATTGGGCTGGTATAATTCTTTATCAGAGGAAGAGCAGTCAGACTAGGAAGCTTTATCGGTGACCTTTATTAAATATTACAGTTTCAACACCAAGATTAGGTGAAGCTGTATGATCTAGAGCGAATTAAGCAAAAGCCCAATGAGTCTTTTGATGAATATTATCAACGATGGATGAGCAAGATGATCTTGCTGAAAAATCATCCTGATGAAGATGAATTGATACAGAAGTTGATTGACAGCAGTAGGGACATCTTTAAGAGCAATATGAAGTTCCATCCATTTAGTGAGCTTAGTGAAGTATACAGCATGGCCATGAAAATCGAGAGAGATGAGGAAGAGAAAGTAGCAAGCCATAAAAGTGGTAAGAGTTCAGGGTATAGTTCTAGGCACAGGTCAACAGCTGCAGCTGGGTCTGGTAGTGGCTCTAGTTCAGGAGGAAAAGGAGGACAATCTTCAGAGGTTTAGCAGGTCGAGGTTACCGCGGTAACCCAGTAGCCAAGCAATCAGAGCAGGAATCCAGGAGGATAGGGTATATCCCCTTGGACTCTCCCCTTGGTCAAAATTTTTGCAAAGTGCAGAAACGGAGAATTGTTGTAGTCCCTAAGGCCATTTGAAAAGCCCGCTGATGTGGATAAAGATAATTTCTGTACGTACCATGTTGTGACTGGCCACAGAACCAATAATTGCTACAAACTGAGGGATGCTATTCAAAAGTTAATTGATGAAAGGAAATTACAGGAGCCTGCTAAACCCAGCACAAAAACCAACCCATTGCCGACATTTGAGAAAAGGGTTAACATGATACACTTAGGATTACCAGCTAATTTCATTTTTGCTCAAGTCCTCAGGCGAATCCTGCTATCCAGTCTGTAGCAATTGGCGAAGCTGAAGTAGAGTCAAAATGTGTGGAGCAGACAGAACAGAAAGAAGTCAAGCCGATAAGCTTGAATGACCTCGACTCGGAAGACGAATATGAAGAGTTTGGCAGGAATGAGACAGTTGAACCACCAGCTATTGAAAAGCTGAAAATTCAAGAGGTTCAGAGTATGACCCAAAGTGGTAGGGTTTATCAACTGACGACCCAAGTGAAAGACAAGGCTCCGATGACTGGATCGGGCAGTACATCAACACAAGAGGGAGTAAAAAAGGAAGATCTAGAATCCCAAGTTAACCTCTTTTAAGACTTTAAAATCCCGACTAAAGTCCCCTCATTTTTGGGATTTTTTTGCTCTTTCAAGGCTTTATTCAGGTTATTTGGGAGATAATCTGACCACTCGCTAGAGCCGCGCAGCTGTAGTTATGAAACTACAGCTGTGCGGCTCTAATCAGAGCCGTGACAGATTCTCCTAAATACCATGTTGGGATTTTTCACCGGAAATCACCTGATTAAATGCGGAAGAAAGCGGTGATTTCCTCAAATCCGTGTCCAGGAGCAATTGATGTGAAAATTGTAAAACTTTAAAATTAAATAGAAGAGAATTAATTCTCATCTGGAATATCTCTTCTAGAGATGACTGCAGAAATCAAAGGAGATTCCCTCCACTCTTACATTCATGAATGCCTATCGAGTCCAACCCGTGCTAGCGGCAGATCAAAGAGAAGAGAGAAGAATCCATGCCATGGCCGAAAATTTTTAGCCCCCATAAACCATTATGGCTGAAAAAAATCCATTATGGCCGAAATTCTCCATTATGTTTTAAATCATGGCCTATATTTATTGGGTGATTTAACTTTGTTTCTATAAATGGAATTAATGCCATAATTCCATAAATCCTAATTAATTAATAAGGTTTAATTCCTAATCAATTCTAATTTAATTTCTATGTATGTATTTATATAATACCATATTATATAAGATACATGTCATTTAAATTAAACAGATTTGCCAATTGGAATTAACCCAATAAATTAATTTATGGTTTGACTAGAAACAAATACATATAAACCTATATATGTATTAAATTTCCACCAGGAAATTTATTCACAAGTTAATTTATTCAAATCAACTTTGTCCAACCCAATAAATATAAATATATGTCAATTAAATTATATTGACTAATCCAATTGATCTTTAATTTAATTGATTAATATTTATCTCTTCAATTAGTATACTCCAAGTATATAGGTGATCCGACTAGTTCGAACTCATACATTCTATGTGTACGATCCTGTGGGCCCGTCTTTATGTTGGCAGTGGGCCTATGGCCCACAGACTACAGGCGGGCTCTAGCAAGCCACTACAGCCCCCAATTAAGACCAAGATAGCAGTCCGACTGTAATCGTAACCCTATAGTTTAAACTTGTAAATCCCATGTCATCGGTATCGGTGTCCAACACAGAGGCATGGATTGATCACCCTATTTTGTGTCCAGACATTTACTGGATCCCAAATGGACTGATGCTCACAAACAAGTTCCAACTTGTTTTGGTGTGGCCACACTCTTATCAGTCACATCCATCAGGAGGCCGGTGATATCTTCTCAGTAGACTATTGAGTGACAAATCCCTTCTGCATATCCATAGCACTACCATACTTAGTGACATACCCAAAAGTACCCATACTTTGCACCCTTTTACAGGCCTTTTAGGCGTACCCCTAAGTATGCGACCTCGCATACAGCACCATCATATGGTCAGGTCAAAGGATCCATACAAGTACTACACGAGAATCACTTGTGATATTATACCATGTGGATTTCTCGTTTAGTGGATCTATCTAGTACCATGCCCCTTTTACATGTACCTATTAATTTGGTTGACATCCCATGTCCAATGGCCGGTAAGACACCGCCATACAACCAGATTAATGATAGTCTCTAGTTCCATTCATTCCCATGACTGGAACAGACTACGAATCTATTTATGGTCATATCATTTTCCCTATCCATGGTCTTACTGCTAAGTGCATGACACTTGTCAACATAGATATGGATATGTCCATTGGATACTCTATTTAAAACATATCACAAGATATATAATAAATAGATTAATGCCTCTATTTAATGACACGAAATGTATAATACATAAATCCAATAGATGTACAATACATATATAAGGACCAATGCCTCGGGACTAGGGCATATCCAACATACCACACTCACCTCTAAGCCCTCTAATCACTCGAAGGACCTATCTCGGGGTTTCGGATCGAGGACTATTCAGTTTTTGGGGTGTTTGAGACATTCCAGGCGACATCCCACTCATTCTCAAGTCCAATTCACGTTCGTCTACTTAACAGGTAACATGGGACTCTCATCACAGATGTCGAAAAAACTCGTGCTCACACATGAAGTATTCTAAAAATATAAAAAGCTAACATTCATTTAACCTAGTGTACATCTACTTGCAAAACAGAGGTTATTGATAATGATAAATATAAGCACATTGGACTCAGATATGACAGAATGGGATATTCAGATAGTTTGGAGTCATGTATTTAGGGGATAATTGGGGAAAACCCGACAGCTTTACCTAATTACACCTGGAAAATAGTTTTAGAAACGCCCTGTATCTTTGGATCTGGATAAAACAATTTTGGAAAACAATTTTTTCAGTTTTGTGTTTCTCATTTAGGATGGTAATGTGAGTCGGTTATCCAAAGATCTACTGGGAATCTCTTTCGTTTGGGTCCTGAGAATTCTTCAAAATTAAAGTTAAGTCATAAAGCACATAAACACCGAAAATCAATTTTATAGAAAATGAATGGATGTTGACTGATGGGATAAATAAAATGAAATGCTGGGAATGAGTCACTAAAATTGTGGAGTTAAAAAATGAGTCAACTATGGACTTTGGGGTCCAGATTTAGCGATAAAAATAACTTTTTCTTTTTGTGATTTTTAACATGTAGAAATTCATTTTAGGTTTTTCTTCTTTTGAATTTTATGATGCCTTAGGGGTTCTATCAATTGATTAGACTGAGAAATTGGATATTTTCGCTCCAGATACATAAAACAAAAAATCCCAGAAAATAGAGAAAAATTGCCGCAGGAAATCATGGGCTGTGATGAGCCGTGCAACTCTATTTCTCCTCGAGATGGGCCATACGGCCTAAAAGATGGACCGTACAACCCTATTCCAAAATTTATAGCAAAACTAATTTCGGCTTTTAACGAGGTTGTCAAGGCATAGACAAATCAGACAATGTAGGAATGATGAGGTAGGATTTGTGACCTTTCAGAGATTACCTTGAGCTTGTTTATCCGGGTTTTCAGGAAATGATCCGAATCCATTCCTTGAAGCTTTGAATCTGGTATCACTCGTGCAAATGAACCGAAACTCGTCGAGAATCAAAATGCAGCTGTGGACAACTTCAACCTGTAGAGATTTATGTATCGAAATGAGGTTTTGGTGTTTGAGTTGGTTGGATTTGGGTTGGTTTAGTGTTTAGGAGCTTAGGAAGGAGATGATGAATAGTGATAATGGAAGTTTTTATTGCTTGAGAGAAAAATGAGTTGTAGAGCTAAGTTGAAGCAGGAGCTATCGAAGGAGAGAATTGATAAGCCATGGAATATATCTCTTGCCTTGGTAAGCTCAATTGATTTATTTGTTCTTTTAATCTCTTCGAAACAAGTTGTCTGCATCTGTCATCAACAAGTCTCGGTTAATTACTTTTTCAATTGCCGCTGAGATGGACTGTACAGCCCATCTGCCTCGTGAGTTGGGCCGTGCAGCATAATAGTTAAGCATACGGCTCTTTCTTAAAGTCCAGTTGTACCCACTTTAAGCAGCTCTCTTCCACGGCTTAACCCTCAAAATTTAGATCGTGCCTCCTCTTGAGATGGGCCGTACGACCCATCTTTCACGATGAAAATACCCTTTTCCGATTCCGACGGTTTTTGATTTGTTTTGGCACGAGTTAGAATCCGTTCTTTGCTTCTCAAGCCAATATTCTAGACAATTTCAGATAAAGGATAATCGGAAATCTTTATCATAGATGTCGGATAAAAATCCGAACTCACACCATCCATATAAAAATTGTCCACTTGAACTCATCAAGCCCAACAGCTTGAAATTTATGATTTAAAAAGTTAAAATTATAAGAAATTTAAATATAACATTAATTGATAATTAACTGTGAAAGTTAGAGAAATCGACATATAAGCATTAAGTATTTAGATTTAGTATATATAAATGATGTGGATTATTTATAGGAATGATATAAAGACTTTGCATGGTAATTTGGGATTTATTTTAAGATGAAAACTTTTAAACAAACTCAATTGGCATGTGTATATTAATTCGAAGAGTCTATTATTTTTGTATATATGTTTGCGATTCAAATTGTGGAACAGTAAAATAAGGATGCATTCTTCACATGAAAATGATACAACAATTTAAAATGGATATATATATATATATATATTATAAAATAGTCTATGAATCAAGCCCTCATTTTCTTAGAAGGATCAGTTGATTATTATTCAAATGAATTGGCGTATGGTTTTATACATTCTCACTTTTTTTTTGTTTTTCTATTTAATTATCTTTTTTTTTGTTAATCAGCTCAATAATGAATTTTTATGGCTCTCTAATAATATCTTCCTTTAATAATTAAAAAAGATTCTGTATTTTTTTAGTACATAATTTTCATTACAAAATAATAATTAACAATTATTAAAAGCTTTTTTTTTTCCCTTTTTTTTTTTTTTTGGTTGAAGATAAGAATCAATTTAGTTTCATAGTGGTTATTGTCGCGGTTCCCGTAAGGAAAAAAAAAAACAGTAGCAGTTTTGAAATTGGAGGCAGTGGATATATATGACAACGGGAAGCGGCTGCCGTGCGAATTAGCCGCATGAAATTAGTGTCTACGAAAGTAATTTAAAAATTCACTATCACGTGCCGTTCCACAAATATCACGTGACATCTCCAACTGCCATTGAAAAATTAAAAAACAAAAAGGTAGGCAGCAAAATAAGATTTCTAGAAATTTGACTGAGTAATAGAAAAAATAAAATATATTTATTTTGTTGAGACAAATAATTTACATAAAAGACCGGTTATGGTTGTGGTTTCTGTCAAGAAACCCTTCCAAAATCACTCTCTTCTTCATGTACTCCTCCGGTTCATTGAAAACCAAACCGTTGGTTTGATCGGGTTCTTGTTTCGATTTTCTTAGCCTAGGAACAAAGTATAGCCATGTACAAGTGCATAGAATTGCACATATTCTTCCCCAAATCATTAGTATAACCAAAGTCACCATTATAATAGACATACCGACCACTGGGTCCAAATTCTTTGCGCTTTCTCTTCGAGGTTTTTTGGTAATAACCTGTGTTTTATGATTCGCAGGGAATGATATTGATCTTGGCATGATTGTTCGATTGGACTTGGTCTTGGTGTCGGGTGAACCTGGCTGGCTTGTTGAATTCCTTATTGCTTCAATTTTCCGACAGAATGACTCATTTGTAGGATGATTCTCTTTTCTTGCTTTCCCATTTTCAATCATCACTTTCTTTTCCAAACTCGGCCTCGTCTGGAAAAAATAACAAAAATAAAATGATCACACTACATGAAAATGAATAAATAACCACGTTGAAAATTATAGTTTGGTGATATTTTTGTGTCTGTAATTACTTATGCACAGTTTTGAAAGCACCCTTGTTATCAAAAAGTGGTACTAAGATTTATTTAACAAAGCATAACGTTTATTTTGGTAAAAATAATAGCTCCACGCTTCTATGGAAGCATCTCTAGATCGACGAACCTTTTTTTTATTATTAATTTATCAAAACCTAGCCAAAAAATAATGCTTTAAACAAATTGATTGTCCAAGCGGAAAAAAAACCTTAACTTGACCAGAAAATTCTAAATGGAAAAAACCAATTCATGTCAACAATGAGAAAATTAGTAATAAATTTGAATAAATTGATTTTGCATACCTTATAGTGAGGAGATTTGACCGCCGGCGCCGGAGTTGGAGGCTTTAAAGGGATGTCAGCGGCAGATTTTTTCTTGAGCTTAGACTTGATGAACATAGAATTCTTCTTAGGATGTAATTTCTCTGAAGCAGTAGAGTCGAGGGGAACAGTTTTTGTGCCGGCGGATTGTTTGAGGAGAAACGTTGACCGGCGAAACCAACGCCTATTGTCGGAGATTTTAGTGGTTTTATTGCTGCGTTTACCGGAAAATCCAAAACAACCCAGAAAAAGGGAGGTTTTGGGTTGACAACGGTCAGGATTGGCGTCGTCGTCCATTGGATGTAGCAGCAGCAGCAGCAGAAGAAGAAGAAGTCGGCATGGGAATTAATTAATTTCGTGGGAAGGGGTGGGTTTGCTTAACTTGATTGTATTTTTTTTTTTGTATATATAATAACCCAATTTTCAATTATTAATTATTCATGTTTTCCTCTTTTCTGTTTAGAAATTGAATTTAATAATGATTAAGTAAATTTGTTGGATTGTGACTTGATGCATGGTAAGACTTGGCCTTGGCGGGCTAAGTCTTTGGTAGCTTTTCCTTCTTCTACGTTTTCACCAATATTCAAACATGCCTGGTTTTTCTTTGACAAATAATAGTTCTATAATTTTATGTCAAAATTAAAAAGGAATACTGATTTTCACTGGTTTGTTATTATAAAAGGATTAATATGTTTGAGTTTGCTTGTATCAATTTTTTTTTTTTTTTTTTAATTTTTATAAAAAAGAAAAAAGAAAAATGGAGATATGTTACTCAGAAAAGGAAATTCATTTGCAAGGGACATATACCATTCTTGCATTGCCTCATCCAAAACACAAATGAGTAAACTATGCTAAAATGACAATGAAATCCAAACCACATATTTACAATCAGAAATAATTGAACTAACATAAGCGTCACCCGAATAATTACTGGTTTATAATTACTAGTTAAACCATGAAATTAAATTATTAAAAATAATACGTAGCAGCATGAATAAGTGACACATAAAAAAAAATTATCAATCATATATAATATACTAAAAAATGTTATATCAAACTGATTTGTTTAATATATAAGGCTGAAATCAAAATTTGAGTTTTAACCAAATTAGTTTATATAAGCCAACTTGAACAACAAAATTAACTTTTAATCATTAATCAGCCTAGCTTCTAGCTTCTAGTTTCATTTTTCCTTTTTCTTTTTAAAGATAAATAATTAAGTATGTTTTGATTCTTTTGATTGACCAAATCGAATACATAGTGCGTTGAGGAGCAAGGTATTATTTTCTTATATGTATAACATTTTATTTTATCCAACCATTTGAGTCAGTGTTTCTTTTTTATGGCAACACGTCATTAAGCTCATTTCCCAATATTAGAGTTTTTTTGTTTACGGTAAATTCATTCTTAAGCTTGTTTTAGGCATCCAACCAATAAGTTAAAATTATTATTTGAATTTGAAATTTGACCCATAATGTTTTATGGACATGTTTTAGCAGTTTTTGGTAATATGAAAAAATAATTTTGTAGATTGAAAGCCGAAACAGGATAAATTTTTTAAAAATTATTAATAACTGTGTACGTCGGACAATGAAGGGGTCACCAACCATCTTTCATTAATGAGATAGAGACCTTTATCAAATTAACAGCCCCCTAATAATTAATTTATTATCGAGACAGTTGCCCCCCCTCCTTTAGCTTTTATATTCATGCAATTCTCCCTCAATTTTGTAGATTTATATTTCTTATTTTAGTTGTATATATATTAGCTTCTAGTATGTATAGAATATCTTAAGGGTGTCAACACAATTCGTATAATATGTAAATGTAACGAATCAAAATTAGAGTTTTATGGGTTAGTATCGAAAATAGATTAACACCTAATAAATGTGTTGTATCATGGGTTGACTCACTGTTCTAAATATGACTCGTTTAACTCGTTCAAAAATTAAACAGAAATATAATAATATATGTAGCAGGAGTATTAGAGTTGAGGTTATATGGATTAGTGTTGAAAACAAGCCAAATAGTTTATTCCGTCCAATAAGTGGGTCGTGTTAGTGTTGACCTTATACGTGTCATTAAAACAAGTTAACACGACACGAACATGACATGACAGCCTATTTTGAGACCCATATCTTTATAGAAAAATGTGCAATGGGTAGAGTTATATATCATTATAACACCATATATAGTGTTGAATTGAAATTGTTCAAACCAAGATAATTTTTTTTTTTTTTTTTTTTTTTAATCTTGATGGTTTTGCTCAAGCTCTCCTCTAGCCCTACCAAGCCTTGAGAAAGTTAATGAAGTTTATTTTTCTAACACAATGTTTGTCCTTAGTATGCATGTCGTTTTTGCTAATTTTTTTTAATTTTTTTTTTTTTGAAAGAAATAGTATTTCATTAAGAAAGGAGATGGACAAGAAACTATGGAGTGGATGTAAATCAATCTCCGATCCTCACATCTAAAATACAAGCCATAGCAAGGTAATGCGTAGCTTGTGAGTGCTCGAGACCGGACATGGGGTGTGCAGTTTCCCATTTTCAGGGCAAAAGGCATAATACGCCTAGCCAACTCAGTAATGGCAAGACTCAACTAAGTTTTAAATGATTTGAATAGTTAGGAGTCACCGGGATCAATACTCTGGAGGTATAGTGATCCTTTAATAATTACTACATCCTATTCAAGAGATCTGAGTTCGTGTATAATTACTTATTTATTCTTTATGTAATTCTTTTAAGACTTTATGTTAACCGGTTTATATTAAATTCTATGCAATTTACAATGTAAAATTTTCTATTTGTAAATCATGCATATTTAATAGTCATCATTGCAGGTTAGATATAAACCAACAAATAAAAGTCCTACTTAGAAATTGTTACAACTTTTGAGGGAGAGGGATATATCACAAAAGTAATTGGGGATTACAACTTGAGATATTTGTCAAAAGAAAGTAAATAAATTCATAAACATACTTCCTACAAAACTATACACGGTCCGTGGGTTGTGCCAGTGCAGCTCGTCTTTCCCATTTTCGAGTTAAAGGTGTAGGGAATTTTCACAGGGAAAACGATGAGCAGCGGAAAATAGCAATTAAAATTTTCCCTCAACTTCATGATTCCAAGACCGATGATATTGATAGAATCAAAGAAAGAAGAAGAGAATAATTAAATTCTCACCTTAAACGTCTCCTCTGAAGACTGCTAAAGATTCCAGATATGAATACCAGTAACTCTACACAACCACGTATACGAACAGCTCTAGAACCGAACTCGTGCTAGCGAATAGAGATGAACGAAACGCAGATGCACCACACAGAGAAATCGGCTCCTATGGCTATATTGTTGGCCGTTTTTCTTATGGGGCTAGGGTTAAGGAAATTGTTTTTAAAGCCTCCTTTTATATTCCTTGTATAATTAGGATTTAAATTAACTTTAGGTTAAATTTTAACTTAATTAATTGATTTAATTTATGTCATAGAAATTAAATTAAACTATATAATAAAATTCCAATTGACTTAATCAAATCCAATTAATTAAATTTATTCAATCCAAATTTAATTTAACGCGGCCTTAAATAAATATAATCCATGTATTTAATTTTCCACCGAGGAAAATATATTTAATTAATTATTTATATGTTGTAATTAATTAACCAAATATGATCAATTCCCTTTTTTATATTAATTGAATTAATTTCGACAAAACCTATTGTCATTCATTCAATTAACTGAGTTTCCATTCTAAGTATACCCAATATGCATATTTCTGATATGTCACAAGTTCAATTGTTCTATGTGTATGATCCTATGGGTTCGTCTTTATATTGGCAGTGGGCCTAGGGCCCACAGACTATAAGTGGGTTCTAGCAAACTATTACAGCCTCCAATTAAGACGGAGACTAGCAGTCTCATGTGAAACATAACTTGGTAGTATTCTTGTATATCCCTTGCTAACTAACATCGATGTATAAGCAAGGGGCATGGTTCCAGTCAACCTCTTCTATGCTTATTCATTCCTTGATTCCGAGTAGACTGATGATCGTGAATAAGTATCCTAACTTATTCGGGTATGACCATACACTTATCAGTCTCACTCATCAAGTGGACAGTGATGTCATCTCAGGGGACGCTGAGTGTCTGTCAACTCATTATCAACATTAACTTGTTCAATGGTCCACCCAATATACCCATACTTGGCACCCTGTTACGGGCTAGTTAGGTGTATATCAAAGTGTATGAAATCCCATGTTATATTATAGTGAAATCAGGTCTAAGGATAATATCAAGAACTTCCTGAGAAACACCTATGATTTCCGGACCATACGGTGTTTTCTAGGCAGATCAGTCTAGTACCATGTAACTTAACATGTACCCATATACCTAACTGACATCCCATGTTCAATGGTTAGTGAGACACTACCATCCAGTCAAGTAAATGCTAGTTTTTAGCTCTATTCATTCCCATGATTAGAACAGACTCGAGACTACTTTATGATTATAGCTTTAACACTACTTAAGGTCTCAATAGCTAATGACCTACATTAGTTAACATGAGTATGGCTATAATCAATGGATACTCTATTTATTAAATTGCACAAGAAACAAATAAATATATTAAATGCCTTTATTTAACACAATGTATAATACAAAATATTCGCATATAATGTATAATACAATCAAGAACCAAAGCCTTTGGACTAGGGCACACCAATAATCTCCTACTTGCACTAGTGCCGACTAGGAATTGCCCTAATCTTTATAGATCTAGTGTGACCCTCATGCTGTGTCTGTGGTAGCACCTTGGTTAACGGATTAGCGACATTGTTCCTGATGTCTTCTCTCTATAATGAAATATCACCTCTATCCACGATCTCTCGAATGAGGTGAAACTTCCTGAGCATATGTTTGGACCTCTTGTGTGACAAGGGGTCCTTAGCTTGTGCGATGGCCCCGTTGTTGTCACATAAGACATCCACTGGGTCTAGGATAGATGGAACTACTCCTAACTCAGTGAAGAACTTCCTCATCCAAATAGCTTGCTTTGCAGCTTCACATGCAGCAATGCACTTAGCTTCTGTTATAGAATCAATGATAGTTGGCTACTTAGAACTTTTCCAGCTAATGGCACCGCCATTCAACAAGAAGACATAACCAGACTGCGACTGGTTTTCATCCTCGTCGGTCTCAAAGCTTGCATCAGTGTACCCTATCACTGATAGCTCTTCTTGACCTCAATACACTAAAAAGCTATCCTTAGTCCGGTTAAGGTACTTAAGGATTGCCTTGATAGCCATTCAGTGATCCTCCCCAGGATCTGATTGATATCGGCTCATCATACTTAATGCAAATACGACATCAATTCCTGTACATACCATGGAGTACATGATTGATCCTATGGCCAAAGCATATGGGATCAATTGCATCCTCTCCCGGTCCTCTTTTGTCTTAGGACCAAGTTTCTTACTCAGTTTCAAGACATGGCGCATAGGCAAGAAACCTTTCTTGGCCTTGTCCATACCAAACCTTTTCAGAATGTTGTCTATGTACGAGGCCTAACTTAGTCCTAGATGCCGATTGGCGATCTATCCCTATAGATCCTTATCCCCAAGATCGTCTTAGCTTCACCTAAATCCTTCATTGCAAAGCACTCACTCAACCACTTCTTTACCCCTTGTAGTGTTGGTATGTCACTTCCAATGAGAAAGATGTCATCCACGTATAGGACTAGGAAAGTAACCACACTCATAGTAACCATCTTGTACACATAGGGCTTATCTTGATTTTATATGAAGCCATATTCCTTTTTAGCTTCATTGAATATAAGATTCCAACTCTGAGATGCTTGCTTCAATCCATAATTGAATCTTTGAAGCTTGCATACCCGGTCAGGATACTTTAGATCGATAAAAACCTCAGGTTGTATCATGTACACATCCTCGAGTAGCTTTCCACTTGGGAAAGCAGTCTTAACATCCATCTGTCATATCTCATAGTCTTGCCATGTAGCTATGGCTAGTAGTATCCTAATGGATTTGAGCATAGCAACTGGTGAGAAGATTTCATCATAGTCTATTCCATGGACTTGTTTAAAATCCTTTGCCACCAATTGCCCCTTGAAGGTATTGTTGGCTTTTAACTTGAAACACTACTTGCAACTAATTACCTTAGCACGCGGGTCAACCAAGCTCCAAACTTAGTTATTATACATCGGTTGCATCTTAGCTTCCATGGCTTTACGCCATTAAGCTAACTGTGGGCTTTTAATAGCCTTCTAGTAGGTCTTGGGTTCTTCCTGGTTAAAGACCAGATATTTCCCATCATCGATCACGAGAAACCTATATCTCTCTGTTTAATGACCGATCCTACCAAACCTTCTAAGGTCTTATGTGATCGGTTCAAAATCCTTAATTGCTTGAGGTTCTGGTTCGATCCCCGAGTCATCCTCTACAGGTGCTTGTGGATCTTGAATTTCCCTTAGTTCAATGTTACTCCCACTATCTTTCTTGGAAAGGTACTCCTTTTCAAGAAAGACACCCTTTTATGCTATGAACACCTTGTTCTTAGTAGGGTTGTACAAGTAGTAACCCCTAGTTTCCTTGGGGTAACCCATAAACAGGCACTTCTCAGTTTTAGAGTCTAGTTTGCCATTTGTCAATTTCTTGACATTTGTATCACAACCCTAAATCCTCATGCAAGAGACATTGGGCTCCCTACCCGTTCATATTTCATATGGCATCTTTTCAACGGTCTTGCTCGGTTTACGGTTAAGTGTGAAAATAGTCGTCTCCAAGGCATATCTCCAAAAGGATATTGGGAGAGTAGCTTGACTCATCATTGTGGTGTTTCAGGAGGAGTGAGCTGTGAGATAATCCCACACTCTCTCAAGAATGAATCAAACTCTAGGCTCATATATTCGCCAGCTCGGTCGAACCGAAGTGCCTTAATAGCCTTGCCCAGTTGGTTCTCCACTTCGTTCTTATACTCCTTGAACCTATCAAGGGTTTCAGACTTATTCTTCACCAGATAGACATAGCCATATCTGTTAAAGTCATCTATGAAAGTAACAAAGTAGTGAAAATCATTTCTAGCACCAACGTTCATAGGCCCACACACGTTCGAGTGTATTAGGTCCAATAAGCCCATGGCCCTTTCAGCTTACTTGTTGAAAGGTGCCTTTTTCATCTTACCCCTTAAACATGATTTACATGTGTCATATGACTCCAAGTCAAATGACCCTAGCACTCTAGCTTTGTGGAGTTTAGCTATGCACCTCTTGTTTATGTGGCCTAGACGACAATGCCAGATATAAGCAGGATTAAGTTCATTGGGTTTAATCCTCTTAGTGCTAATGTTATAGATAGAGTTGGATTGATTTAAGTCAAGGATATATAAGCCATCATTTAACAAAGCATTTCCATAAAATAAATCATCTTTTAAAATTACAATTTTACCAAAACCAATGTTAAAAACAAAACCCTTAATATCCAAGACAGACACTGAAATAATATTCATACACATGGCAGGTACAAAATAACAGTTCTTTAAAATTAAAATCAATCATGTGGACATCTCCAGTTAGAAATCTCCGATCTCGATGGCAGCAACCTTAGCTCCGTTCTTGACTCGAAGATCTACCTCTCCGGATCCCATCAACCTCCTATTTCTAAGTCCCTGCACATTGCAACAAATGTGAGAACCACATCCAGTGTCTAAAATCTAAGATGTAGAAATAGTGAGGTTTATATCTATAACATAAATACCTGAAGAACATGTCCGTTCTTCACATGCTCTCCCATGAGCCTTAGACAGGTTTTCTTCTAGTGTCCCTTCTTCTTGCACTCAAAGCAGATATCCTCAGCATTGGCCTTGGGCTTGGGCCCTGGCTTAGCATTCTTTGCCTTGGCCTTAGCAAGAGGAGCATTCCCCTTGTTAACCAGCAGCTGTAAGCGGACGACCTTTTTCGGAACCCGCGGTGAAGCGGGAACCCGGGGATTTTCTTTTTGGGTGGTTATGTCGTGGTTTTGAAAACGGGTTTTAATCTTTCTTAGAAAAACCTTTCATTTTATTGGAAAAGTCTTTTTGTAGAAAACTTAATTTCAGGCATGAATTTTAGAAAACAAGCTTTTTAGAAAATCCCATTTTAACTTAAAGATCTCGAAACACGAATTTCGAGATTAGATACAGAGTCGCCACCCGGATCAGCTCATCAAGGAAATTCTGGTACAGCTCCCTACCAAGTGTAGACGCAGTACCTAATCCAGAGATTCGAGATTCGAGCAACATATCTACTAATCCTCACTAATTTTTAATTATTATTTCATAATATGACATTTCATTCACTTAATTCTACTCATTTTATCTCTTCTTTTACTATTAGCCAATGCTCATACATATGACATAAATATAAAACCAAAATAAAAATACGGAAAAGTAAAAGTGTGGAAAAGTAAATCAGAGGCCAAATTATACAACTCGAGAAAAAGAAAAACTCTCATCCTCACCTTTTACAATCGCCTATTATACACGATGATCTCGAAAATTACAATCGCCTAGATGCACGATTTAATCTATAAAATACATTTAAAAATAAAAATAACATAAAAATAAAAGCTGCATCCAAATACGATTAGCACAGATAAATAAATCACAACAAGGACTCATATAGGACAGAATAGGGGTATTTTAGGAAACGAGATCATGCAAAGGGGGGGTAACCGGGTCGACCCAACCGGTCAGTCCGGTTAGACCTGGAAAACGGTTTTTTAAACGCCCTGTAGGTTTTATGGATGAAAAACCAGTTTTAAAAACGGTTTGGCTTATTTACATGCACTTATCCAACTTTAGCGGGCCGGACATCCCGGGACCCGGGGGTCCCGTTCGTGTGTGGGCCTAAACGCACATCCATCTAGGGTCCAAAAGTATGCAAACACGCCAAAATTCATTTTTCAATGGGAAAAGAATGCAAAATTACAAGTTTGGGGCCCAAAAGGGCAAAACTGTAATTCTGCCCATATTACAGCCGCGCGGCCGTAGTTTACAGCCGCGCCCCCGTAGCTTACAGCCGGGTGGCTGTAATGCTCCAGAATCGATTCCAACTTATTTTTCGTGTTTTCGAAGATCATTTTACAAAGTTTGATGATTTTAGGCGATCTGGGACTTCTGGAAAAATATTAAAACCGACAGAAAAGACCAAAAATGGACCAAATCGAATCCGGAAATCCCTAATCGTCCAAAATCACCAAATTCATCACATCCGCCCATAAAAAAAATGAAGAACATGGAATCGAAGCATGCACGGATGTGATTGGATCGATAACAGATGTGAAAAACACATTTAATTGAAGCGTGGGAGCGTTATCGATCGATTCGGGCCAATGGAGCTTCAGCCCCTGTAGGTTACAGCCGCGCCCCTATAGGTCACAGCCGGGCGGCTGTGATCACATGGGGCGGCTGTAATCACAGAAAAACAAAAAAAAAACATAAAAATCCAATAAAAAAGCATTACAGCCGCGCCCCTATAGGTCACAGCCGGGCGGCTGTAATCAGAAAACTTTCATAAAACAGAAAGGAAAAAATAGAAAAGAACTACAGCCGTGCGGCTGTGATCTTTTGTGGGGCGGCTGTAGTCCAAAAAAAACCAACCTAACGCGAAAAACTCAAATCATGGAATTGAATCACAACCAAGATGAATAGAATGGATTTTTAAGGCCTCTCAGAAAATTACCTTGTATGTGTTCCAGCGCTTGGACCACAAAAAAAGATTTTTGGATGCCAGAAAACGTCCAGCAGTCACGGACGGCCCGAGCAAAGTGTGTTTTTCGAACCCCGAATGAAACCACAAGGAAAATTCGAGGATTGATTTTCGAGTATTGCCTCTTCTTCTAACCTTTCTTTTCTTACTTTTTTGTCTAATTCTTTTTTTTTTTTTTTTGTTGTTGTATTAAAAACCTTAATAAAAACTACGTGATTTCTCTTTCTCTCTAGGTTTTCTCTCTTTTTTTTCTGTTTTTTTCTGCTTCCTTGTTGCCCTAGTTCCCGAATAGCAACCTTAAATATCTCCTGTTTTGGTATTAAATCGCAATTAATTGCTGATTTCGTCAAAAAAGGAAAACTGAAGATTACAGCCGCGCGACTGTAGGTCACAACCGCGCCCCTGTAATATACAGCCACGTGGCTGTAGGTTACAGCCGGGCGGCTGTAGTATCAAAACTTCCTATTTTGCTCAAAAACCGAATTAAATGCTGATTTTGGCGAAAAAAGGAAATAAGGAGAATACAGCCACGTGGCTGTAGAATACAGCCGGGCGGCTGTAATGCCTAGAAAATTACATTTTCACTTATTTTCTTTGGTTTATTTTTCGGTTCTCTTAAATATCCGCTCAAATTTTCCAGGGTTCCGTACTAGGACTTGTCACACACCTCCGGGCTATCCGGGACATTTCCGACGTCATCCTGGTCGGTCCAAATCCACTTCACGTTTATCCGTGAAAAAGGTATTAATAGCTTTCATCACCGAGATTGGGAAAAAACCCGTGCTCACAGGCTGCCCCTCGCGGGACCAAAGTCGATTTGAACGGGTGCTTGTGTCCGATTCGAGTTTGGTCTCGCGATAGAGAGCACAGTGAGAAGGAAAAGAGAACGTACCTGGGGGTTCTCCTCATGTTGACTTGTTTTGATGTCTATAGGGACTTGTCTCGGTTGCTTTTGAGACAGTGGTCTTGCCTAAATTGGTTTGAATCTTCAGGGTCTTACTTCGATTCCGATATGAAGTATAGGACTTTGCCCGAATTGTTCTGATGTTATCTAGGGTCATGCTTAGACTCCATTGCAAAGCAGAGGACTTTGCCCAGATCTTGTTTGATTTGCCAGGGACATGCTTCAACTCCATCGCAAAGCAGAGGACTTGCCCAGATCGAATTCTCCATGCCATTCGGTGCTTACGAAAGGGAAGGGTATTTTGGTAATTTTGCAACTTGGGAAGTTGGCATTCCTTGAAGTAAGGGTACTTTGGTCATTTGGTCTTTCGTGTAGCTCGTGTCGCTAAAGGAAAGGTGTTTTAGCCATCCGATAATGCGGTTACTGACAGGAGGGCATTTTGGTCATTTCACTTATGGTGGAGCTTGTGTCACTGAAGGAAAGGATGATTGTGTTTCCCGCGAAGCTTTTATGGCTGGGGAAAGATGCTTTGGTGATTTGCGAAGCTTGATGATCTCCTTTGATGTTTTGAAGTTGTTTTGGGTACGTATTCTTTCCTTGATCGATAATTTTGGAAACAAAAATTTTTGTCCCTTCGATCAAGAATGAATATGGACTGAACATCTTGCCCCTTGATATTGTAGAAATCGGCTCTCTGTGGTGGAGCAATACCATTAAAATTGGCTCACTATGGTGGAGCAATACCGTTGAAACCGGCTCTCTGTGGTGGAGCAATACCGTTGACATCGGCTCTCTATGGTGGAGCAATACCGTTAACATCGGCTCTCTATGGTGGAGCAATACTATTAAAACTGGCTCTCTCTAGTGGAGCAATACCTTTGAAGCTGGATTGGGGGTACGTATTTATTCCTTGATCGATAATTTTGGAAACAAAAATTTTTGCCCCTTCGATCAAGAATAAATACGGCTTGATTGTTTTGCCCCTGGATACTTGGGATTTGAGGATGTCCCAGTGTCAGGTTATTTCCACTTTTGGAGTAGTCATGGCTCCAGACAGCCTGATGATGACAGCATGTACCTGTACTTGAGTACACATTGATGCGTGTATGCATGTGTGTGTGTATGTTTTGAGTGTATGTGTATGTGCGTGTCCTGGATGCATATGCATATGATTATGGTGCTTTTTCATGTTTTGTTTGTTGCAGAAGATGATTGGGATTGAGCGCCGTGAGTCCGCTCATTTGAGAACAGAGGTTGATCAATTGCGCCGGCGGGTCACCGAGCTGGAGGTCATGAATCAGACTTTCAGGGACTGGACGGACAATTGGGATGCCCAGATGGGTCTATCCTTGGTGGGATATCACATTGAAGTGTGGTTGATTGACCTGATTGCTTGCTCCACGAGGCGTTGGTGTGAGGCATTGGCTTTGATGTACCTTGGTTTTTACCGGATTAGAGTTGTCTGAGCTTGATACTACTGTATGACTTTTGTTTTATTTCCATTGCTTGTCCTAATTTTTGCATAGGTCGCCCTTTTGGGTTTTCGGCCTATCGGACTGTCTTTATTTTTGCCTGAACCGCCCTTTCGGGTTTTCAATTGAACAGACTTTATTTTATGCCCTAGCTTTTGCATAGACCGCCCTTTTCAGGTTTTCGATCTATCGGGCTCTTTTTTTTTCTTTTTCTTTTTTTTTTTTTGAAGTGAGATGCATGTGAACAGAAAATGTGCACATCCATACGAATTCAATTTCAAGCAGACTTGGGACATTTAACCTGAACATAAAACCGGCATTCATTCATTCACTCATTTATAATGTTTTAACACAATGCACATCAAAGATGAAATGAAGCTAAGGACAGAATCAGTAATGGTATCCGTCTCGACTGGACCTATGCCTGCCACCAACTGGTCTTTGCAGATTTTCCCGCTGATGGTGCTCGCCTCTCTGTCCTAACTTTTGCATGGACCGCCTTTTCGGTTTTCGATCCATCGGACTGTCCTGATTTTTGCATGGATCGCCTTCTTGGTTTACGACCCATCGGACCTCTTTTTTATTTTTTATTTTATTTTTATTATTATTATTATTTTTTACACGTAATAGTGCCTGGGCTTGTCTAGGTTGATGGGGTTGAAGACTTGGTCTCTGTCTCCCCTGGTGGAACCGCTTCCATCCTATAGGCTAAGGAGTATGATGTTTCTTCAGTGCCTGCTCTGATTCTAGTTTTGTGCCCTTGTAAGACAAATGACAGCACATCGGCCTATCCTTTGTAGGTGATTGTCGTTTGGACTGAACCTTGTGAGCCGCTTCTACTGCCCCATTGGCTTGTGGGAGATGCTAAGATAATCTATGATGCTCTATCTTTGCCCCTTGTAATTGTAGGCCATTATTGGTCACGACATGATAATGCTTTTTTTTTGTTTTTTGTTTGTTTTGTTTGTTTTGTTTGTTTTGTTTGTTTTTTTTGAAGTGACATTCCTATGTAACTCCACTTCTACCCACTTCGAGCAGTAATTGATGGTTACGACCAAGAAGCGATGCTCATTCCAGTCTGCGGAGCTCCTGCTTGGCTGATTCCATCTTTGAATCCTTCAGAGCTTGGTTCAGTAATTTCTTTGTCACTTTTTCATGACATCATACGGTTAGGCAAAGATTCCCATGTGCTTTTATGGTACTTTTGCAAATTTTTCTTTTTTTTTTCTTCTTTTTTTTTTCTCTTTTTCATCGGGCGTGAGATCTTTCAAGATGGATGTCCTTTTCAAGTCTTCATCTGTCCTTAGATTCATTTCATGCATTGATGCATCATGTATGCTAAAGACATTAAATGAATGTTTGTATGCATGCAGAGTTCCATTTGAAAAATGTCACATAAGTAATTGAAACCAAATTCTATTGAATTAAACACTGAGAGGTTGAATTGTTCACAGAATAAATTTTAAAGATAAAAACTAAAGACATAAAAAAGAATATCGTCCTCCACATGCGGAGGGTCTTCCTTTATTGCTGCAACATGATCCTCGGCAGCTTGTGCACCCGAATCACCCAAGCTTGGGCAAAGGATTACTCTAAATACTGGGCTTCAAAGCCGGCTCGATAATCTTTCCATCAGCAACCAATTGTCTGACGTCCTTAATTAGCTGGCTGCACTCGTTTGTGCGGTGGCCCGTCATCACATGATAAGAGCAGAAATTGTCTTTATCCGCCTCAGCTGGAGGTGAAAATGGCTTCAAGCTCTGCAATAACCCAGCCTTTCTACACTTAGCAAAAATTTGGCTTACTGATTCAACCCATGGACTGGTGACCCTTTGAGGAGTCTCTCTTCCCAGGTTCACAGCGGCTACATCCTCCCATTGCACTTTGATCGAGGCTACATTCTGAGTCGAGTTAGTACTGGACCCTACTGGAGTAACCTTAGAGCTGTTGCCTTTGTACCCTTGAGAGTACCCCTGATTACTTCTGTAAGAGCCCGAACTCTGTCTGCCCCTCTGTTCCTCTTCTTCGTATCGCTCGATAGGTTTGGCAAACTCCACCACCTCATTGAAGGAGTGGAATCTCTTTAGCTTCATCTTGTCCTTATATTGGGGCAGACTACCATCTACCTGCTTCATAATGAGTGACTCTAACTTTGGTGCCCCATCCACCAAAACTTGCACATCCATCCACCGCTTGTAGTAAGCTGGGAAAGACTCATTTGGTTTCTGACGGATCCTTTCTGGATCCTCAAGAGTTGTCTCAGTCTGGGTGTTGTAGGCATACTGCTTCACGAAAGCATCAGATAAATCTTCCCAGGTGGAGCGAGTGTGTGTGGGCATCTTCATGTACCACTTTGCCGCAGCACCCCTCAGAGTAGTTGGAAACAAGTTCAACAGATGACCCTTTCCAATCCCCATGTTGGTCATCAACCTCACATAACTGTCCAAATGGGCTTCCGGTGGGCCCTCTCCGGTGTACGGAGGCAAGTAAGGCATCTAAAAACCAGCTGGGAGCGGCTCACCTCCATCAGCCATCAAAGTAGTCGGGTCGACATACTTAACAGGGTTATAGTGGACCATCTCCTTCAGCTTAGGTAGCATGGCTTCAATATCAGAAAATTTCTGATTGAGGCGCTTCTCTAGTATCGTCCCAATCAAGGCTTCCCTTGCCTTCTCAAAGGCCTCATCCTCTTCGGACTGACGGTCCGGCTCTCTGTGATTGGCAACTCCGCCACTCCCGCTAGGAGTATTCCCCCCGGTTCCATTAGTGACCTGAACAGGCTGTCGTCCCCCGTTCCCAACCGAGGTCTGGGCTGGTTAGACAACCGGAACAGGGAGGGTGGTCATCACCGCATGCACCTGCTCCCTAGGGGTAGCCCTAAACTCTTCTGAGCTTAAGAAGCTCCTCATAAAGGTAGCCATGTCGAAGGGCATGCTTCCACTGGTTCCACTATTCCCACTGTTTCCGTCAGCCATGTCTGCTCTGTCAACTTCTTCTAACAACATCTGACTGTCAACCGGTAGAGTAGGTAACCAAACTTCAACTTCCCTGTCTGAATCCGACCCTGAACTGATTCTGTCCACGGTGACTGGTTCTGATCGAATTAACTAAACTGGGGTGTTTGATTCTGATTCAACTCGAATTAGCCTTCCTGAGATGTGACTCCAAACTGCACAATCAGCACAAGGTTAGAGTTTCGGATGGATGTCGTGGTCCTAGACTCGACAGTCTAAATGGTACTTTTATGCTCATGTTCGGATGATGTCTCATGGATGTGGATGATGCTAAAGATGGTTTTAGTGCTTTTCTTTCTTTTGCTTCGGATGTTCCAAGCATACCCTATGCTATACACAAGACAATGCAACAAAGTCACATGCGAGCCATCACACGGATAGAGGTTCGGTGCCTTTGGGGCACCTAGGGGATGTCGTGAAATGGTCGCATGTGTGCCGACACATGGACTAAAGTTTGACACTTTGGAGGCCAATGTAATGACATGAAATGTTCTTGAGGGAACCATCCCGCAGATAGACACTCGATGCTTTTATAGCATCTTAACATGAAGTGATGTCACATACAAGTCACGTGCGAATCAAAACACGGACAGCATTTCGGTGTTCGTGGAACACCTTACATGATTTAGGGGTGCTATGAAATGTCTTAATATGAAAACTAGCTCAGCACTCGTGGAGTACCTCAAATGGGTTATCGATGTTATGTAACAATCCGACATGGATTGGGACACGCAAGCAAAACGAAGGCGTCTCCATGACACCAAATGTGAATGATCAAGATGTGGTGATTTCGTGCGGTCCATCACACAAATTGAGCCTAAGACCGTTGTGGTCTTCTAATAATGTAATGGGACGGCCAAATGCAAACTAGTGCACAGGCGGAGTACGGGTAGCCTTGGGGACTCCGGATATGTTATGATATGAAATGGTCGTGAAGGGCATACTTAGAACATCCTTACATTTTTAATGAAATGAAATGATGTGGATGCCTATGTCATACAAAAATGCAAATGGCTGCATAAGAACGTGGTTAGAATGCATGACACGCACGATGATGTCGTGTATGCTTTATGAATCCATGAGCACACAAAATGAATGTGGCATACGGAAAATGATTATGGCTGCACAAAAATATGGTTAGTATAACACACACGTATGAGGATGCTCAAAAATGGCTGCATAAAGAAAGTGATTAGAATATGGCATACGTATGATACATGTTTATGTCGTATGAAAAGGTCGAAAATAAAACAACCATAGAGCAAACGTTAGCACACACACAAAAATATGCTCACCCTTCCAACCTTATTTCTCTGTTCGATTGGTCTCGCATTCTTCCTAGGTATTGGGTCTCTTTGGCATCAACGGGGATACCAAAGGCGTACTCTTGATGTCCATTTTCAAGTATGTGGTTTTGGTAATCGTAAAGGGAAGTTGCTAGGCCATTACATGAAGGTATGAGTCAAGCCAAGGGTCGTACGGGTTCCCATAGTGAATATATACTCCTCACTTCTCCCCACTCAAGGGTCCAAACGAAGGGGTTCGTACAAGGCTATGAGTGGTTTACCTCCTCGGGTGCCTCCAATCCTAGCGGAAGAGGTAGGTCACCTTTAGAAATAAACCGGGTTTAAATGAGTGTTGGAGGGATTTAAGAAGAGAAAATGTCATGCTTTATGCAATGTGAATGAAATATTGAATTATGATTTAATAATCAACTATAAGTGAGGATGTACTTCAATTGTTGCCTAAGTTCCTTAAGTTTTTTGTGAAAACTCTTTTGAAGAAACCGTTAATCCCCAGCAGAGTCGCCACTGTGAGCGGACGACCTCTTTCGGAACGCGCGGTGAAGCGGGAACCCGGGGATTTTCTTTTTGGGTGGTTATGTCTTGGTTTTGAAAACGGGTTTTAATCTTTCTTAGAAAAACCTTTCATTTTATTGGAAAAGTCTTTTTGTAGAAAACTTAATTTTAGGCATGAATTTTAGAAAAAAAGCTTTTTAGAAAATCCCATTTTAACTTAAAGATCTCGAAACACGAATTTCGAGATTAGATACAGAGTCGCCACCCGGATCAGCTCATCCGAGAAATTCCAGTACAGCTCCTTACCAAGTGTAGACGCAGTACCTAATCGAGAGATTCGAGGTTCGGGCAACATATCTACTAATCCTCACTAATTTTTAATTATTATTTCATAATATGACATTTCATTCACTTAATTCTACTCATTTTATCTCTTCTTTTACTATTAGCCAATGCTCATACATATGACATAAATATAAAACAAAAAAAAAATACGGAAAAGTAAATCAGAGGCCAAATTATACAACCCGAGAAAAAGAAAAACTCTCATCCTCACCTTTTACAATCGCCTATTATACACGATGATATAGAAAATTACAATCGCCTAGATACACGATTTAATTTATAAAATACATTTAAAAATAAAAATAACATAAAAATAAAAGCTGCATCCAAATACGATTAGCACAGATAAATAAATCACAACAAGGACTCATATAGGACAGAATAGGGGTATTTTAGGAAACGGGATCATGCAAAGGGGGGTAACCGGGTCGACCCGACCGGTCGGCCAGGTTAGACCTGGAAAACGGTTTTTTAAACGCCCTGTAGGTTTTATGGATGAAAAACCGGTTTTAAAAACGGTTTGGCTCATTTACATGCACTTATCCAACTTTAGCGGGCCAGACATCCCGGGACTCGGGGGTCCCGTTCGTGTGTGGGCCTAAACGCACATCCATCTAGGGTCCAAAAGTATGCAAACACGCCAAAATTCATTTTTCAATGGGAAAAGAATGCAAAATTACAAGTTTGGGGCCCAAAAGGGCAAAACTATAATTCTGCCCATATTACAGCCATGCCCTTGTAGGCTACAGCCGCGCGGCTGTAGTTTATAGCCGTGCCCTTGTAGCTTACAGCCGGGCGGCTGTAATGCTCCAGAATCGATTCCAACTTATTTTTCGTGTTTTCGAAGATCATTTTGCAAAGTTTGATGATTTTAGGCGATCTGGGACTTCTGGAAAAGTATTAAAACCGACAGAAAAGACCCAAAATGGACCAAATCGAATCCGGAAATCCCTAATTGTCCAAAATCACCAAATTCATCACTTCCGCCCATAAAAAAAATGAAGAACATGGAATCGAAGCATGCATGGATGTGATTGGATCGATAACAGATGTGAAAAACACATTTAATTGAAGCGTGGGAGCGTTATCGATCGATTCGGGCCGATGGAGCTTCGGCCCCTGTAGGTTACAGCCGCGCCCCTATAGGTCACAGCCGCGCGGCTGTGGGTTACAGCCGGGCGGCTGTGATCACATGGGGCGGCTGTAATCACAGAAAAACAAAAAAAAACATAAAAATCCAATAAAAAAGCATTACAGCCGCATCCCTATAGGTCACAGTCGGGCGGCTGTAGGTTACAGCCGAGCGGCTGTGATCTTGTGGGGAGGCTGTAATCAGAAAACTCCCACAAAACAGAAAGGAAAAAATGGAAAAGAACTACAGCCGCGTCTCTTTAGATTACAGCCGCGCGGCTGTGGGTTACAGCCGGGCGGCTGTGATCTTTTGTGGGGCGGCTGTAGTCCAAAAAAAACCAACCAAACCCGAAAAACTCAAATCATGCAATTGAATCACAACCAAGATGAATAGAATGGATTTTTAAGGCCTCTCAGAAAATTACCTTGTATGTGTTCCAGCGCTTGGACCACAAAAAAAGATTTTTGGATGCCAGAAAACGTCCCGCAGTCACGGACGGCCCGAGCAAAGTGTGTTTTCCGAACCCCGAACGAAACCACGAGGAAAATTCGAGGATTGATTTTCGAGTATTCCCTCTTCTTCTAACCTTTCTTTTCTTACTTTTTTTGTCTAATTCTTTTTTTTGTGTTGTTGTATTAAAAACCTTGATAAAAACTACGTGATTTCTTTTTCTCTCTAGGTTTTCTCTCTTTTTTTCTGTTTTTTTCTGCTTCCTTGTTGCCCTAATTCTCGAATAGCAACCTTAAATATCTCCTGTTTTGGTATTAAATCGGAATTAATTGCTGATTTCGTCAAAAAAGGAAAACTGAAGATTACAGCCGCGCGGCTATAGGTCACAGCCGCGCCCCTGTAATATACAGCCGCGCAGCTGTAGGTTACAGCCGGGCGGCTGTAGTATCAAAAATTCCTATTTTGCTCAAAAACCGAATTAAATGCTGATTTTGGCCAAAAAAGGAAATAAGGAGAATACAGCCGCGTGGCTGTAGACTACAGCCGGGCGGCTGTAGGTTATAGCCGGGCGGCTGTAGGTTATTGCCCAGAAAATTACATTTTCACTTATTTTCTTTGATTTATTTTTCGGTTCTCTTAAATATCCGCTCAAATTTTCCAGGGTTCCGTACTAGGACTTGTCACACACCTCCGGGCTATCCGGGACATTTCCGACGTCATCCTGGTCGGTCCGAATCCGCTTCACGTTTATCCGTGAAAAATGTATTAATAGCTTTCATCACCGAGGTCGGGAAAAAACCCGTGCTCACAGCAGCACCGCGGGAGTCTACTTGATAGACTATTCAGTCAGCTTAAGCATGCCATGCAGCTTAGCCATAGTCTTGTCTATACCCTGCATGTGATAGTTCATAATGAACTGATCATAAGACTCAGGAAAGGATCCTAAGATGATGTCAATCGCTAACTCCTATGGGACTGACATGCCGAGACAGGCCTACGTGTCGATGTAGCCCTTCATCTTGAGCATGTGAGTGCTCACAGATGTCCCCGTAGCCATCTTATAGGTGTTGAGTGCCTTAGTATTCAAGAACCTCTCTTGACACGCTTGATCTTGGTACATGTTTTTCAAGGTGTCCATGATAGCAAAAACCTACTGGTCTATGAACTGCTTTTGCAGCTTGGGCACCATGGTGGCTAAAATAAGGCACGTGAAATCTCTATCATCGCTCTGGTACTGGTTGTACTGCTCAACCTAAGTAGCAGTAGTGCCACAACCCACTGGAGGTGCAGCTGGTAAGGCCCTGTCTAGCATATACTCTTTAAACTCTTGTCTCAAAACTATTCTTAAGTTCCGAGCCCAGTCCAAAAAGTTAGGCCCTGACAGCTTCTCCTTTTCGAGGAGTGATGATCGCAGTGAGAATGAGTTTGTAGCCATGTAGTTATCTACATAGAAAAATTACAGATAGTATTAATGAAGGTCTTTAGTGATTTAACCGTATTAATTAATGATCCAATTTTAATTAATTTGTTGGTGATTTGTTGTTAAGGATGACCAAGATCTGTATTTCATTAAGAATTAGCCAAGCAGAGGCTTGTCAACTAACCCTTTACTATTTAGGTAGGAACTTCCTCCTATCCCAACCTAGGGACTCTTGGTTTGATAGGTTTATTGGCACTTATCCATCTATGCTTAGGGCCAGGAGCTGATCCTACTACCCACGTTGAGTCAAACCACCATTCGAGTATTAAGTGTACCCAGTACCTTAACCCAGTACAGTAGATGAATACCACAATGCACCCGGCAGAGGCTCGACCCATATTGCACTATTCAAGAACCGACATGGTTTGAATGTGGAAAGCACTTTTAAGCGACTCAATATTTTATTTTGAATTAATTGATTAACGACTTAGCATACAAAAAGCCGGTGTGCTTGGAATATGGATTACATGCATATTATATCTCATATGTATACTTATTCAATAAAGCATAAAATAAATAAAATGAGATGCTATGAGCCCTTAAATACAACCTACTAAAAAATCTAGTAAACCTATACGAGAGAACACTGGGCTGGGCAGAAAAATTCTTCTGGACTTGGCTCTATTGGGTTTCTTCTTTAAGGCTTGATGTAATTACAAATTCGATTTACATAAAATAAATAAAATAAAATTACATCAAAATAAACCAAAAATAACACGCAAGCCGTATTTCCTAAAATTGAAATTTTACAACGCATCTCGATCTAAGGCCCAATAGTACTCAAACCCATACACCAAGTATAGTACATATTCAAATTATGAAAAGTGACATACATAGATACATATAATAAAATGCATGAATTAAGATTCTGTTTTTAATTATGTCCAGCCGTTTAATGAAATCGCCGATTCTGGTGTTTATGACTTAAGCCTATTTATAGGCCCATTAGGCTTCCAGCCCAATGATGCAAAATTAAATTTTGCTCCCACTCAAATTTGGGATGTCACAAACCTGAATTGGCCATCCAATTCCTAACTCGTGCCAAGGGCCAATTGACCAATTTCAATTACCAATTTTAATTTCATACCAAATAAAATTAAAATCCAATGAATGATAATTTTAATAACCATTCAAGAAACCACATGAATCCAATTCGCAAAATTTAAACACACAGATTTTACAATTTTTTAACCCATGCATTAAGGACTCAGGCCCAAGCCCATACTCGCAAAATCCCAAACAGACCCGAGCCTCGCGTGTCAACACTGCTGTCCCGGGAGGGCAGCAGCACCGCTGCACAGCGGGAGATCGAAACCGCAATTTTGCGATTCCCTTCTCCGAACAAAATTATTATTTTTTTTTTTAAAAAAAAACTTCAGCAGTAAAACGAAACCAACAGCAAGGAAAATAAATAAATAATCAATCCAAAAAAACCTATTTTAGATTGAAAACCAATTGGAGAAAAAAAATCAAAAACCCCAAAGAAACAATTCTATGGTTCATAAAAATCAAAACCTATTGAAACAAGAATCCTAAAATCCCAATTCTATCAAAGATCATGATGGCTCTGATACCACTGTAGGAAATTTTCATGGGGGAAACGATGCGCAGTGGAAAATAGCAATTAAAATTTTCCCTTAATTTCATGATTCCAAGACCCATGATATTTATAGAATCAAAGAAAGAAGAAGAGAATAATTAAATTCTCACCTTAAACGTCTCCTCTAAAGACTGCTGAAGATTGTAGATACGAATAACAACAACTCTACATAACCACGTATACGAATAGTTCTAGAACCGGACTCGTGCTAGCGAATGGAGACGAACGGAACTCAAATGCACCACACGGAGATATAGGCTCCTATGGCTATATTGTTGGCCCAATTTTTCTTATAGGGCTTGGGTTAGGGAAATTGTTTTTAAAGCCTACTTTTATAGTCCTTGCATAATTAGGATTTAAATTAACTTTAGGTTAAATTTTAACTTAACTAATTGATTTAATTTATGTCATAGGAATTAAATTAAACTATATAATAAAATTCCAATTGACTTAATCAAATCCAATTAATTAAATTTATTCAATCCAAATTTAATTTAACTCGGCCTTAAAAAAATACAACCCATGTATTTAATTTTCCACCAAGGAAAATATATTTAATTAATTATTTACATGCTGTAATTAATTAATCAAATATGATTAATTTCCCTTTTTTTATACTAATTGAATTAATTTCGACAAAACCTATTGTCATTAATTCAATTAATTGAGTTTCCATTCTAAGTACACCCAATATGCATATTTCGATATGTCACAAGTTCAGCTGTTCTATGTGTACGATAATGTGGGTCCGTTTATGTTGGCAGTGGGCCCAAGGCCCACAGACTGTAAGTGACTTCTAGCAAACCATTACATCACCCAATTAAGACGGAGACTAGTAGTTTCATAAGAAACATAACCTGATAGTATTCTTGTATATTCCTTGCCAACTGATATCGATGTATAAGCAAGAGGCATGGTTCCAATCAACCTCTTCTATACTTATTCATTCCTTGATTCCGAGTGGACTAATGATAGGGAATAAGTATCCTAACTTATTCGGGTATGGCCATACACTTATCAGTCTCACTCATTAAGTGGCCAGTAATGTCATCTCAGGGGAAGCTGAGTGTCCTTCAACTCACTATCAACATCAACATGTTCACCGGCCCACCCAACATACCCATACTTGGCACCCTATTACGGGCCTATTAGGCGTATATCAAAGTGTATGAGATCCCATGTCATGTTATAGCGAAATCAAGTCTAAGGATAATATGAAGAACTACCTGAGAAACACCTATGACTTCCGAACCATGCGGTGTTCTCTAGGCGGATCGGTCTAGTACCATGTAACTTAACATATACCATATACCTGACTGACATCCCATGTTCAATGGTCAGTGAGATACTGCCATCCAATCAAGTAAATGCTGGTCTTTAGCTTTATTTATTCCCATGACTAGAACAGACCTGGGACTACTTCATGATTATAGCTTTAACACTACTCAAGGTCTCAATAAATAATGACCTACATTAGTTAACATGAGTATGGCTATAATCAATGGATACTCTATTTATTAAATTGCATAAGAAATAAATAAATATATTTAATGCCTTTATTTAACACAATGTATAATACAAAATATTTGCATACAATGTATAATACAATCAAGAACCAATGTCTTTAGACTAGGGCACACCAACAAAGGGCACTTAGGCCCATCATATGGACACATGTAAGAACATAGGATTCAAGCAAGGATATATATGGAGATTAAGAGAATCTGGGGAGTGATTGAGGGGATAGTGATATAAAAGTTGCCAAATAGGTGATTATAGGATCGTCTTGATGGCTTTCTCGTGGCTTCGCATTTAACCACGTCGATGTTCAGGATAACACACCATAAAATGGCATAATCTCCTTAATCTACTGATGGTCTCGAATATCAACATTACATGCATATGACACATCATATTCATTTTCATGGTTAAAACGGTTTTAGGATGTGTGCTTGAGGCGGAAACACATTTTTACTTATGAAAACCGTGAACCCTAGCTCCACATACATTTAATCCACATATTGATCTTGTAGAAATTGTTAATTTGATGTTATTTTATGCATACAATGACATACAAACACTAAAATATATAGAAAAAGTAATATGAATGTGTTTTTGGCTTACCCTTGAGGTGTGCTTAACCTGAGCGATCCTAATTCAAAATGATCCGTATATCGCCGAATGCTTTGATTCAACATGAACAATCCTAAATATCAGTGTCTTGATTATGATTTTATATGGTTTTATACCTAAATTTACTAATTATAGGGTTAGTTTTAGGGTTTTGAGAAGAGAAAGTTTAGGATTTTAGCAATTTTTAGGCTTTGGTGTTTTGGGGCTTCATTTAATGCAAAATTTTAGAGCTTTATTATGGATTTTTTTAGCTGATTTCTATTTTGTTTTGAAGTCTGGCCAAGGTCCTTTTTATGGGGAAAAAGGAATCCATCAAAGAAGGAAAGAAATTAGCCAAAATAATGCAGTTCGTATTGGACCGAATATAGAGTTGTTCACCTCTATCTATAGAGCCAGTCAGCTATGTGCAAAGCCATGCACCCTTGTTTTTAGGGCTCGATAGAGATAAAACACTTCAATATAACCTAACCTCTTTATTTCAATTCAGAATTGAGTGATTCTTTATTTCAATTCAGAATTGAGTGATTCTAGTTGAATTGGAATCGTGGAATTGAGGCAGACATTTCAACAGAAGGCTTCAGGAAGAAATTCCTAAACAAAACCTGCACATATTGTCATGCAATATGGTATTTTTACAGTGTTTCTATTATAACTTCTTTATCTTAAGTCAGATTTAAGTAATTACAATTGCATTGGAACTGTGAGTGCATGACATATGGCTTGAAATAGGAATTTATAAGGAAATCCCCGAAGAATATGGAAGCTAATTTTCATTTGACTGGAAACCTAGCTTTCCGAAGGAAAATATGACTCTTATCCAAACATCTGTGGGATCAATTTGAGTCATTCTTTGGCATTCATAGGACTCATGAATCATTCAAAGATTTTACTCAAGATAATTCTGTAATGCATAAATGGGTTAAGCGAGTTTCCAGATCGAGGCTGGAAAATCCATGCTCACATAACTGTATATCAACTTTCCTGCAAATAAAGCTAAACTTTTTTTTATAAATAACATTTTTAAAGCAGATCTTGAGAAAGGTGTAAAAATTACAAGAGCAAAGTAGAAGGGTTGTTGATAACATGAGAAGTTGAATAACAGAAATGAGGGTCTTCGCATTTGATAAAGAACATTGCCCGATGCAAACACTTGTTAAAGGATATCCTTCATGGAGAATACATTATGAAAAACCCATCCATTTCTTCTTTTCTAAGGCTCCTAACTAATAATAATCCACAAAGAAGAGTAGAAAAATATCTAGAAAGAACTACGGAACAAGCCTACCCATTGTCTATAGAAATTTGAAGCACTTTGAGGCACAACAACCTTAATACCTAGTAAATAAAAAAGGGCATGCCAAATGAATAAGTTGTCTAAACAGTGGAACAAAAAATGATCTAAAGTTTTCCTCTCTTCATAATTGGGACAAGACATATTGTTGTATGTTAGGTTAGATCTAGCTTTTCTCCTTTTTAGATTACTCATGTATTCTAAGTAATTGTACCCGTATCCCATTTTTACTAATGTATCCCTTGGGTTAGATTATTCGATTGGTTTGTATTAATTTAATTTCCCAAATTTTTTTGCCATTTTCTGTATAAGCATATAAAAATAATTAGGGCTAAAAATGGAATAGAGAATAAACATAAAAGATGTGAAAATTGGAATAGTTAATAATTATTTAAAACAAGACAAACATAAGTGATTTTTTCGGACCAGAATCTCTAACTAAAAGATATAACAATTCCTACTCGGTTTGGCTGTGCTGCAGTTTCCCAGTAGAGCTGAACCAGGTGGTGACTCTTTAAATCTTTTAGCAAGGGAATTCTATTTTGTGCATGTTATTTTCGCTTTTCAAAAATCAAAACTATTTTCCACCACAACTAAAACCTTCTCTTCGTCCGGCCTCGTAGCTTGTCATTGTAAAAGGATCATCTGCTCATATTAACTCAACTAAAAAGCTATTAGATGTTAGAAGCTATATATATATATATATATATGAAATAAGAGCAAAGAGAAATAGAAATAATATTTTATTAATATAAATAAGAACACAGAAAATGATAATAAACCTTAATCAAAAAATGAATGGAAGAAACATTGAGGCCTGAAAAATATCAGTTTCCTTAAGATATATTAGTCCACCATGAGCTTCTGTCTCCTAGGATACAACAACGACAAATTCGAACTCAACCATGTACTAAAAATATCACCCGACTAAAGAACCTAGCACAAGTAGCCTAGAATTTTGAAAAATAGAGAGGAAAACTTTGTTTTGGAATTAAACAGGATTAATTGTAATTAAGATGCAATTAATTATAAATGGCAGGACTAATTGATATTTAATCCATATAATAAGTACTAAACATATTTAATTGTAATTAAAAAAATTAAATTGCAAGAAAAGGAGTTAGAGAATATCTAATCTGTAGAGAAAAAATAACATGGGCCTAAGCAAAATTAGACAGGCCAATAGTGGCCCATTTTGATCCGACATTTGCATCCCCCACGTCATTGCGGGTGCACATTGGATCTTTGGAAGCTCAGACTAGGATTTGCACCCCTCTGCATGCGCAAGAGAGAGCCTTTTAGCTAAAAATTCTTACCAACATAAGGAAAGATTTTTCCTTATAAACCTATCAACCATCTCATAAGAAAGGGATGTAGGATGTGAGAATTATATCACCTTTTCCTCTACAATTTCTTTTCCTTCAAGCTTACTTTGTGCATCCATTTCTCATTCATTCTTAATCCTTTTTAAGCATATTATGATGACACAACTCAAGTTATTCGAACCACAATCTAACCACAATATAATTAAGTCTAAATTTGATAGATAATCACTTTGTCAAATGCCAATTTTCCAACATTAAATTCATACCTATGTCATCTCTGCACAAGATTGAGTACTAGCTTTTACTGTTTCGTGAAAAGCTCCATTGTCACTCACGTGAACGCCTCACGAATAAGTAATTCTGCTAGCACAGGACAAACATAGCTTTCTTCTTCTCTCTGTGAGTTGGTTGAATCCTTGGATACCAAGACCCTATGGTGGCCGATTTCAGTAGGTTAGAAAAGAGGGAGAAATATTTTCTATTTATACCTTAAATAGAATTAGGTTAAAAATAGAATAGGGTTAGTCTTCTAATTTAATTTATGTAATTTCATTATTCCGTTAGGATTTTATTACAACCATATAATAAATCCTAATCAGAAAATGAAATTTGATAAATAAAATTAGACCAGCCATAATTTAATTTTAACCGTGTCATTAATATAAGTATTCCATATATTTATATTAAGACAATATTTCATCTATTTAAATTACCTTAAGAATCAATTGATTGAAACAAAATTTCTCTTGATGGTTAATTTTATTGTATTAGACTTTACCCTAAAGTCTATGAAATATATTTAACCTATATGCTCTAATCATAATATAACAAATATATGTTATATAGTATGTGATAAACTTGTTCAGATGTCCTTTGTGTGCGATCTTGTGGGTTCATCTTATGTTGGTAATGGGTTCAATGCCTTAAGGCCCATAAGTTGTAAGTGGGTTTTAGCAAATCGTTACAGCAACCCAAATAAGATGAAAACATCAATCCAGTTGGGGATGTAAATCTTGTAATGACTTACATATCCTTTACACATCGATATCGGCGTCCTACAAGAGGCATGGCAAAGTCATCCTATTTAACTTTAAGGACATTCCTTGATTTTGAGTAGACTAAAAAACACAAGCAACTAATCACCTAGTGAGTGGATGATCCTTTCGACGACATAGCGACCACAAGACCGGGTTAAGAGAAGGTTTTATAGATTATTCTTTTGTATGATAAAGTGTGTAATGTGATTTTGAAAAGCAAAAGAATCATGTATGGAACCAAATTCCCTTGCTAAAATGGTTTAGGAGTCGCCACCCAATTCAACTCTACCGGGAAATTATGGTATAACTGAGCCGTACAGGAATTGCTATACCTTTTAACCAAAGATTCTGGGTTCATTCCCCAACAGAGTTGCCACTATGAGTGGACAATCCTTTCGATGACGTAGCGGCCTCACGGCCTGGTTAAAAGAAGGTTTTATTGATAGTTTTTGTATGGTAGAATATGGAGTGCGACTTTGAAAAGTGAAACAAACATGTAGGAAACCAAGTTCCCTCGTTAAAATGGTTGGATTCAGCTCTACTGGGAAATTGTGATATAGCCGGACTGTGCAGGAATCACTATACCTTTTAACTAAAGATTCAGGTGTAGAAAAATCACTTATTTCTGTCTCGTTTCAAATAATCAGTAGTTGTTCTAACTTTTAAGTCTTTTGTTCCTATTTCCTTATTCGATTTTCAGCCCCAAATATTTTCTATATGCTCATACAAAAAGCAATAAATACAAAAAGTAAATAAATTCAAAAAATTAAATTAATACAACCTAATCAAATAAACTACACTAGGGGATACATTTGTAAAAATGGGATTTTGGATAAAACCGCTTAAAACACATGAATGAACTAAAAATAGAAAGCTAGATCTAACCAAACATATATCTACCTACAAGATAGAGGTTACTAGCATAATAAATGTACATAAACACGTAGGACTTAGATAAGGCAACAAGGGATAATAGATAGCTTGGGATGTAAAAGGGGAACAGCGATTCATAAGGAGTTATGAGCGAACGATCATAAAGAGCATGGGCTTCGCGACCAGGCCAGGAACATTTTAAATAAGGGTTTTAAGAAAACATGTTTTATAGTGAGAAAACAAACAAATTGAAACGCTCTCACTAAAAGTGACCGGAGTCGCCACCTGGCTCGCCTCAATTGGAAAATTATGATTAAACCGAGATGGGCTACTACTCGCTACACCTTTTAATCAGAGATCGGGTTCATACAACACACATATTTCTTCTCAATTCAAAATGTGTTTAACAATTTTATATCAATGCCTTTTATATTTCTACAGTGTTCTGTTTCATATTTAAGTCCTTATACAAACAAACTAGACTTGGTTTTTTGGTTTTAATTGATTTTTACCTAAATTTCCTCTAATTTCTTAAACTCTCCTAAGTGTTAGTGTTTATCGCCCCTCAATCCAAATTTTCCCAACCTTTCTTCTCTAAATCCAACTCTCTCTGCTCTTCTCTACTTGATTTTTCTTTCTTTTACTTTTTGCACCTCTTTGAGAATGAGTTGCCCTTTTGATAATGAGCACCCCTCTTTTTTGACCTTGTTTATACCCTAAAAAATGTGATAGTATGGCATTGTGTGTGCATTTATAGCCATGTGGCTCTCTTCATATAGGTCTATTTTAAGAAATAAATTCTTATAGCTCTATTCTTAGAAATAGGGTCGTGTGGATCTCGTACCAAGTCTATCTACTTCTGGAATGCCTAACTTTCATGTTTCAAGTTAGAATTGAGCGATTCTAGTTGTGTTTGAACCATGAATTTGAGATTAACATTTCATTAGAAGACATCTTGATAAAATTACCACAGTAACAAGGACATAATTGGTTGTGAATGAAGCCCGTACATTTTTCATGTGTATTTAGGTGTGCTTGGCATAATTTTTGGCATAACTCTTCCATTTCAAGTCAAAATTGAGTGATTCTAGTTGTGTTGGATGTTGGGATTTTTCACCGGAAATCACCCGATAAAAGCGGAAGAACGCGATGATTTCCTCAAATCCAGTCCCAGGAGCAATTGAAGTGGAAATTGTAAAACTTAAAATCGAAATAGAAAGAGATTAAATTCTTACCCGAAATATCTCTTTCAAGAGATGGATGAAGACTGCAGAAATCAAATTAGATTCCCTCCTCGTTTTCGTACACAAACGCCTAACGAACATGACCAGTGCTAGCGTTGGAAAAACAAAAACTATGGTGAGAGGGGGCTAGGAAAATTTCAGCTATGGCTTAGTGCTTCACACATAGGGTGGCCGAAATTTTCACCCTAGGTTTTTATACCTAGGGTGACCGAATTCCCCTAGGGGAATTCTGGCCCAGCTTGGCTCCTTTTCACTCTGTGCGGGCTTCCATGTTTTAAGTTAGGCTGTTAGGATTCGTCATTGGAAAAATAACGTGGCGCAGCGGAAAATACACCGTTTAAAATTTCCTAGAATCCACCTATCGTGTCCAATTACCATTGATTAGAATAAAATCAAATAAGAATCAAGAGAGATTAACTCACCGGATTCGTCTCCTCTAGAGACTGCTGCAGAATCGTTTCTTGAAACTGCGATCTCCAAAGTCCGGTGCACGACCAACTATTGAGCGGGAACCGGTGCTAGCCGAAGACGCGAAGGAATGGAGGTTTAATGCTGGGATTTTTGCCTGTTTTGGGGCTGCTATTGGTGGCTGAAATTTCCAGCAATTAATTAGAGTTGAATTAGGTTTTTCCTCCTTAAGTGTGTCCTTATATAGACACCTTGTCTAATTGGGTTTTAATTAGGTTAATTAAACCCAAGCCCACTAGGATTATAATTATATAAATAAACTTTAATTAAAAAGTATATACTATGTAATTTAATTCCATTTGTCTAAATTTAATTACCCCTAAATAAAATTAAATCACACTTAAGTTAATACAATACATGTATTTAATTTTCCTACTTAGAAAAATTATTTAATTAATTGTTTACTTTATGTAATTCAATTAATTGATAAATTAATTAATTACATTATGTAAACTTATTAATTAAATTAAATTCAACCCAATGTCAATTAATTACCTTGACACCGAATGTCAACTAATTAATTAACGCATTCCCTCCAATGTACATTACATGTACAATTTCTATAAGTTCCAGCTCAGTTGATATATGTGCACGATCCTATGGGTCTGTCTTTATGTTGGCAGTAGGCCCAAGGCCCACAGACTGTAAGTGGGTTCTAGTAAACCATTACAGCCCCCAATTAAGACAGAGATGCAGCAGTCTTTAGAAGACACTCACCCGGTTGTAATCTCATAGTGTCCTTTGCCTAACGATATCGATATGAATAAATAAGAGGCATGGTGTCCGTCATCCTCTTCTATTGTTTATTATATTTCTTGATCTTGAGTTGACTGATTAATCAAATAAGCAACCAACTTATTTGGGTATGGCCATACACTTATCAGTCCCACTCATCAAGTGGCCAATGATATCATCTCGGTGTTACCTGAGTGGTAATTCCATCACTTCATCATCAATATCAACATGTTCACCGGTCCACCCAATCATACCCATATTTAGCATCCTTTTACAGACCTGTTAGGCGTATGTCAAAGTGAACCTAATTCCATATTGATATTATAATGAAATCTGGTCTGAGGACAAAAGAGACCTACTCAAGAAAGACCTATGACACGACAACCATATGACTTTCTTGTGCGGATCGATCCAGTCCCATGTCAATGACATGCACCTGTATTCATGACTGACTATAAAAGTACTATGGCTAGTTAAGAACTACCATACAGTCATCGAATATACAAGTCTGTGGTTCTATTCGTTCCCACGATTAGAACAGACCGGGGATTGGTTTTATGATTATCAATCAATGGATACTCTACTCATATTATAGCACAAGATATAAATGAAATAAATTAATTACCTTTATTAATGTGACACAAATAATGTATTCATACATGGCTCTTAATGTATAATACAAAATACAAGAATCCAATGCCCTAAGAACTAAGGCACACCAACAATCTCCCACTTGCACTAGTTCCAAGTGGGCATTGCCCTAATTCCTATAGATCTGGTATGACCGTCGTGCTGTGTCTGCGACAGCGCTTTGGTCAATGGATCAGCGACATTATTCTTGGTGTCAATCCTCTGCAATGATATGTCACCTCTGTTCACGATCTCCCGAATGAGGTGAAACTTTCTGAGCACATGTTTGGATCTCTTGTGTGACCGGGGCACCTTAGCTTGTGCGATGGTCCTGTTGTTGTCACAAAAACATCAACTGGGTCTAGGATAGTGGGCACTACTCCCAACTCAGTTATGACTTTCTTGATCCAAACGGCTTCCTTTGAGCTTCGCACGCAGCTATGTACTCAGCTTCTATTGTAGAGTCAGCAATGGTGGCCTGCTTTGAGGACCTCCAACTAATGGCACCGCCATTCAGGAGAAAAACATAACCAGACTGTGACTGGTTCTCATCCTCATCGGTCTCAAAGCTTGCATCAGTGTAACCTGACACTACCAGCTCATCTTGACCTCTATACACTAAGAAAGCATCCTTAGTCCGATTAAGGTACTTCAAGATTGCCTTGACTGCCTTCCAGTGTTCCTCACCGGGGTCCGACTGGTACCAGCTAGTCATACTTAGTGCAAACATGACATCAGGCCTCGTACATAACATGGAGTACATGATAGATCCAATAGCAGATGCATAAGGGATCTTTTCCATCTTCTCCCGGTCCTTCTTTGTTTTAGGACCATCTTTCTTACTCAGCTTCAACCCATGGCGCATAGGCAAGAATCCTTTCTTTGCCTTGTCCATGCTGAACCTTTTAGAACCTTGTCAATGTACATGGCCTGACTTAGGCCTAGAAGCCGATTGGATCTATCTCTGTAGATCCTGATCCCTAAGATCGTCTTAGCTTCGCCTAAGTCCTTCATTGCGAAGCACCTACTCAACCACTGCTTAACCCCTTGCAGTGTTGGTATGTCACTTCCAATGATAAGGATGTCGTCAACATACAGCACTAGGACGGTGGAAACGCTCCCACTAACCATCTTATACACATAGGGCCTTTAACTTGAAACACCACTTGCAACCTATCACCTTAGCACCCAGAGGTGGATCCATCAAGTTCCATACTTGGTTATCGTGCATAGATTGCATCTCAGCCTCCATGGCTTTGCACCATTGATCTGAGTGTGGGCATTCAACAGCCTCTTGATAGGTCTTGGGCTCCTCTTGGTCAACGACCATAAGGTCCCCATCATGAGTCATGAGAAAGCCGTACCTCTCTGGCTGATGACATGTCCTACCAGACCTTCTAAGGTCCTGTGCAACCGTTTCTGGTTCCTCAATTTCTTGAGTAGTCAGATTGGTTCCCGATGCATCCTCAGCAGTAGCTGCAGGAGTTTGTGAGTCTTGAACTTCTGAAAGTTCAACATTACTCCCACTATCTCTCTTGGAAAGGAATTCCTTCTCCAAGAAGACTGCATTTCTGGCTATGAAAACTTTGTTTTTGGCTGGATCGTAGAAGTAATAACCCTTAGATTCCTTACGGTAACCCATAAACTGGCACTTGACAGATTTGGACTCGAGTTTGCCACTTGTCAATTTCTTAACATGTGCATCACAGCCCCAAATCTTTAAGAAGCAAACATTGGGCTTTCGGCCTTTCCATAGTTCATATGGTGTTCCCTCAACTGCCTTGCTTGGTGTATTATTAAGAATGTAAGCAGCTGTCTCTAAAGCATATCCCCAAAAGTAGCATGACTCATCATCGAGCAGACCATGTCAAGTAAGGTCCTATTCCTCCTTTCTGACACTCCATTCCCATGGGGTGTACCAGGAGGAGTGAGTTGGGATACAATCCCACACTCTCTCAAAACGAGTCAAAATCTTGGCTCAAATATTCACCCCCTCGGTCAGACCGAAGTGCTTTTATTTTCTTGCCAAGTTGGTTTTCTACTTCATTCTTAAAGACCTTGAACCTTTGGAGAGTCTCAGACTTATGCTTCATCAAATACATTTAACCATATCTGCTGAAGTCATCCGTGAAGGTGACGAAGTACAGAAAACCAGATCTAGCACTAGTGCTCATTGGGCCACATACATCGGAATGTACCAGCTCCAATAGCTCTGAGGCCCTTTCAGCAGTCTTGCTAAAAGGCACCTTTGTCATCTTGCCTCTCAAAAAAGATTCACATGTGTCATAAGGCTGGATGTCAAATGACCCTAGCACTCCACTAGAGTGAAGCCTAGCTATGCGCTTCTCATTTATATGGCCAAGTCGACAATGCCAGATGTAAGTAGGATTAATTTCATTTTGTTTAATCCTTTTAGTATTTATGTTATAGATTGAACTTTCACGTTTTAGATCAAGGATATATAAGCCATTTTCAAGAAATGCTGTTCCATAAATAATATTGCCACATTGCATAGAAATTCTCCCATTTCCAATATTAAATACAAAACCAGAAATATCTAACAAAGAAACGGAAATAATATTCCTGCGCATCGCAGGTACAAAATAACAGTTTCTTAGTTCCAAAACAAGTCCACTAGGCATCTCCAAGAAATAATCTCCGATCTCTATGGCCTGAACCTGAGCACCATTTCCGACTCAAAGATCTACTTCTCCAGATCCTAATAATCTCCTATTTCTTAGACCCTGCACATTTGAACAAATGTGAGATCCACATCCAGTGTCCAAGACCTAAGATGTAGAAATAGCCAGATTAATCTCAACAACATAAATACCTGAAGCAGCAGTTTTGCCCTTCAGTTGCTCCCTTAGCTTTGGACATGAGCTCTTCCAGTGCCCCTTCTCATGACACTCATGAAAAACATCGTCAGGAGAGGCAACCTTTGCTTTAGATTGGGCCACCACCTTTTTGCCCTTAGCCTTGGCCTTAGATTTGGCCTTTCCCTTAGCAATGGGCGTATTGCCCTTGTTCACCAGCAATACTTCAGGAGTCTTCTTAAGAGACTGCTCAGCAAGCTTGAGCATGCCATGCAGCTCAACAACCGATTTATCCAACCCTTGCATATGGTAATTCATGATAAACTGGTTGTAAGACTTAGGAAGTGACCCGAGAATAATGTTTGTTGCCAAGTCCTGCGGAACTGGCGAGCCGAGGTGGGCAAGTGTATCAATATACCCCTTCAACTTTAGCACATGAGTGCTAACAGAAGTCCCAGCTACCATCACAATCGTGCAAAGTGCCTTAGTTATCAGGTAACGTTCCTGACGAGCCTGATCTTGGAACATCTTTTTAAGCTGATCCATCATCTCATAAGCATGCTCGTCCATGAACTACTTCTGAAGATCAGAAGCCATGGTACCCAGCATGAGGCACGAGACATCTCGGTCATCCCTCACATGCCGATCGTACTGCTCCACCATCGCCGTGGTGATGCCTCGACCTACGGGAGGGCCAGCTGGTAAAGGAGCATTCAGTACATACTCCTTAGACTCTTGTCTAAGAACTATTTGTAAGTTCCTAGCCCAGTCCAGGAAGTTAGTCCCCGAAAGCTTCTCCTTCTCCAAGAGTGACCTAAGTGAGAGTGAGTTGTTGTTTGTTGCAGCCATTTAAATTGCTTAACTAAAATGGGATTATCTACATGGAAGAAATCATTGCTTAAGTTAGAAATAAAGGACTTTTAAGCCAATTCAAATTAATAATCCGATTTTAATTTGTTTGTTGGTGTTGTTAATTGGCTGACTTGACCAAGATCCACAACTTATCAATGACTGGCCGAACTAGGGCTCGCTAACCAACCATTGAGTCGTTTGGTAGGACAACCTATCCAATCCTTCCACGAAGGACTCTTGGTTTGATGGGCTTATTGACACTTTGCCCATCTGTGCTTAGGGCCCGCTCTGAGCTAATGCTACCCATGTTGAGTCAAACCACCATTCACATGTTAACCATACCAAGTATCTTAGCCCACCGAATACTACAATATACCCAGCTAGGGCATGGCGCACATTGCAGCATCAATGGGAGGAAAAGGTGTGAATGTGGGAAGCACTTTTAAGCGACTCAATATTTTAATTTCCGGATTATAATTAAGTGATACGGCTTAGCATGCATAAACGCGGGTAATAATTTGGTGATCCATACATCCATATTATATGACAAATGCAATAGCATACTTAATTTAAAATAAATGAGATCCTATGGGCCTTTAATTACAACCTAATGAAAAACTAGATATCCTATCTAATTCTTCATGGGCCGGACTGCAATCCTTCTTGGGCTCACACCATGGGCTTTTTCCATCTGGGCCTTCCTCCATACTTGATGCAATTACAATAATCTTGTAAAATAAAATCTATTCTAAAATTACATCAAAATAAAAAAATGGCACGTAGGCCATATTTCCCAAAATTAAATTACAACCGATAATAATTTAGGGCCCATAGAACTCAACACAACATTTCAAACAAAGTACCTGTCGTGCACATACATACCAATATGAAGCATGATCATGGCATTCCAAATTATAAATATAAATGTTAAGCCGAGTTACTTAGGGTGAAATCGCCAATTTTAACAAATGTGACTAAGGCCCATAAAGGCCCAATGGATAACATCCATAAATGCAAAATTAACAATTTTGCTCCCACTTGAATTTGGGTTGTCACAAATTTAAAATTTAGCTCTCCCAATTTTAACCGGTGTCACGGTTTATTGGGCTAATTTCACAAAGTCCATATTCAATTTAATATGCAAACAATTAAATTAAATATGCATGCCAACAAAATAAACAATACAAATTAATTTTAAAAAAAAGTAATTTAATTTGCATTAGGGCCCTGGATAAAAAATACCCGCAAAATCCAAAATCGGACCCAAATCACATGCGCGGCGCTGCTGTCCGGAGACAGCAGCGCTGCCGGGCGGCAGCAGCTGCTACATGCCGCAGCAGGCAGCAACGCCTGCTGTGGCAAGCAGCAGTAGCAGCAGCTGCAATTTGGAATCTTGCGATTCCAAATTGCAGCAAAACAAATGTCTACTGTTTTTCATTTTTTTTTTGTTTCTGTCTTTTTTTTTTTTTAAATCATAAAAAAAAAATCCATCAAAAGTTAAATAATCAATAAAACAATAATTTTAGATGGAAACCAATTGGGGAAAATAATAAAAAACCCCAATCTAAAATTCTAGGGTTTATCAAAACCAAAACCAATTGAATAAAACCCTAAAATAACAAACTTGAAACCCATTCTTTCTTAAAGAACGCTTTCAAGATCCAATTCCAATCAATCTAATGGACAAAACCTAGGCTCTGATACCACTGTTGGGATTCGTCATTGGAAAAATAACGTGGCGCAGCGGAAAATACACCGTTTAAAATTTCCTAGAATCCACCTATCGTGTCCAATTACCATTGATTAGAATAAAATCAAATAAGAATCAAGAGAGATTAACTCACCGGATTCGTCTCCTCTAGAGACTGCTGCAGAATCGTTTCTTGAAACTGCGATCTCCAAGTCCGGTGCATGACCAACTATTGAGCGGGAACCGGTGCTAGCCGAAGACGCGAAGGAATGGAGGTTTAATGCTGGGATTTTCGGCTGTTTTGGGGCTGTTATTGGTGGCTGAAATTTCCAGCAATTAATTAGAGTTGAATTAGGTTTTTCCTCCTTAAGTGTGCCCTTATATAGACACCTTGTCTAATTGGGTTTTGATTAGGTTAATTAAACCCAAGCCCACTAGGATTAGAATTACATAAATAAACTTTAATTAAAAAGTATATACTATGTAATTTAATTCCATTTGGAATTTAATTACCCTTAAATAAAATTAAATCACACTTAAGTTAATACAATACATGTATTTAATTTTCCTACTTAGGAAAATTATTTAATTAATTGTTTACTTTATGTAATTCAATTAATTGATAAATTAATTAATTACATTATGTAAACTTATTAATTAAATTAAATTCAACCCAATGTCAATTAATTACCTTGACACCGAATGTCAACTAATTAATTAACGCATTCCTTCCAATGTACATTACATGTACAATTTCTATAAGTTCCAGCTCAGTTGATCTATGTGCACGATCCTATGGATCTGTCTTTATGTTGGCAGTAGGCCCAAGGCCCACAGACTGTAAGTGAGTTCTAGCAAACCATTACAGCCCCCAATTAAGACAGAGATGCAGCAGTCTTTAGAAGACACTCACCCGGTTGTAATCTCATAGTGTCCTTTGCCTAACGATATCGATATGAATAAACAAGAGGCATGGTGTCCGTCATCCTCTTCTGTTGTTTATTATATTTCTTGATCTTGAGTTGACTGATTAGTCAAATAAGCAACCAACTTATTTGGGTATGGCCATACACTTATCAGTCCCACTCATCAAGTGGCAAATGATATCATCTCGGTGTTACCCGAGTGGCAATTCCATCACTTCATCATCAATATCAACATATTCACCGGTCCACCCAATCATACCTGTATTTAGCATCCTTTTACAGACCTGTTAGGCGTATGTCAAAGTGAACCGGATTCCATATTGATATTATAATGAAATCTGGTCTGAGGACAAAAGAGACCTACTCAAGAAAGACCTATGACGCGACAACCATGTGACTTTCTTGTGCGGATCGATCCAGTCCCATGTCAATGACATGCACCTATATTCATGACTGACTATAAAAGTACTATGGCTAGTTAAGAACTACCATACAGTCATCGAATATACAAGTCTGTGGTTCTATTCGTTCCCACGATTAGAACAGATCGGGGATTGGTTGTATGATTATCAATCAATGGATACTCTACTCATATTATAGCACAAGATATAAATGAAATAGATTAATTACCTTTATTAATGTGACACAAATAATGTATTCATACATGGCTCTTAATGTATAATACAAAATACAAGAATCCAATGCCCTAAGAACTAGGGCACACCAACATAGGCCCAGTCTAATTTTAATTATTCTGGTTTAAATTAATTTCAAGCCCAATTTTAATGTACCCATGTATTTAATATATTACACCAAGTAATATATTATTTACATTTAAATTAAAATTAGTTTGACCAATTAATTTATTCCATCAAATTAAAATTAAATCTTCACAAAATAAAATCATATTCAAACCTATACATATGAATATTTCCACCTAGGAAATAACCTCATAATTAATCCAATTAATTATGAAGAGCCAATTGAATATATTAATTTTATTATTAGGATCAATCCAATTGATCTTTATAATATAATTAACATATATACACCTCTCTCTCCATAGTGTATACTGCAAGTATACATGTGATTCCTTAAGTCTGTGTTCAGTCGTTCTATATGTACGATCCCATGGGCCCATCTTTATGTTGGCAGCAGGGCTTTGGCCCGCAGACTGCAGTTGGGCTCTAGCAAGCCACTGCAGCCCCCAATTAAGATGGAGATGGCAGTCTAACTGTTATCATAACCCTGTAGTTTAAACTTGTACATCCCATGTCATTGATATCGGTGTCTGACACAGAGGCATGGATTGATCACCCTCTTTTGTGTCGGAAATTAACTTGATCCCGAATGCACTGAAGCTCACAAACAAGTTCCCACCTGTCTGGGTGTGGCCACACTCTTATCAGTTACATTCATCAAGAGGCCGGTGATATCTTTCCAGTGGACTACTCAGTGACAAATCCCTTTTGCATATCCATAGCATTACCATGCTAGGTGACATACCCAAAAGTACCCATACTTGGCACCCTATTACAGGCCCTTTAGGCGTACCCCTAAGTATGCAACCTCACATGTAACACCATTATATGATCAGGTCAAAGGATCCATACAAGTACTACACGAGAATCACTTGTGATACTATACCATGTGGATTACTCGTTTAGTGGATCTATCCAGTACCATGCCCCCATGCATGTACCCATTAACTTGGTTGACATTCCATGTCCAATGACTGGTAAGACACCGCCATATAACCAGGTTAATGATAGTCTCTCGTTCCATTCATTCCCATGACTGGAACAGACTACGGATCTATTTATGGTCATATCGTTTACCCTATCCATGGTCTTACTGCCAAGTGCATGACACTTGTCATCATGGATATAGATATGTCCATTGGATACTTCATTTAATATATTGCACAAGATAAATATAATAAATGAATTGATGCCTTTATTAATAACACAAATGAGTATAATACATAAATCCAATAAATGTATAATACAAATACAAAGACCAATGCCTCGGGACTAGGGCATTTCCAATAATCTCCCACTTGCACTAGTTCCAACTAGGCATGGGCCTAATCCCTATAGACCTAGTATGATCCTCGTGCTTGGGCTGAGCCAGTGCCTTGGTCAACGGATCTGCGACATTATCCTCGGTGTCCACTCTGTGCAATGCAATGTCAGCTCTCTCCGTGATTTCTCGTATGAGGTGAAACTTTTTGAGCACGTGCTTTGTGTTCTTGTGTGACCGGGGCTCCTTAGCTTGTGCAACGGCCCTATTGTTGTCACAGAAGATATCGACTGGGTCCTAGATAGTTGGCACTACTCCCAACTCAGTGATAAACTTCTTCATCCACACAGCTTCCTTAGCCGCATCACACGCAGCGATGTACTCAGCTTCTGTTGTAGAGTCTGCTATGGTTGGCTGCTTTGAGCTCCTCCAGCTTACAGCACCACCATTTAGCAAAAATACGTACCCAGACTACGACTGGTACTCATCCTGGTCGATCTGGAAGCTCGCATCAATATACCCAGTAACTAATAGCACTTCCTGACCACCATATACTAAGAAGCTATCTTTAGTCCGGTTAAGGTACTTGAGGATCGCCTTGACAGCTTTCCAGTGATCCTCCCCGGGATCCTGCTGGTATCAGCTTGTCATACTAAGTGCAAAGGTGACATTAGGTCTCGTACATAACATGGAGTACATAATTGATCCTATAGCCGAAGCATATGGAACCAATTTCATGTTCTCCCTATCCTCCCTTGTTTTAGGACAGTGTTTCTTACTAAGTTTCAGCCCATGGCCCATTGGCAAGAAACCTTTCTTGGCCCGGTCCATGCTGAACCTTTTAAGAACTTTGCCAATGTACGAAGCCTGACTTAGGCCCAGAAGCCGATTTGATCTATCCCTGTAGATCCTGATCCCTAGGATCATCTCAGCCTCGCCTAGGTCCTTCATTGTGAAGCACTTACTCAACTACTGCTTTACCCCTTGCAGTGTAGGTATGTCGCTTCCAATGAGTAGGATGTCGTCTACATAAAGTACCAGGAATGTGACAATGCTCCCACTAGTCCTCTTATACACACAAGGCTCATCTTGATTCTGTATGAAGCCATATTCCCTTTTGACCTCATTGAATCTTAGATTCCAACTTCGGGATGCTTGCTTCAGTCTATAAATGGACCTTTGAAGTTTGCATACCCTTCCCGGATACTTTGGATCGACAAAACCCTCAGGTTGTGTCATGTACACATCCTCGAGTAGCTTTCCATTAAGGAAAGCGGTTTTGACATCCATCTGCCATACCTCATAGTCATACCATGGGGCTATGGCCAGCAGTATCCTAATGGATTTGAGCATGGCTACTGGTAAGAAAGTTTCATCATAGTCTATTCCATGGACTTGTCTGAAACCTTTTGCAACCAGACGCCCCTTGAAGGTATTATCAGCTTTTAGCTTGTAGCACCACTTGCAACCTATTACCTTAGCACCCAGAGGTGGATCAACCAAGTTCCAAACTTGGTTATCGTACATAGATTGCATTTCTGCCTCCATGGCTTTACGCCAATTCGCAGACTGTGGACTAGCTATAGCCTCCTGGTAGGTTTTGGGTTCTTCCTCATCCTAGATGAGAAGAGTTTGATCATCGGTGATGAGGAAACCATACCTCTCCGGTTCCCGATGATCCCTACCAGACCTTCTAGGTTCTTGTGCGGCCTGGGTCAGTGCTTCCCCTTGTGGAAGCTCCACCTGGGCCTCTGAGTTATCCTCTTCAGGAGCTTGTAGACCTTGAACTTCCTTGAGTTCAACATTGCTCCCACTATCTTTCTTGGAAAGGAACTCCTTTTCTAGAAAGACCCCCTTCCTTGCCACGAACACCTTGTTCTCGGCGGGGTTGTAGAAGTAATACCCTTTGGTTTCCCTAGGGTAGCCCACAAATAGGCATTTATCGGTTTTGGGCTCCAGCTTGCCACTAGTCAATCTCTTGACATGTGCTTCGCATCCCCAAATCCTTGGGAAAGACACATTGGGCTCCTTACCCGTCCATATCTGATATGGAGTCTTTTCCACTGCCTTAGTCGGAGTATTATTTAAGATGAGAGCTGCTGTCTCGAGGGCGTGTCCCCAGAAACTAATTGGGAGAGATGCTTGACTCATCATTGAGCGGACCATGTCCAACAGGGTCCTATTCCTCCGTTCGGACACCTCATTCCATTGTGGTGTTCCGGGAGGAGTGAGCTGTGGAACTATTCCATGAACCTATCAAGGGTCTCGGACTTGTGTTTCATCAGATAGACATAGCCATATCTACTGAAATCGTCCGTGAACGTGACGAAGTACAGATGCCCACCTCTGGTCGCTGCACTCATAGGTCCACATACATCTGAATGTATTAGGTCTAATAAGCCAGTGGCCCTTTCAGCCTTTTTGCTAAAAGGCGCCTTTGTCATCTTGCCTCGTAAACATGATTTGCATGTATCAATTGACTCCAAGTCAAATGACCCTAGGACTCCAGCTTTGTGAAGTCTAGCAATGAGCTTCTTGTTTATATGGCCGAGACGACAATGCCATAGGTAGACAGGATTAAGTTCGTTAGGCCTTAACCCTTTTAGTGTTTATGTTATAGATATGATTGGTTTCATTTAAGTCCAGGATATATAGGCCATTATTTAACAGAGCATCTCCATAAAATAATCCCTCTCTAGATATAGAAATTCTACCATTAGAAATAGTAAAATTAAATCCAGAAATATCCAACATTGATACAGAAATAATATTCCTGCACATAGCAGGTACAAAGTAACAATGTTCCAAAATTAAAACCAATCCACTGGGCATCACAAGGTGGTATTCGCCGATCGCTATGGCAGCAACCCTTGCTCCATTCTCGACCCACAAGTCCACCTCTCCCGACCCGAGTGACCTTCTGTTCTTAAGTCCCTGCATATTGCAACAAATGTGAGAACCACATCCAGTATCCAATACCAGGATGTTGAAATAGTAAGGTTAATATCTATAACATAAATACCTGAAGAGGACGCACCTTGGCCCCTTCTTTGCTCTCCCATTAGCCTGGGACACGATCTCTTCCAATGGCCCGCCTGTCTACACCCAAAACAGACATCTTTAGGACCTGCCTTTTGCTGGGCCTTGGGTTGGGCCTTGGCCTTCTTAGCCTTGGCCTTTTCCTTGGCCTTACCCTTGGCAAGAGGAGGGTTCCCCTTGTTGACCAGCAACACCGGTGGAGTCTTCTTGATCGACTGCTCAGTGAGCTTAAGCATCCCATGCAGCTCACTGACAGTACGGTTCATCCCTTGCATATTGTAGTTCAGGATGAACTGATCATAAGAATCCGGCAAGGACGCAAGGATTGTGTCCACCGCCAACTCTTGAGAGATAGGAGATCCGAGACGGGCTAAAGTGTCCAAATAGCCCTTCATCTTGAGCACGTGTGCGCTCACAGATGTCCCGACCCCCATTTTACAAGAGTGGAATGCCTTATTGGTCAGGTACCTTTCCTGACGAGCTTGCTCTTGAAACATCTCGTTTAGAGTTGTTATCATAGCATAGGCTGGATGGTCCATAAAATTTTTTTGTAGTTCGGGGACCATGCAGGCCAACATAAGGCATGTCACATCCCTATTGTCCTTGACATACGCCTCGTATTCCTCCAGCTGGGCAGCCGGTGGATTACGTCTTTGAGGCGTAGCCGGCACAGGCCTTTCCAATACATACTCTTTTGACTCTTGTCTTAGAACAATCCTTAAGTTCCTAGACCAGTCTAAAAAGTTAGGACCGGAAAGCTTGTCCTTTTTAAGAATAGATCGCAGTGATAAGGTATTGTTTTTTGCCATTTAAAAGTTTCTACACAGAAAAACATTGAGAGTGTTAATAAAGGACCTTAATTTATTATTCCCATATGAAATTAATAATGAATCATGTTATTAATTTAAACCGAGTTGTTGGGCTCATGGGCCGAGATCCATATTTCATCAAGATATAGCCAAACGAGGGTTTGGTACAACTATACCTTAACTGTTTAGGTAGGAATGCCGTCCAATCCCAACCTAGGAACTCTCGGTTTGATGGGCTTGTTAGCACTTACCCATCTGTGCTGAGGGCCAGGAAAATCCTACTACCCACGCTAAGTCAAAACCTCCATTCAAGTGTTAGAGTATCCCATACTCTAACCCAATACAAAGTGACAATACTCCAGTGTATCCTGCGAGGGCATGGTCTACAACTGGCCTATTCCCACTTCGAGTCCGTTTTGAATGAGGGAAGCACTTTTAAGTGACTTAGTAATTCCATTTGGTTATTAGATTCAATTTATAACGTCTTACATACATAAGGCGGGTGAAATGCTATTGGATCATACATTCATACATGCAAATAAACATAAAGCATAATTAAATAAAAGTAAAATGGATTGCTATGGGCCTATGTTACATCCTGATATTATTCTAGTAAACCTATGCTAGAAATGAATATCAGGTGGGCGTCCATCTTTTCCTTCTGGGCTTGCACCTCCACTTGGGCTTGCACCTCCACTTGGGCTCACCACTCCATGGGCTTCTTCTTTTACAAATTTTATAATATTTGAATAAAATAAAATTACATTAAAAAAAGAAAACGACACGCAGGCCGTATTTACCCAAAAAGAAAAATACAACCCATCTTGTACAAAGCCCAATAGCATCCAACCATAAAAACATTTAATCATACATATGCATCCAATACGTATAATTCATAAGCATGTTATAATGCATGATTTAAGCCCATTTCAATTATGTCCAAGCTATTATTAAGAAATCACCAATTTTGGCCCACCATGGTTCTAACCCTTAACGGGCTTTGGGCCTCCAGCCCAGGCAGTCCAACTGCTCCCACTGGAATTGGGAAACCATGGGTCCAATTCAGCCGTCCAAGTGATTGTGCCAAAATTACCCGAACCAATTTCAATTAATCATATTAATTTCCAAAATTAATATCACATGAATAAAATAAAATTTCATTCAAGAAACCACACGCATTTAAATTGCATAAATTTAAACACACGAATTTAAAACCAATTAAAATTTCAAAACTGGGCCCCGGGCCCAAGACCCGCCAAATCCAAAACACTGGGCCCGGCCCGCTGTAGACCAGCGGCAGCTGCTGGCGCAGCAGCAGGTAGCGGCTACCGCAGCCGCTCCCGCAGCTTGGGGCAGTCGCCGGCGGCGATTCCGCCGCCTGCAGCCCCGCACCCCGGGAGCCAGATTTTTTTTTTATTAAAACAGAAATAATAATAAAAAAATATCAACCAAATATTCCATCCATCAACAAAAAGAAATTTACCAAGAATTCCAAAACATACAATTAAATTAAACTAACATAAACCTATATGCAAATTTAATTTCAATTGTACAAAACAAATGGGAAAAATCTTAAACCCAAACCAAGAACCCCAATAAAAAATCTCCAATTTTAAAACATTGGATTCAACGAATTTAACAATTTTCACGGATCAAAAGCCCGCTCTGATACCGCTGTTGGGATTTTTCACCGGAAATCACCCGATAAAAGCGGAAGAACGCGATGATTTCCTCAAATCCAGTCCCAGGAGCAATTGAAGTGGAAATTGTAAAACTTAAAATTGAAATAAAAAGAGATTAAATCTTACCCGAAATATCTCTTTCAAGAGATGGATGAAGACTGCAGAAATCAAATTAGATTCCCTCCTCGTTTTCGTACACAAACGCCTAACGAACACGACCCGTGCTAGCGTTGGAAAAATAAAAACTATGGTGAGAGGGGGCTAGGAAAATTTCGGCTATGGCTTAGTGCTTCACACATAGGGTGGCTGAAATTTTCACCCTAGGTTTTTATACCTAGGGTGGCTGAATTCCCCTAGGGGAATTCTGGCCCAGCTTGGCTCCTTTTCACTCTGTGCGGGCTTCCATATTTTAATTTAGGCCCAGTCTAATTTTAATTATTCTGGTTTAAATTAATTTCAAGCCCAATTTTAATATACCCATGTATTTAATATATTACACCAAGTAATATATTATTTACATTTAAATTAAAATTAGTTTGACCAATTAATTTAATCCATCAAATTAAAATTAAATCTTCACAAAATAAAATCATATGCAAACCTATCCATATGAATATTTCCACCTAGGAAATAATCTCATAATTAATCCAATTAATTATGAAGAGCCAATTGAATATATTAATTTTATTATTAGGATCAATCCAATTGATCTTTATCATATAATTAACATATATACACCTCTCTCTCCATAGTGTATACTCCAAGTATACATGTGATTCCTTAAGTCTGTGTTCAGTCGTTCTATGTGTACGATCCCGTGGGCCCATCTTTATGTTGGCAGCAGGCCTTTGGCCGCAGACTGCAGTTGGGCTCTAGCAAGCCACTGCAGCCCCCAATTAAGATGGAGATGGTAGTCTAACTGTTATCATAACCCTGTAGTTTAAACTTGTACATCCCATGTCATTGATATCAGTGTCTAACACAGAGGCATGGATTGATCACCCTCTTTTGTGTCGGACATTAACTTGATCCCGAATGCACTGAAGCTCACAAACAAGTTCCCACCTGTCTGGGTGTGGCCATACTCTTATCAGTTACATTCATCAAGAGGCCGGTGATATCTTCCCAGTGGACTACTGAGTGACAAATCCCTTCTGCATATCCATAGCATTACCATGCTAGGTGACATACCCGAAAGTACCCATACTTGGCACCCTATTACAGGCCCTTTAGGTGTACCCCTAAGTATGCGACCTCACATGTAACACCAGCATATGATTAGGTCAAAGGATCCATACAAGTACTACACGAGAATCACTTGTGATACTATACCATGTGGATTACTCGTTTAGTGGGTCTATCCAGTACCATGCCCCCATGCATGTACCTATTAACTTGGTTGACATTCCATGTCCAATGACCGGTAAGACACCGCCATACAACCAGGTTAATGATAGTCTCTCGTTCTATTCATTCCCATGACTGGAACAGACTACGGATCTATTTATGGTCATATCGTTTACCCTATCCATGGTCTTACTGCCAAGTGCATGACACTTGTCATCATGGATATAGATATGTCCATTGGATACTTCATTTAATATATTGCATAAGATAAATAAAATAAATGAATTGATGCCTTTATTAATAACACAAATGAGTATAATACATAAATCCAATAAATGTATAATACAAATACAAGGACCAATGCCTCGGGACTAGGGTATTTCCAACATTGGAACCATAGGAATTATAAAAATGTCTTGATATGGATTTTGATGAGGATAAAAAACTAAACGATAAGAATGCTAATTTGAGCTTGACTCGAAAACTTAGCATCTTTGAGTTTGTGACCCTAATCTTTATGGAACTGGTTCCAATCTTTTCTCAGCATTCATAGGACTCGTAAATCAACTGGAGCTTTGATTCAAGATCATACCATAATACAAAATGGGTTAAGCTGGTCTCATCATCGATGTTAGAAAAATTCACGCTGACAGCATGGCCACGCTCTTCTTAGTCTCACTGATTAAGTGGCTGGTGATATCTACTTTTAGTTAAGAGAGTGGCAAACCTTTTCACATTATGCATATTCCTAGTATGATCTCTGGCATACCCAACTGTTTCCATACTTGGCACCTTGTTATAAGCCTGTTAAGCACACATCAAAGTATATGAGTTATCACCCAGGTCTATCGCAATATCAGGTCAAGGATCCTATATAATTACTACTAGAGAACCAGCTATGATGTAGGAACCATGTGGTGTTCTTGTAGAGGATCTATCCAGTACCATATGACCTAATATGTATCCATGTCCTTGATTTATGATCCAAGTGTCAATGAGACACCACCATATTGTTGGGAATGCCCTAGTCCCAAGGCATTGGTCTTGTTTTGAATTATCCATTTTGGGTCTTTTAAGAGATTGATGTATTGTACATTTATGATATAATATAAAGGCATTAATCTATTTATTCTATATCTTGTGCAATATTATAAATAGAGTATCTGACGGTCATATCTATATCTATGTTGGCAAGTGTCATGCACTTGGCAGTGAGACTATGGATAGGGTAATAATCTAACCAGAAAGCCGTCCATAGTCTATTCCAGTCATGGGAATGAATGGAACCAAAGACTATCATAACCTTGATTGTATGGTGGTGTCTTACCGGCCATAGAACATGGATTGTCAATCAAGCTTATGGGTATATGCAGTGGGACATGGTATTGGATAGATCCACTAAATAGGAAATCCACATGGTATAGTATCACAAGTGATTCTTGTGTAGTACTTATATTGGATCCTTCGACCTGACCATATTATGGTTTTACATGTGAACTCGCACATTTTGGTGTACGCCTAAAGGGCTTGTGATAGGGTGCCAAGTATAGGTACGTTCGGGTGTGCTAGTGAATATGGCAAGGTTATGAATATGCAGAAGGGAATGTCACCTAGTAATACACTGAGAAGATATCATCGACCACTTAATGAGTACAATTGATAAGAGTGTGGCCACACCCAAACAAGTTGGAACTTGTTTGTAAGCATCAGTTCATTCGGGATTATTTTAATGTCCAGACACAAAAGAGGGTAATGACACCATGCCTCCTGTGAGGAAATGACGTTTTTCATGTGATGAAGAAAATAAGATGAGGAGCGCCGTGAGGCGAGCTGCTTTTTGGCGTTTTGGTTTTAATAGAAATTTGACTTTCGATTTTGGAAAATTCATCATTTATTTCATAAAAGAATTAAGACCTAAATCTCAAAAGAAAATGTAGGAGTCACTACCCGGTTCAGCTAAAGCGGGAAATTAGAGCATAGCTGAATCGGATGAGGGCCGCTACACTTTCTAGAGATCTAGGTCCAGACAAGTCCCTTATTTTATGTCTAATCAAAATAAATAGCCAATGTTCATTGATAGCATTTTATATTTATAAGGTTGATTTTTCATTGATTTATTCATGCGGTGAACATGCGAATAAAAGTGATAAATGAATTAGTTATCTACAACCCAATTGAATCACAACAAAACTATCCTAGGGGATACATTTGTATAATTTGGGGATCAAGGTACAATCGCCTATTTTACACGAGTATCTAATGCGTCAAATTAGAATAAATAAATAAAAAAATTAGATTAAATTCCTGCAAAACAAAGGTTAACACAAATATATGCAACAAGTAGGACTTAAGTAGACAGAAGGAGGAGATTAGTAATTTAGGGACATGCATTTAGGGGGTAGTCGGGTAAACTCAGCTAGTTCGCCCGACTAGACCTGGAAAACGGTTTTGAAACATTCCTATATTTTTGTTTCATGAGAAAATAGATTTTTGAAAATATTTTCTTTTATCGGTTTATTTCCATTTAGCATGTAAATGTGGGTCGGTTTTCAGGAGATTTGGATCTCCGTCGTTGCATTGTTTAATCTCAACAACTTCAAAAATTAAATTTAACGTCATGAATGCATGAAATGAATTTATTTTGGATGATTTTGATGATTTTCTAATTTTTATGCATTTTCGATGATTTTTCTATTTTTTGGTATTTTTTTGGATTTTTTAGAATTTTTTGTGATTTTCTGTTCCTAACCGAAATTTACAGTCGTGGGACTGAGATTACAGTTGTGTGGATGTAAATAAATACTAGTCAGAAAATTGCTAAGATGAGATAAAAAAAGATAGGAAATATGATCGTGGTGACCAAGTACAATCGTATGACTATAATTAGAGGCGTATGACTCTAATTACAAGAGTACGACTGTTCATCCTGCCTAGAAATAGCAAACGTGTATTTTGGGTTTTAGGTGATTTTATGCATGAAAATGAACCAAAACACCTAAAGAATGAAGCAAAATACTATTTTAGGATGTACTTACCCTTGTAGCTTGGATCCATTGTCGATTTGATTGAAGAAAATGCCTTGAATTGGCTCTAGATTACTTCTCCTCCTCAGATTTTTAGGGTATAAAAATGAAGTCTAAAAATCTCCACAAGTTATGGATTTAATTGAGTTCAAGTTCTGGAATTAATTATCTTTAAGTGACAAATTATTAATCTATGATTTCTATCAATTTCAACCTCACAATACAAATATTCAAAAGAATAGAGTAGAAGAAAATAAGTGAATGTGTATTTTCTACTCTTCTATCCTCTTCTCTCCATGCCCCTTGAGCTCTTTTGAATCCAAATTTTGTGAATTATGGTTCCTTCCACCCCTCCTGCAATCATTTGGCTTAAATATGGGACAAAAAGACAAGAAAACATCTTAGAAATCTGCCCATTTCTCTCCCAAGTGGGCTTGGTCAGAATGAGCTGTAAATGGACCTATAGTCGTACGATTGTAATTATAGTCATGCGACTGTAAAAATAGGTCATAGACTTTTATTTCTTTGATTTTGACCGAGAATTTTAACTACAGGCATGGAAGCCAAATTACAGCCGTACGACTGTAATTACATTCGTACGATGTTAACTACAGTCGTATAACTGTAGTGGTTAATTTTCTCAATTCTCAATTTCTGAACCGTGTTAGTTCATAGAAATCAAGTCTCAGAAAATCCCATGTTCCCAGGCTGCCCCTCGTGTAACTAAAGTCCGATTCTGTGCACGGATTTAGGTACAAGATAAAGAACATGGAGTCAATGGTAGTGTGTACATTTGTAGTTTGCCTATTTATTCTTTAATCGATAATTTTGAAACAAAATTTTTGCATCTTCGATCAAAGATAAATACGAGTGCGAGTTTGATCAACTATCGTGATAAGGGTACAATTGTCATAAATCACCATTGCAAGGTTTAGTGAGAACTTTGGTAGTCAAGCAGTCGCATATGCCTATCGCATAAGGGGGATGCAAAAAGGGCTACTCGTGTCATACCCCGTGGCTTAGTGAGACTTTTGGAGTCAAACGGTCCATATGCCTTTTGCATAAGGAGGACGCTAGGGATAAGTGATAAAATGACTTTTGGAGTCAGGCGGTCGCATATGCCTATGGCATAAGGAGGATGCCAGGGATTATGAATAAAGTGACTTTTGGAGTCAGGTGGTCATATATGTCTATCACATAAGGAGGGCGCAAAGGATAAGGAGTCATGAGACTTTTGGAGTCAAATGGTCATGTATGACCTACCATACAGAGCCATAGTGTTTGTTGTGTGGAGTTCTTAAACGCATTTATTCCTTGATCAATAATTTTGAAACAAAAAATTTTATCCCTTCGATCAAGAATAAATACGGGTAAATGTGTTTAGGTTACCTTTTATAGTCATGTGGGACTGAATTTGTAAAGTGTGTGATGTGTTGGGGAATTAATCACACAAAACAAAACGCAGCGGAAATAAAAGGATTAATCCCCTCCAAGCATCCATGTACATTGCACTGAATTGGAAGGAGGGTTAAAGAATTACCTTAATTCTTTGTAGGTTTTGAATCAAAAGGAACCAAGATAGCTTCCCTCTACGGTTGATCCACACGGAGCAATTCATTCACCGCGTGCTAGCGCCGGGATTGAAGAACGATTCTTCGAACGAGACAGAGAAAGCGAAAAATCAGATTTTTCCTTGGAGTTTTGTTGAGAATTTCGGCTGCCACTATTCACCTTATTGTGGCTGCCAAAATCAGTGTTTTTGTTGTATATCGATTAGGTTATATATTTCCTTATATATATAACCTAATAAGTTAATTATAATTATACCCTAATACACTTATTAGTTATAATTATAAATTAACCCACACAACTTAATATTAATTCTCAATTAATATTAAGTCAAATCAATTCTCCATAATACACATATGTATATACAATATTATAATTAATTATATCTCTATATAATTTAATTATAATATGTGGCATACCTTATGCAATATTAACCATATTAATATTCACATATACATATATATGTAAATATATATCACTATATATATATTCTCTTTCTCATTCACAAATTATTATCCAATAATAATTTATACCCGATAAGATGAACTTCATTTTGCTCTTTGTGTGTGACCCCATAGGTTCATATTAATTGGCAATAAGGAAATTACCATAATGTCCTTATAGATCACAAGCGGACTCTAGCAAGCCATTATGACTACCCAATTAACATGATTGGAATGATCCAATACCTATTTATAGAATGTCATATTCCCTTTTGTCTCTTTGATATCATGATTAATCATAAGACATGGTACACTTGTCAATCTTATATAATTAATCATATGCTTTCTCGATCTCAAAGTAAACTGTTTAGACAAATCAATTGATACTCTATCAATTATTTGAGCACGGCCATGCATTTAACAGTCTTACTTATCGAGGGGCCCAGTGATATCGCTCTCTTGATAGAGAGGGACAAAATCCCATATCTGTCACTCACATCCCAAAGCATGAGTCATATTGTACCCAATCACAGCCTTTATAACTACTCTGTTACAAGCAGCGTTTGACTGCGTCAAAGCACAACATGAGTTCATCTCGGAATCAATGGTGACCTCAGGTCAAAGGAATCAGCTAATGACACTACTATAATCAAGATCAGTTGTGACACATGACCATGAACTTGATCTCATAGTGGGTCTCCAGTAACATGTTCTCTAACATATTACCCGTGAGTATAATCTGTATCTGTATACACTATATTCATCTTATGAATATCCATTATCACTCACACTAGTCTTAGTTTGTTATTATTCCCATAATAACAATCGACTAGGGATATTTAGAATAACACGATTTATTCATGGATACTTATCATAAATGCTAACATACAAACATAAATGATAATATTAATCTACACTAGATTAATCTTAGAAGTCAAATTACATAATCCAATATTGGCCTTAGGGCACAATCTCCAACAATCTCCCACTTGCACTATGGCCAATCATACATGTATCTTATACCCATTGACCTACATGACTTTCATGTATTCACTCGTGCAGGAGTCTTTGTCAATGAATTATTAATTTTCGCTTCCGTTGCTACTTTACACATATTCACTCTCTCTTTAGAGACAGCCTCTCTAAATTAGTGAAAAACGCCTAAGTATATGCTTGTGTCATACAAGGTTCTTACGCATTGAACTATTGTCCCTACAATAGTCTCACAGGATAAGCAATGCTTAGAACAAAAACATAAAATTTTGATGAACTTCTTCATCCAAAATTTCTTTACATCACATGTAACTGTATACTTTGGCTGCTATTATAGATATTTAGCTATAACGTTTTATTTTGAACCTTTCAAAATCATAACTTCTCTTTTTAAGAGAATACTAGATCTCGACTGATATATTGCAACTAATTGCAATCAGTTGTATATGTGCAACTATTTACACAGTTAACATAAGCAAGCTTCTATTAAGTCTTTTATATTGAACGCTTTCAATGCTTTGACTTAAGCCAAAACATTCTTTTAGATCTATCTGTATAGATTCCAATTTCAAGAATACAGGCAGTCATGCTTATAACATTACTTTCTTAGCCAAGATTTTACTTCTTGCAAGGTAAGAATGTTATTTCCAACAAGCCATATGTCATCCACATATAGCATTAGGAATACCGATATGCTCCCACTGATCCTTTTGAAACACAAGATTCATCATCCTTTTGATAAAATCAAACCATTTGATTTCTTTATCAAAACTATGATTCCAACTATTTGATGCATGTTTCGATCCTTATGAGAATCTTTGAAAACTTGCATACGCTATTTGAATTCTTTGGATGCTCAAAACTTTGGGTTGTGTCACGTACACATCCTCAATCATGTTTTCACGTAAAAAATAGATTTTGATATCCATTTGCCATATTTTATAATCATATTATGGGGATATGGCAACAAGAACTCAATATGACTTGATCATGAATAATGACTAAAGAGGATTTCATCATAGTCCTACTATGAATTTGTTCGTATCCTTATAGTCACTAGTCGTGCTTTATAAGTTTGAAGATCACCATCCATATCGGTTTTCAATTTGAAAACTCACTTGCAACCATTGCATATGCATCTTCTAAAAGACTTATCAAAGTCTATACTTTGATTGTCAGACATGGACTTATCTTCAACCTTTGTAGCATCAAGTCACATATTAGATTCAAAATCTAACATTGCTTCTTCATAAAAGAAGACTTACTTCATCTAGTAAAATTACATCATGATTTTGAGAAATCCATATCTCTCCTAATCATGTCGTATTCCACTAGACTTTCATTGGACTTGTGTAATTTCAACAATGATCATGAAACCATTTCCACGTTCCTCTTCAACGTTAAATGTCACTTTTGTGAATTACGAGTTTTGTAGGTGTACTTTACTCCCACTAACTCTACTAGAAATTAACTCCCTCTTCAAGGGGAAACCATTTCTAGCTACAACTACTTTGTATCCCAAAGAAACACAGGAGTAACAACTCCTACTTTCCTTTTGAGTAATCCACAATACGATATTTAAATTTAGGTGCCAACTTATTCGAAATAAGCTTTACAGCCCTAAACTTATTCAATGAAACAATTTGGGTCTCTTACCCAACCATATCTCATATGTTGATTCATGAATTGTTTTAGACGGAACAATATACACAGCTGCTTTAATGGCATATTTTTGAGAAAACGATGATCAACTTGACTTCATCATAGATTGAACTATATCTTTATAGAGTTCGATTACTCCCTTTTCGACACAACATCCTTTGTGGCGTACTTGGAGGAGTCAATTGTGAGACAGTCCCACAATTTCTAAGATGATTGTCAAAATCTTGACTCAAATATTCACCACTCGGATCATATCTAAATGACTTTACTATCTTGTCAAGATACTTCATACTCCTTTTACAAGCTTTTGAACACTTCAAAAGTTCCAAACTCGTGTTTAATTAGATACTCTTATCTAGAGAAAAGTTCCATAAAGGTAATGAAGTATTAAAACCTCCTTTAGCAGTTGATTTATAATTCATATACATCCATATGTATAATGCTTAATAAATCGATTATTCTTTAACTACTTTTAGCAAAGAACAACTTTATCATCTTTTACAATAAACAACATTCGCATGATTCAAGATGATTCATAATCTCATGAATCCAAAAGTCCATTCTCATGGAGTTTCGTAATGCGACTTTGCTTATGTCTCCAAGAGGACACTGCCAAAATAGGTTGAATCAACTATTTGATTCGATCCTTACAGTATTTATGTTACAGATGGGCTCCACATATAAAGACAATTATGTAAATCTACATTTCATAATCATGTCTTTATAAAGTTTATAATTCACAATTATAAAATAAACAACATTTGTTTACTCAAGCCAACAAGCTCAATAGGCAACAAGAGTTCGTAACTCACATGTAAAAGTTCATAACCTTTGAGTAACAACCTTTGCTTCTCTTGCATATTCGCATCCTACCTTTCACCTTCATAAGGTTTCTATTCAAATTGCGATTCATCATATTCTACTAATATGAGATTCACAACGGTATCTAATACCTTTTGATATAGAAACAAGAGTAGAATAGTTAATAAATACTTAAGGTAGCAGTCTTACTGCCTTTCATCTTCTTATAGTTCTCCAAACAAGGTTTGCTATTTCTATTCTAATGAACGATTCATTCTAGAAATGGCAACACCCTTCTTTTGGAGATCTCTCTATGCCAACAGCTTTGGTCTTTAAAACATGTTTCACCCGAACCTTTCGGTCTTTATGCTTTTCGACCTTCCTTTTATCCTTTCCTTTTGAACCATAAGCACATAATTCGAGGCGGGCTTATCCTTTATGGATAACTTAACATTCTTTTGCATCCTATGCAACTAATTCACAATTTTCCCCATGTCATTCAAATGATAGTTCATCACCAATGACTATCAAATAATGAATTCAAGATCACATCTCAATGCCTTTTGGAGGCCAATGAGAAATTGTTGCCTCAAACACTTATCTTTTCTTGCTCACTAACTGATGGAACATTTCCATTTGTGATGTATCACATACCTCAAGTAAAACTTCCACGTGCGGAAGAATTGGTGGCAAGTGTAAGATAATAAATTTTAAACAGAGTCCCTTCGATGCTTCAAGTAAGCATCTTTTATACTCATGTTACAATTGCTAGTGGTTCATTGGGCAAAAGGATTATTGAGAACATATGATTCCTTTTGATTTGAGAACAATTCTCAAAGTTCAATAACAATCGAGATCATGGTAATAGCAATCATAACTATAATAAAGCGTGTAAAGATTTTTATTTAAATGCTCCCACTTAAATTATAAAACCCTTTAAAATATTTAAGTGGGTGAAGATCCAAAATCCATACTTAACCATAGCACTGCTTTGGCATGTCCCTATGATTAAATATAATTTCGGTAGGCAAAGACTCAAAATCATGCTTTAAACCATTTAAACATATTTTGGATGTGCACTTCTTTGCCAATTGCATCATTATGCAACTCTTCTAATTTATGAGATGCATGATATCATATATCATGTTTAATTGTATGTTACTCATCTCATCTTTGCCTCGGGCTCAAACACCTTTTTGATTAACCCTTTGTTAAACCAATTACAACACAATGAGAATCACCATTTCTCATATTATCGCTTCGCTAAAGTCACAACATGCGTACCCGCTTTGGCGTGGCTACCATGATGCGAACATAGTACTTGACTAGTGTTATACGTAATTGGGTGGCAAATATAAAATTCTTAAGTTTATTTAGGGTTTATAAAATCCTGTGATTTAATTGTATCTCATACAATTCATGGCATTAATATTAAACATACATTTGTTAATACTAATTAGCATGGCATCCTATGTCATACATATGTTAAGCATGCAATCTAGCATGGCATCACATGGCATCTAAAAGAAACAAGGCATGCATTTACACATATATATAAACATTTGCATCACATGCAAAATAATTTCTAACATGCATCAATATTTATTAACATGGCATCTTATGGCATAAAATAAATATAACATGCATAAGACTCAAAACCGTGTTATGGTATGGTTTTATCTACATTGATTTTCATAGGCCAATATGAAAATCAACAGGTCATTTCCTAGGTGGTTGTAACCATCGCATGGTCACAGCTCTCCCGCACCCCTTGGATCCGTCCTCACGTCTTTGTTCCTTGGCACCATCTCATGGATTTACATATTTTGCAAAATTGTATCCTATACAACTTTCTAGTAAAATAAATTTACATATAATAAATTGCATCCTATACAATTTATCTAGAAAAATAAGATTACATAAATACAAACGACTCGCAGGCCGTATTTATATAAAACCACAATAAATAAAATAAAGCATCCATGGGGTCCAAAACCATACCATAACACCATGCATAAAATTATCAATAATAATTTTATATCTAAAATATTTAGGGTTCAAAATGGTAAAATACAATCATATTGTATTTCAAGTATTTTATCATATAAAATACAAATACTTAAATAAACAATTTATTTTAATTGATTTGAAATAAGTCAAGGGGTACACAGACGGATAGCACAGCCCTACAACCAGGACAGCACAGCAACAATTGCTGTCTGCAGCCCGATGGGCCGCATACTGCGCAGCCTGCAGTGCTGCGAACGCATCAAAGCTGCGCAGCATGTTGTGCGCAGTTCTCGCAACTGCGCACAACACATAATCTGGGCACTGTTCAGTGCCCAGATTTCGAACAGTGCCATTTTTTTTTTTTTTTTTTATATAATTAAACAATTTTAATTGAATTCTCATGAATCAAATTCATAATACCCCTTTTAATTTCAAATCAAAACCACCAAAATCATTTACAATGATAAACATTAAAATCAAATTTCAATATGTTATTCAAAATAACAAAGAACCCTAAATCAAAAACAAACAAACCCTAACATGGCAATTTTGATCCTATCAAAACAACAAATCCAATTCAACCAATGCACAAGTGGCTCTGATACCACTATTGGGGAATTAATCACACAAAACAAAACGCAGCGGAAATAAAAGGATTAATCCCCTCCAAGCATCCATGTACATTGCACTGAATTGAAAGGAGGGTTAAAGAATTACCTTAATTCTTTGTAGGTTTTGAATCAAAAGGAACCAAGATAGCTTCCCTCTACGGTTGATCCACACGGAGCAATTCATTCACCGCGTGCTAGCGCCGGGATTGAAGAACGATTCTTCGAACGAGACAGAGAAAGCGAAAAATCAGATTTTTCCTTGGAGTTTTGTTGAGAATTTCGGCTGCCACTATTCACCTTATTGTGGCTGCCAAAATCAGTGTTTTTGTTGTATATCGATTAGGTTATATATTTCCTTATATATATAACCTAATAAGTTAATTATAATTATACCCTAATACACTTATTAGTTATAATTATAAATTAACCCACACAACTTAATATTAATTCTCAATTAATATTAAGTCAAATCAATTCTCCATAATACACATATGTATATACAATATTATAATTAATTATATCTCTATATAATTTAATTATAATATGTGGCATACCTTATGCAATATTAACCATATTAATATTCACATATACATATATATGTAAATATATATCACTATATATATATTCTCTTTCTCATTCACAAATTATTATCCAATAATAATTTATACCCGATAAGATGAACTTCATTTTGCTCTTTGTGTGTGACCCCATAGGTTCATATTAATTGGCAATAAGGAAATTACCATAATGTCCTTATAGATCACAAGCGGACTCTAGCAAGCCATTATGACTACCCAATTAACATGATTGGAATGATCCAATACCTATTTATAGAATGTCATATTCCCTTTTGTCTCTTTGATATCATGATTAATCATAAGACATGGTACACTTGTCAATCTTATATAATTAATCATATGCTTTCTCGATCTCAAAGTAAACTGTTTAGACAAATCAATTGATACTCTATCAATTATTTGAGCACGGCCATGCATTTAACAGTCTTACTTATCGAGGGGCCCAGTGATATCGCTCTCTTGATAGAGAGGGACAAAATCCCATATCTGTCACTCACATCCCAAAGCATGAGTCATATTGTACCCAATCACAGCCTTTATAACTACTCTGTTACAAGCAGCGTTTGACTGCGTCAAAGCACAACATGAGTTCATCTCGGAATCAATGGTGACCTCAGGTCAAAGGAATCAGCTAATGACACTACTATAATCAAGATCAGTTGTGACACATGACCATGAACTTGATCTCATAGTGGGTCTCCAGTAACATGTTCTCTAACATATTACCCGTGAGTATAATCTGTATCTGTATACACTATATTCATCTTATGAATATCCATTATCACTCACACTAGTCTTAGTTTGTTATTATTCCCATAATAACAATCGACTAGGGATATTTAGAATAACACGATTTATTCATGGATACTTATCATAAATGCTAACATACAAACATAAATGATAATATTAATCTACACTAGATTAATCTTAGAAGTCAAATTACATAATCCAATATTGGCCTTAGGGCACAATCTCCAACAATCTCCCACTTGCACTATGGCCAATCATACATGTATCTTATACCCATTGACCTACATGACTTTCATGTATTCACTCGTGCAGGAGTCTTTGTCAATGAATTATTAATTTTCGCTTCCGTTGCTACTTTACACATATTCACTCTCTCTTTAGAGACAGCCTCTCTAAATTAGTGAAAAACGCCTAAGTATATGCTTGTGTCATACAAGGTTCTTACGCATTGAACTATTGTCCCTACAATAGTCTCACAGGATAAGCAATGCTTAGAACAAAAACATAAAATTTTGATGAACTTCTTCATCCAAAATTTCTTTACATCACATGTAACTGTATACTTTGGCTGCTATTATAGATATTTAGCTATAACGTTTTATTTTGAACCTTTCAAAATCATAACTTCTCTTTTTAAGAGAATACTAGATCTCGACTGATATATTGCAACTAATTGCAATCAGTTGTATATGTGCAACTATTTACACAGTTAACATAAGCAAGCTTCTATTAAGTCTTTTATATTGAACGCTTTCAATGCTTTGACTTAAGCCAAAACATTCTTTTAGATCTATCTGTATAGATTCCAATTTCAAGAATACAGGCAGTCATGCTTATAACATTACTTTCTTAGCCAAGATTTTACTTCTTGCAAGGTAAGAATGTTATTTCCAACAAGCCATATGTCATCCACATATAGCATTAGGAATACCGATATGCTCCCACTGATCCTTTTGAAACACAAGATTCATCATCCTTTTGATAAAATCAAACCATTTGATTTCTTTATCAAAACTATGATTCCAACTATTTGATGCATGTTTCGATCCTTATGAGAATCTTTGAAAACTTGCATACGCTATTTGAATTCTTTGGATGCTCAAAACTTTGGGTTGTGTCACGTACACATCCTCAATCATGTTTTCACGTAAAAAATAGATTTTGATATCCATTTGCCATATTTTATAATCATATTATGGGGATATGGCAACAAGAACTCAATATGACTTGATCATGAATAATGACTAAAGAGGATTTCATCATAGTCCTACTATGAATTTGTTCGTATCCTTATAGTCACTAGTCGTGCTTTATAAGTTTGAAGATCACCATCCATATCGGTTTTCAATTTGAAAACTCACTTGCAACCATTGCATATGCATCTTCTAAAAGACTTATCAAAGTCTATACTTTGATTGTCAGACATGGACTTATCTTCAACCTTTGTAGCATCAAGTCACATATTAGATTCAAAATCTAACATTGCTTCTTCATAAAAGAAGACTTACTTCATCTAGTAAAATTACATCATGATTTTGAGAAATCCATATCTCTCCTAATCATGTCGTATTCCACTAGACTTTCATTGGACTTGTGTAATTTCAACAATGATCATGAAACCATTTCCACGTTCCTCTTCAACGTTAAATGTCACTTTTGTGAATTACGAGTTTTGTAGGTGTACTTTACTCCCACTAACTCTACTAGAAATTAACTCCCTCTTCAAGGGGAAACCATTTCTAGCTACAACTACTTTGTATCCCAAAGAAACACAGGAGTAACAACTCCTACTTTCCTTTTGAGTAATCCACAATACGATATTTAAATTTAGGTGCCAACTTATTCGAAATAAGCTTTACAGCCCTAAACTTATTCAATGAAACAATTTGGGTCTCTTACCCAACCATATCTCATATGTTGATTCATGAATTGTTTTAGACGGAACAATATACACAGCTGCTTTAATGGCATATTTTTGAGAAAACGATGATCAACTTGACTTCATCATAGATTGAACTATATCTTTATAGAGTTCGATTACTCCCTTTTCGACACAACATCCTTTGTGGCGTACTTGGAGGAGTCAATTGTGAGACAGTCCCACAATTTCTAAGATGATTGTCAAAATCTTGACTCAAATATTCACCACTCGGATCATATCTAAATGACTTTACTATCTTGTCAAGATACTTCATACTCCTTTTACAAGCTTTTGAACACTTCAAAAGTTCCAAACTCGTGTTTAATTAGATACTCTTATCTAGAGAAAAGTTCCATAAAGGTAATGAAGTATTAAAACCTCCTTTAGCAGTTGATTTATAATTCATATACATCCATATGTATAATGCTTAATAAATCGATTATTCTTTAACTACTTTTAGCAAAGAACAACTTTATCATCTTTTACAATAAACAACATTCGCATGATTCAAGATGATTCATAATCTCATGAATCCAAAAGTCCATTCTCATGGAGTTTCGTAATGCGACTTTGCTTATGTCTCCAAGAGGACACTGCCAAAATAGGTTGAATCAACTATTTGATTCGATCCTTACAGTATTTATGTTACAGATGGGCTCCACATATAAAGACAATTATGTAAATCTACATTTCATAATCATGTCTTTATAAAGTTTATAATTCACAATTATAAAATAAACAACATTTGTTTACTCAAGCCAACAAGCTCAATAGGCAACAAGAGTTCGTAACTCACATGTAAAAGTTCATAACCTTTGAGTAACAACCTTTGCTTCTCTTGCATATTCGCATCCTACCTTTCACCTTCATAAGGTTTCTATTCAAATTGCGATTCATCATATTCTACTAATATGAGATTCACAACGGTATCTAATACCTTTTGATATAGAAACAAGAGTAGAATAGTTAATAAATACTTAAGGTAGCAGTCTTACTGCCTTTCATCTTCTTATAGTTCTCCAAACAAGGTTTGCTATTTCTATTCTAATGAACGATTCATTCTAGAAATGGCAACACCCTTCTTTTGGAGATCTCTCTATGCCAACAGCTTTGGTCTTTAAAACATGTTTCACCCGAACCTTTCGGTCTTTATGCTTTTCGACCTTCCTTTTATCCTTTCCTTTTGAACCATAAGCACATAATTCGAGGCGGGCTTATCCTTTATGGATAACTTAACATTCTTTTGCATCCTATGCAACTAATTCACAATTTTCCCCATGTCATTCAAATGATAGTTCATCACCAATGACTATCAAATAATGAATTCAAGATCACATCTCAATGCCTTTTGGAGGCCAATGAGAAATTGTTGCCTCAAACACTTATCTTTTCTTGCTCACTAACTGATGGAACATTTCCATTTGTGATGTATCACATACCTCAAGTAAAACTTCCACGTGCGGAAGAATTGGTGGCAAGTGTAAGATAATAAATTTTAAACAGAGTCCCTTCGATGCTTCAAGTAAGCATCTTTTATACTCATGTTACAATTGCTAGTGGTTCATTGGGCAAAAGGATTATTGAGAACATATGATTCCTTTTGATTTGAGAACAATTCTCAAAGTTCAATAACAATCGAGATCATGGTAATAGCAATCATAACTATAATAAAGCGTGTAAAGATTTTTATTTAAATGCTCCCACTTAAATTATAAAACCCTTTAAAATATTTAAGTGGGTGAAGATCCAAAATCCATACTTAACCATAGCACTGCTTTGGCATGTCCCTATGATTAAATATAATTTCGGTAGGCAAAGACTCAAAATCATGCTTTAAACCATTTAAACATATTTTGGATGTGCACTTCTTTGCCAATTGCATCATTATGCAACTCTTCTAATTTATGAGATGCATGATATCATATATCATGTTTAATTGTATGTTACTCATCTCATCTTTGCCTCGGGCTCAAACACCTTTTTGATTAACCCTTTGTTAAACCAATTACAACACAATGAGAATCACCATTTCTCATATTATCGCTTCGCTAAAGTCACAACATGCGTACCCGCTTTGGCGTGGCTACCATGATGCGAACATAGTACTTGACTAGTGTTATACGTAATTGGGTGGCAAATATAAAATTCTTAAGTTTATTTAGGGTTTATAAAATCCTGTGATTTAATTGTATCTCATACAATTCATGGCATTAATATTAAACATACATTTGTTAATACTAATTAGCATGGCATCCTATGTCATACATATGTTAAGCATGCAATCTAGCATGGCATCACATGGCATCTAAAAGAAACAAGGCATGCATTTACACATATATATAAACATTTGCATCACATGCAAAATAATTTCTAACATGCATCAATATTTATTAACATGGCATCTTATGGCATAAAATAAATATAACATGCATAAGACTCAAAACCGTGTTATGGTATGGTTTTATCTACATTGATTTTCATAGGCCAATATGAAAATCAACAGGTCATTTCCTAGGTGGTTGTAACCATCGCATGGTCACAGCTCTCCCGCACCCCTTGGATCCGTCCTCACGTCTTTGTTCCTTGGCACCATCTCATGGATTTACATATTTTGCAAAATTGTATCCTATACAACTTTCTAGTAAAATAAATTTACATATAATAAATTGCATCCTATACAATTTATCTAGAAAAATAAGATTACATAAATACAAACGACTCGCAGGCCGTATTTATATAAAACCACAATAAATAAAATAAAGCATCCATGGGGTCCAAAACCATACCATAACACCATGCATAAAATTATCAATAATAATTTTATATCTAAAATATTTAGGGTTCAAAATGGTAAAATACAATCATATTGTATTTCAAGTATTTTATCATATAAAATACAAATACTTAAATAAACAATTTATTTTAATTGATTTGAAATAAGTCAAGGGGTACACAGACGGATAGCACAGCCCTACAACCAGGACAGCACAGCAACAATTGCTGTCTGCAGCCCGATGGGCCGCATACTGCGCAGCCTGCAGTGCTGCGAACGCATCAAAGCTGCGCAGCATGTTGTGCGCAGTTCTCGCAACTGCGCACAACACATAATCTGGGCACTGTTCAGTGCCCAGATTTCGAACAGTGCCATTTTTTTTTTTTTTATTTATATAATTAAACAATTTTAATTGAATTCTCATGAATCAAATTCATAATACCCCTTTTAATTTCAAATCAAAACCACCAAAATCATTTACAATGATAAACATTAAAATCAAATTTCAATATGTTATTCAAAATAACAAAGAACCCTAAATCAAAAACAAACAAACCCTAACATGGCAATTTTGATCCTATCAAAACAACAAATCCAATTCAACCAATGCACAAGTGGCTCTGATACCACTGTTGGGGAATTAATCACACAAAACAAAACGCAGCGGAAATAAAAGGATTAATCCCCTCCAAGCATCCATGTACATTGCACTGAATTGGAAGGAGGGTTAAAGAATTACCTTAATTCTTTGTAGGTTTTGAATCAAAAGGAACCAAGATAGCTTCCCTCTACGGTTGATCCACACGGAGCAATTCATTCACCGCGTGCTAGCGCCGGGATTGAAGAACGATTCTTCGAACGAGACAGAGAAAGCGAAAAATCAGATTTTTCCTTGGAGTTTTGTTGAGAATTTCGGCTGCCACTATTCACCTTATTGTGGCTGCCAAAATCAGTGTTTTTGTTGTATATCGATTAGGTTATATATTTCCTTATATATATAACCTAATAAGTTAATTATAATTATACCCTAATACACTTATTAGTTATAATTATAAATTAACCCACACAACTTAATATTAATTCTCAATTAATATTAAGTCAAATCAATTCTCCATAATACACATATGTATATACAATATTATAATTAATTATATCTCTATATAATTTAATTATAATATGTGGCATACCTTATGCAATATTAACCATATTAATATTCACATATACATATATATGTAAATATATATCACTATATATATATTCTCTTTCTCATTCACAAATTATTATCCAATAATAATTTATACCCGATAAGATGAACTTCATTTTGCTCTTTGTGTGTGACCCCATAGGTTCATATTAATTGGCAATAAGGAAATTACCATAATGTCCTTATAGATCACAAGCGGACTCTAGCAAGCCATTATGACTACCCAATTAACATGATTGGAATGATCCAATACCTATTTATAGAATGTCATATTCCCTTTTGTCTCTTTGATATCATGATTAATCATAAGACATGGTACACTTGTCAATCTTATATAATTAATCATATGCTTTCTCGATCTCAAAGTAAACTGTTTAGACAAATCAATTGATACTCTATCAATTATTTGAGCACGGCCATGCATTTAACAGTCTTACTTATCGAGGGGCCCGGTGATATCGCTCTCTTGATAGAGAGGGACAAAATCCCATATCTGTCACTCACATCCCAAAGCATGAGTCATATTGTACCCAATCACAGCCTTTATAACTACTCTGTTACAAGCAGCGTTTGACTGCGTCAAAGCACAACATGAGTTCATCTCGGAATCAATGGTGACCTCAGGTCAAAGGAATCAGCTAATGACACTACTATAATCAAGATCAGTTGTGACACATGACCATGAACTTGATCTCATTGTGGGTCTCCAGTAACATGTTCTCTAACATATTACCCGTGAGTATAATCTGTATCTGTATACACTATATTCATCTTATGAATATCCATTATCACTCACACTAGTCTTAGTTTGTTATTATTCCCATAATAACAATCGACTAGGGATATTTAGAATAACACGATTTATTCATGGATACTTATCATAAATGCTAACATACAAACATAAATGATAATATTAATCTACACTAGATTAATCTTAGAAGTCAAATTACATAATCCAATATTGGCCTTAGGGCACAATCTCCAACATGATGATCGTGTATGACTTAGCACACAAGACACGTCAAAAGTGCAATCTAAGTTCCACGGTTTAAGATCATGAGAGACCGTGATTTGAGAAAAGTGAGATGATCTCGTATGACTTGGCATATGGGATACGCGAAAATGAGTTTTGGATTCCCTTTTAAAGTCGTAGTGGACTGTGATTTGTAAGTAGCGAGACGATCTCGTATGACTTGGTACTCAAGATACGTAAAAAATGCAATTATGTGGAGTGAAATAATGAATAAAACTGTGCTTGCAATGAATTTTTGCAATTTCCTCGTGTATCATGCCCCTAGATGTCTACATATTGGTCCTACAAAATTATTGAAATACTTTCCCATAGGGGAAATTAAATATTCGGTGATAAAATAGAATTAGAAAATAAATGAAAAAAAATTAAAATAATGGGGATTTTAGCACTATAGCTGCGTGAATGTATTACAGTAGTGCGACTGTCGTTACATTCGTGCGATTGTATCAAAAATATAGTCGTACGCTTGTAAAACACAAGGAGAAAAATTAAAAAAGGGGCAATTTGCCACTTCTCCCTCACTCCCATTCGCGATTTCTCCTCTATTTTCTCTTAAAAATTTTGATTCCTAACCTCCAAACCCATGAAAATTTTAAAGAAATTGGGTAAGAAACTGAGGAAGCTCACTCCCGCTCAGATTCGGGGTTCGGGTAGTGCACAGGACTTCCCATTCGTGAGTATTTCTAATGCGTACTGGCATCATCGGTATACAGACCATTTTGGTGTCCGTTTTGGTTCGGACATCCCTGTTTTGCTAGAGATGGACTCACATCTCGCCTCTCTCTAGGTTAGAACCTGAATCTAAGCTTCGATTTTGAAATTTTTTCAATTCTTTTCTGTTTGAATTTCTTGTTTAATTTGCATGCTTTTATTGCTTTTTGGATGATTTTGTTGAGTAGAATGCATACTAGGGGTCCCTTGTAATTCATAGGAATAAGAATATAGAAAAAACGAGTTAGAAAACATGGAAACCCGAACCCGAAACAAAACTGTCAACCCAGACATGAACACTCGTATAAGTGTAATATTACACTTGTACGGGTGTAATTACATTCGTGCGAATGTAATTACATTCGCATGACTGTAATAAAAAAATTAAAACTTGGATTTTGAATACAGGCGTACAAGTGTAACGACACTTGTACCCCTGTAGCTAACTGTAACTACAGTCGTACGAATATAGCACGAATTCTTTATTTTTTATATTTTATATTTTATTATTATTATTGTTATTTTATTTTTATCTTCTTATTTTTCAACCTTTTATTTTTAATTTCTAATTTATGCAAAAATTAAATAAATGTTGACTTTACTTCATTGAATGTGTAGGATAGGGAGATATCGGGCTGAGAAAATCTTTCCTTGCCCCGAGTTTGGTGGGGAAATCTCCCCGAGGCCGTGAAGGCCCGTGTCAAAGGTCTTAGTCTGGAGGCTTTCATTCTTTCTTTGCCGGAGAGCACGCTATATACGACTCACACCGTAATGACAGCCCTGTGTGAGAGGTGGGTCTACACCACCCACACCTTCCATCTTCCCATCGGTGAGTTCACAGTTATGCCTTCGGACTTCACCGGGATCATCGGATTCAGCTTTGGTGGGACCACGATTTGGTTCAACTGCTTTCTATCCCGAAAGCAATTAGTGATGACTACATCAACCGGTTGATCGGCTATATCCCAAGAAAAGGAAGGTCCTTTGTTCTCGGTGGAGACATACTAGGCTGCTCACCCAAACACATCCAAAGAGAACATGAAGCAATACATCTGGGCCTACATGCTCGTCCTACTATCTTGCACATTCTTCCTTATTGGGCAAAGTACGTGCAACCTGGCTCTGTTACTATCCTTGGTCGATTTGACCATCTTCATGACCTTGGACTGGGCTCGAGTTGGCTGGGCCAGCTGTATTATACATTAGAACTGTGTGCCAGGGGTAGGCAACAGGAGATCATAGGCTTTTGGCTCAGACTTTTGGTATTATCGTTCTCCTTTTTCTTTTCCTTTTCTTTTTTTTTTTAGAAAAACTCTATTTTATTGATTACAGATTTAGGTGTTTGGGCGTAGCATTCTGGAGCCGCCAGCTCTGAGGGATGTGTAGGGCGAGGAGTGCCCTACTGCCCTGCATACTTGGATGTAGGGATGGTGGGACATCGACTGTTATTTGGTGGAGATCCGGCAGGGTCTTCGAGGCGTCTCCTGGGAGAGGGTAAGTAAACTAATTTTGTTAGTCAATAAACTTTTAATTCAATATTTACTTGTGATTGAATATTTGCTTCTTTGATTGTGTATTTACATCTTGATCACTCCCCATGGCTCAGTTAGGGAGTTCAACCTCCTGTTGTCCAGGCATCCTTGCGATTTGACAACCGCCGAATCATCATGGAGTGTCCCATGTCCTAGGAGTGGTACCTGGGAGTGCGCCTCTGCCTTTCGGACCATGTGGATGGCCCTGCTAGCCAGGCAATTCCTGCACTGCTTCCGTGCACCCTATTTTGGCCCCACCTATCGGAGCCTGCTGAGCACCCGGATATCTACGGGGATGGATACACTGTCGACTTCGTCGAGGGTGACTATCTGGCTTTTATCCTAGAGTCCCTGTTGCTAGGCCGGTTTAGTGCACCGGCAGCTCCTTCTCGTCAGGTATTTTCTATCCATTGTTCCTTTATTGTTTGAATTTGATTTTTAGTGTCTAATGTTCCTTTGATTACAGGTCAAGAGAGGGAGGCGGTCGAGCTTTGGTCGGTAGTCTACCCTAAAAGATGAGGACTCTGAGCCCACTACTATGGGAGGGTCTGCTCCTACTCAAGCCAAAAGACACCCTGTACATTCCGCTAGTGCTACAACGTCCACTTCTCAGGTTGCCGGGGTAGTGGAGGGTCGGTTGGTGATGCAGCTAAAGACGAGCTTCAGTTTGATGGGGCTAGATGGTAGATATGCTGCTAGGGAACTGCCCCCTTATCAGGACCATCAAATCATATTCGTCCCAGAGCACACTACTCATGTAAGTCTTCTGCCTGTTCTGTCATTTCTTTACTTCCTTCGATTTTCTTATACTGCTTTTAACTCTTGGATGTCTTTTGAATTTTTTTTTTTTTTACAGATTCCTCAGGCTCAGGTGCAGGACATAGCCCGATAATACTTGGGCATAGAGTCCTTTGTGACTTAAGAGAATGCCGCTTGGGTGGTAAGTACTCTGTAATCCCTGCTATGATTTATGCAATGTATGAATGAACATGTATGTATGTATGCATGTTAATTTGTAGTGTCGAGTGCAGATGCTACAGGAGCACGTTAGACAGACAACGACTTTTGAGGCTCGAGCCCTAGCTGTGACGCACTATTTGACTCAGGTGCGAGCTGATTATCAAGCTTAGTTGAGCCAGGTGCAGGCCAATTATGATGCTCATAGAGTGGTTGTTACTTTTTGTACAAATCTCTTACTTAGCTTTTGATAATAATTTTTAAGAATAATTTCATTTAGAGATTAGTGCTCGCAAGTATACGAATCGTAACATAGTAATAAAAGATATCGATCCCACGAGGAATATGTATGTACACTTTAGTTTGTTTTTCTTTGCGTCTATAGAGTATTGAATTATAAAGTGATATGGGGAAATGGTTAAATGGCAAGTTAAATCAATTAAAGTACTAGTTATGAGTTGAGTTGTTCAATATCTAGTTACATAAATATACAAGCATTTTATCTTAGATATTCGTTGCATATGCATCAATTTTCTATTCAATCCCTATGATAAGAGTATGTCGGATAAGTTCTATTTCAACGGGCATGTCTAGAAGTAGTTTTTATTCAATAACTCATAGACAAATTATCGAATACCTTTGCCAAAATAACTAAAGGTCTTAATACACAATGGTCAAGCTATATTAAGATGATCTCCAATTAATTTAACAAAGTGAAGCAAAACAATCATACATCATAATTTATTCTATCTTAGTAACTAAACAAGACAAACTAAAATGCGAACTTCTCTATATCCTATTATGAATCACAATACATACTTGGCATTAGTCATGCAATGAAGAGTAAGATATAAGAAAACTTATCGATATTGATCTCGTATATATTCAATACAAATACAGGTGTGATGCTCTCATAAAGGAAAAGCAGCAGAATAGATTTAAGAAAGCGATAGTATTCCCGTCTGTCACACGCAAAACTCTCCCTCATGCCTATAGGTATATTGCAACCTCGGGGGTATCTTTTCTCTATATAGTGATAATACTTGATTCAAGGACCTTGGCGTTAGGCTTCCCTTTACATATAGTAATTATCTTTTCTCTAGACACTCTATTTTTCTAACTTTATATACTACAGGTATCTTCCATTTTCTGATTTTTCCTCCCTTTGGCATCCCATTGGGGGCACACCCTTTACTTCTGGAATTCCTTCTCTATTTATAAGCATTGAAGCATTGTGTCTCTTTGTGAAAGGTTGTGTTGATTCAATGAATGGTTGTGTCTCTTTGGAAAGATTGTGTCTCTTGAAAACTATTGGTTCTTCTTGGAAAGTTGTGTCTTTTAATGAAAGGTTGTGTCTTTTCATGAAGGGTTGTGTCTTCTTATGAAGAGTTGTGTCTTTCCATAGTGGTGGCTGAAGTTCCAGATGGATAAGATTAGATAACTGCTGTTGAATGTATGTCACGATCGTGAGAGAGTGTCGCGGTCGTGACTCACACGGGTTTCTTTACAAAATGCTAAAGTCAAAGTCTACCCATATACTAGGTCACGACCGCTATAAGCGGACGACCTTTTCGAAATAATGAAATAAGGCACGACGGTTTTTAGAAAACCGAAGAAAGAAAATTAGTTTCAGTGTGATGTTTTGGAAAAACGGATTTTGTTTATTTTGCTTTGGGAAAACTATTGATTTACTTTGGAAATTCATTTTGTAGAAAACCTTTTCCCATTTTATAACTTAAAGACCTCGAAACCTCAATTTCGAGATCAGTGATAGAGTCGCCACCCGGATCAGCTCATCCGGGAAATTCTAGTACAGCTCTCTATCGAGCGCAGACTGCTGTACCTAATCCAGAGATTCAGGGTTTGGGCAACTTGCCTACTTAACCTCGAGCTTGTATTCGTTTATTATTTATAAACCATATTTATTCAATTTATTATCTTTTTCTAACTCAAATTCGTTTATTTTATTAATCCGATGCTAAGGCAAAAATGCATAAAATAAATTGCAGGAAATAAACCATCCACACAAATATACAAAAGAATAATAAAAAGCCAATTATATAACCAAATTGAACAAAATATAAAACTCTCATCCTCACTTTACAAGCACCTAAGTACACGAGGATCTAAAAGATACAATCACCTAATTACTCGATTTAATATATTAAAATACAATAAAAACCAAAATAAATGCTGCAAAACAAATTAGTTAGCACAATTTATATTATAAACGCAAATAGGACTCAAAACAAGACAGAATAGGGATTTTAGGATTGGGAGCATGCATTTAGGGGGTAACCGGGTCGACCCGACTAGTTGGACCGGTTAGACCTGGAAAACGATTTTGAAACGCCCTGTAATTTTTGTGCTGAAAAATCAATTTATAAATCATTTGGCTCGGTTACATGCAAATGTCCATTTTTGTGGGTTGGTTATCCCGGAACTCGGGGTTCCGTTCGTGTGGGTTTACCTAATTTTCACAAGCATCTAACGTCCAAAAGCGATAAACACACCAAAAATGATTTGAACCCGAAAACAGCATCGCACAATGATGCTCGTCCAGGGCATTCCGCCATTCTGTCTTTTTCCCGGGAATTACAGCCATACAGCCAGAAGTAGAGCCGGTCGGCTCTGGTACTTGCTGGACGGTTGTAATGCCCAGACCCGAGAGCGGTTTTCTGATTTTTCGAAAAAACTTTCATTTTAATTCGTTTTCAATATTTTCCTAGGATTTCATGGTGTTCGGGAGTCCGCTAATGCTGAACCATGGATCCGTAACGGATTAAACAACCCCGAAACCGAAATATTAAACCTAGAAAAAACCGAAAAACTAGTGTTTACACGTCCAAAAATATGAAAACCGGGACTAAAACAACTTATAAACATCCATAGGCCGGAATGTATCAAAATAGAAAAGCAAAAATGGAAAACGGACCCTTCTGGCCATCCGGGACCGATCGAGAATCTGTCATTGAAGAACAGGGTCGGGCGGCTCTAGGTTAGAGCTGGGCGGCTCTGATCTTCAAGGTCATACCCAGCCGGCTATGTTCATGAAAAACACAGTCGTACGGCTATGACGGGCTGAGTCAGTTTTCCGGAAAAATTTCAAAAGAGGAAAAACATGCAAAAAAACATAATGTACATGAGTTTAAGGCCTCTCAGAGTTACCTTGATTTCTTTCCAGCGGACTGAATATGCAAGAACGGATTGGAAAGAGTAGGATCGTCACCGGAGTCTCAACTGGTGAAATCTGAACAACCCACGACAAACCGAAGTAAACCCGGAATGGTTTTCCACATTATATGCAATGGTAGAGAACTTAGGTTTTATTATTTCTTTGGGTTTCCTTTCTCAAACTCAAACTTTCCTCTCTTTTCCTCTCTTCTCACCACCTTCTCCCTCTGTTTCTCTCTGTTTTTCTTTTTCTTTTCAATCCTTTTTCCTTTTTAGCAGAAAGTTCGAACCTTTTTTATGGTCCCCTTCTCTTTATTTTTATATCCCCCTTTATCATCTCTCCATTCCTCATTAAATGCCCACCTCAGAGTAAGCTCACCCATACCTTCCGTAACAGGTTGCCTGACTTTACAAGGCAACCTGTTCTGCCCATTAGAGCCGGCCGGCTCTGGTTCAAGAAACCAGAGCCGCTCGATTCTGGTGAAGGCTGGAGCGGAGGGTGAAATTTCCGACATACACCCTAAACCCTAGAGATCTCTCAGGAGACCTTTTCGGGGTTTCGAATCACGGGTAGCTTGACTTTCGGGACATTTGAGACTTGCCAGGCAACAATCCGGCCGCTTTCGAGTCTAATACACATCCGTCTACCTGAAAGGTATCACATAAGTTCTCATCACAGAGGTCAGGAAAACCCGTGCTCACAGGCTGCCCCTCGCGGGACCAAAGTCAGATCTTCATGGGCTATAGCGCTTAGATCGAGTTTGGTCCCGTAATTGAGAGTACGGTGAGGAAGGACAAGGAAGCATAACTGATGCCCTACATAGGAATACTATATTGTCGACTCGCTATGATGGAGTACGCCCATGATTGACTCGCTGTGGTTGAGTGCGCCCGTGATTGACTCGCTGTGGTCGAGTGCGCCCGTGATTAACTCGGTGTGGTGGAGTGCACCCGTGATTGTGGAATCGAAAATACGTATTTATTCATTGATCGATAATTTTGGAAACAATAATTTTTGCCCCTTCGATCAAGAATAAATATGGTTCGGGGACATTTGACCCCCAAATATCTACAAAAATTGAATAAAACCTGTCCCGGGATCAAATTGGAATAAGTGAAAATCATGAAAAGTCGGAAAAATGTAACATTTGGTTGAACCAGAGCTGTACGGCTCTGCCTTAGTGTGGTAGAGCCGGCGGCTCATGACTAGAGCCGCCGGGCTCAAGACTAGAGCCGTACGGCTCTAGTGGGTTAAAATGGTTGTATAAAGACAACTTCCCCTTCTTCATTTTTACTCTTCTTCTCTGCTACTGCATTTGCTTTCCTCTGGAACAAAATTTCTTTACTTCTCTTCACTTTCTTTATAACACAATGAGGAAGATGCGAAGAGGCATCCTCCCAAATGCTTCTGCGCAACCATCCCCTCATGTGAGGTATTCTTTACCAGAGGGAGAATTTTTCTTATCCACTGAGTCCACAGTAGACGTGTATGGATTGAGAGAGTCAGTTCCGTATTATGGAGTTAGCCGGAATGACCCAGTACCTGTGACCTTAAAGCCATCTGCCCACATTATACAAAAATTGGTTAGTTTTATTTACTTTTCTCCATTTTGAATTTTTACAAAATTGACTAAATTAGATGAAATTACATGGAATTAATGCATGCTTCTAGTAGATTCTGCCCCTAGGAAGCTTAATTGATGATTTATAACTGATTTTAATCAATTTTTAGGCGAAAAACGCAAAACCTAGGTTTTGAGAACCAAACCGCTGGTTTTTCGAATATAGCCGGCCTGCTCAACGTTAGAGCCGTCCGGCTGTGTTCATGAACCAGCGGCTCTGGTTTAAGAACAGAGCCGGGCGACTCTGTTCCGGTTAGAATAGAGTCAGCCGGCTATGGTTAGGGTCGGCCGACTCTAACGATGGCCGGGCCGCTCTGGTTCGACCAAAACCAGAATTTAAAGTCTCTAATTTTATTTTAAATGCTATATTTATGCAAAATAATGAATAAATAATTCATAAAACTCCCTGTGTATGACTTGCAGTCGAGGCTGAATATTCGGGGGGCCAGTTTTGTGACAGATGCACTATCCTAGTACCGACGACTTCCAGATGATGTGCGGGGACTGGTTGATTCGATCGGTTTGGACCGGTTTATTTGTTCCATGTGTTAGACCGCGCCTCGGACGAGTAGGGGCTTATTGATGGCGCTCTTGGAGCGGTGGATGGACTCCATGCATACCTTCCACTTACCGATTGGGGAGTTCACCATCACGCCTGAGGATTTCATGGCCATCACCGGTCTTTCTTTCGGCAGATGCATCATAGATTTTAACTAGTCGCTGGAGCAAGGAGGCTTCAGGCCAGACGTGATCAGGATGCTGATCGGTTTGACTCCCGCAGGTAAGCGGGTCCAGGGGAGCACCCTGCGAGATTATTGGTTGAGGTGCCAGGATAGTTTACTTGAGGGTACTTCGTTCGCACTCAGGGATGTGAGGCGTTATGCACGGGCATTTCTGTTATTTGCCCTAAGCACTTTGTTATTTCCCACAGGTCAGAGTGACCTGAACCTCGCTGTGCTCCCATCGTTGATTCAGTTAGAGGATGTTGGGAGTCTGAGCTGGGGGTGAGCTGGACTAGCTCAGCTGTATTATGGCCTTGATGTCTGTGCCAATGGGAGGCACAAGGAGCTGAAGGGTGCTTGGATAGTCCTTCATGTGAGTAACTTTTCTCTCCTTTTTTTTTTAATTAATTCGATTGTTGTACAGATTTGGGCGTATGAGTACGCCTTTGTTCCCCGGCCGAAAGTAGCCATACCAACTGGCACTGTGATTCCTGACTTCCCTCGACTACAGCGGTGGCTTGGCTTTGGTTGGAGCGCGGTTGATACTGACCCTTGGATTTGTCGCCAGGAAAATGATGATGAAACAAATGACAATGTTCAAATTAAAAGAATACCTGTTCAAATGTCATATTCGCCAGCTTTTGGTGAATATGACGTTTGAACAGGTATTCTTTTAATTTGAACATTGTCATTTGTTTCATCATCATTTTCCTCTCTCTCTCTTTTTTTTTTGACACATGTTTATTCCTCAGGTGGTATAAGAGCCCTGGGGTAACACCGTGTGGTTCGTAGAGCTTGTAGATGCTCGGAGACTGAGTCCCCGTTGATTTGTGATGGAGAGTCCTGTTAGTCTAGAATGGTATCACGGGGAGAGGGTTATCGATTGGCGTGCTAGACCTCAAGAGTGCGGGATTCCACCAGCACCTCTAGTTAGGCTTTTTTGGCCACATCTCTCATTAGAGGAGGAGCATCCGGATTTATTCGGGGCCGGTTACATAGCTATGGGAGAGGATGGTGACTATGAGCAATTCATCCGCATACAGCTTCTCCCTCCCGTCGGGACTATACCACCTGAGGATGCGCCAGCCGGGGTATTGCTCAATATTGCTCTATTTCCCTGCTTATTTTGGAACTGATTCATCACTTACTATTTCTTCTCTCTTTTTTTTAGCCATCTGATAGAGGTAAGCATCCACATTCTTTATCCAGTAGGCATTCTAGCGGACGGGGCTCCGGGATTGCTGGTGGTCGAGGAGACGGTAGTTCCTCTGCTCGCACTGGTGTACCTAGTGTCGGCACTGAGGCAGGGTATACTGAGCCTATCCCCTCTATGGTTCCTCCGATGGTCCCTCCTACTGGCTTTGTCCCTGGATGCCTGGAGTACTTTGTGGAGCTCAGGGTGATGCTACAGAATAAAGCCGGGGAGTATTATCAAGCGAGTCTACATATCGAGTCACAGGCTCCTCCTGCAGCCATTCCTCTTGACGCTACACATGTATGTATCTTTGCCTCTTCCTCCTTTTGATTGCCATTTTGGTTGCTGATCCAATCTTACGTGGTGTTCTGTCTACAGATTTCGATGACATAGGGGATGGCCCTGTGCCAGGCGACTTCCGCTCTCAGGAATCTCTGTCTTCGAGACAATGGAGTGTTGTCGGTAAGTACCTGCGTTAATAAATGCATATGCATGTATGTATGCTCCACATGCACGTGTATGCATGACATGATGCTTTTTTGACACTGGCTGCACTGGCTGCCCGTCGGTATGAGGATGCCCTTTCAAGAGTGGCAGCTAAGGAGATGCAGAGGACCATCGCAGGCCTCACACATATAAATGACACACTCCGCACTCAGTTAAATGATTATGAGGCTGGTCAGCGCGTCTTCGGTGATGGCGTCGAAGTCGAGGGCGAGGAGGACGACTCGACTGATGGGGGACAGTCATAGACTCCCCTTTTTGTAGTTTTGTAGTTTTGTACTGATGTAGCCCGCCTGTGGGTTAGGATAGATCATTGTGAAGTACATATACATTATCCTCGTGTATCCATTGACTGATGTATCACTTTTATTTATATTCTATGAAAACTCCTTCCTCGTTCTCGTTGATCTGTTATCACTGTGTTGCCAGGTCCTACTTTACTGATAGAATTTGTTTTCTCGTGTAGACAGAAGTGACGACTTGATTTCATCTCTCGCTCCCCTTCTGATGGATCAGTTTCGTAACCGCCTCAGGGACTACTGGAGAACATGCCGTACCTCTAATTGGGCCTTATTGACGCCCTTTAGCTTGCATTCCATGTGATTTTACATGAATGTGCCCCTGAATCAGGACTTTTTGGCGACTACAGCACGGTTCTGGGAGCCCATGGACCATGTCTTTCACTTTTCCATGCAAGAGCTGTGTTCGATCATAGAGGAATTTGGAGCCATTCTCTTCGTTCCTTATCCATGTGGGGTCAGGTTAGCTGTCCCTGATCCTGATTCAGACAACTTACAAATATTACGTGGATTATTGAATACATCACAGCTGGATCATCTGCTCTCTGGTGAGATTGCCCCAAGGAGATTTAGCATGTCCGTCATCATGGACGTGTGCTTCGTCCTTGACCCTACTGCCCTCGGTTGGGTTTTTCTGATGAGTATGCTATTAATGTCCATTTATCTGTGCGAATTAAGAGATGGGGCCTGTGATTTTCGATTACTCCCAGTGGTAGCCCAGATGGCCGAGTGTGCTTCACCTATAGGGATCATCTTAGCCGAGACCCTGATTTATCTGGACTCTACTCACTCCGGTTACCCAATGGAATCATATGGATGTCCCTTTCTACTTCAGGTTAGTCCTCAACTTTCGCGTCTGTTATTCCAATTTACCGACTGACCTCTTTTTCTGTAGATTTGGCTATTAGAGAAGTTGAGTCTCCTGAGTGCTCCTCCCCCTCAGCCAAGGTACGTTCTAAAACGTTTTTGGACTTGTCGCATAGGACTTACGGACTTCGCCACACGGAGTACAGAGGAGTGGTTCAATTGGTTGAGAGAAAGGACAGATACATCTATCCGCTGGGTGTGTCCCTGGTGGGAAATCTCGTAGGTGACTACAGAGACTTGGGCAGGAGGTGTACAGCTCCTCGGACTGTCCAGAGTAACATTTTACTCTCCTGCACGATTATGTAGATAGTATGGACAGACACAGGGGGTGCCTCATTCTTTATGCACAACAGAGTGCGGTGAATTCACACAACCGTGGCCCAGGCATGTGCAGCAATAGTGGATGAATCCCTCCCGCTTTGAGACTTTGAGGTATGGTGAAACGGACTCAACAGAGACTAATGGTCGATACAGAGCTTGGTTAGCTGAGCTGGTGACTTGCCCCATAAGGCGTGAGCGTAGGATCTTAACCATGAGATATCTCGGCTTATAGATCTCTTTCATGCTATATGGGGTTATGGCTAGATAATATTTATCTTGATGTTTTATTTTTATGTCCTTATTTTTGCATAGACTGCCCTTGCGGGTTTTCAGTCTATCGGACTATCTCAACTTTTGCCTGGATTACCCTTTCGGGTTTTCAACCCAGCAAACTTTTATTTGTATCTTAAATTTTGCATGGACTACCTTTCGGTTTTCAACCCACCAGATTTTTTTTGCATGCAAGGTATGGGAGGAGCATAATCACAAACATATAACAAAAATTTGACCTCGAAGGAACTTAAGACATTTAATCAGACAAAAGAAACATTCATTCATTCATTCATTAATAATGTTTTAGTACAATATGTATCAAAAATGAAATAAAGCTAGGAACAACAGCGAAAATGGTATCCGTTCCAACTGAATTTGAGTATGTCACCGACTGATCGCTACGGCCTGTTTCCACTGATGGTGTTTACCTCCTGCCCCTGGTTCTTACACAAATCACCTTTTCGGTTTTCGATCCATGTGTCACCTTTTTTTTATTTTATTTTTTTAAAACCTAGTAACGCCTAAGCTTGTCTTGATTAATGGGGTTCACAAACTCATTCCCATCCATATCCATGATCTTTACAGCCCCTTTGGAGAGTACTTTCTTCACCAAGTATGGACCTTCCTAGTTGGAACTGAACTTTCCTCTCACATCTGTATTAACTTGCTTTGTCTGTTTCAGCACCAAGTCTCCAACCTTAAGAGGATACTTCTGGTGGTGGACTCTATTGTTGTAAGCTCTTGCCATCCTCTGTTGATACATTTGTAAATGATCTAGTGCCCGAAGACGTATTTCATCAATCAATGCCAGCTGCTCGTGTCTTAATTAAATCCATTCTGATTCTGGTAACTGAGCTTCCATAACCACCCTTAATGACTTAATCTCTGTTTCCACTGGCAACACAGATTCCATTCCATATACCAGGGAGTATGGCGTTTCTCCAGTGGGAGTTCTAATACTGGTTCTATAACCCCACAAAGCGAATGGTAACATATCAGCCCAATCCCGGTAAGTAACCACCATTTTTGAAAGAATCTTCTTGATGGACTTATTGGTAGCTTCCATGGCTCCGTTAGCTTGTGGGCGATATGGAGACGACTTATGATGCTCTACTCCTTTATCCTAAAATAGCTGTGTAGTAGCCCCATGGAATTGTACCCCGTTGTCTGTGACGACATGATGCGAAATCTCGTATCTGGTGAAGATACTTCTTTCGATGAATCTGGCCATTTTCTTGGCTGTGACATGCACAAATGACTCCGCTTCTACCCACTTCGAGAAAGAGACAATAGCCACAACAATAAACCGGTGTCCATTAGACGCAGGTGGCCTTATTTCTCCAATAAGGTCTATTCCCCAAGTAGCAAACGGCCATGGAGTCATTGACATTTGAAGTTCGAGTGGGGGAAGATGACTAAGGTCTCCATATATCTGACATTCGTGGCACTTTTTAACCTCTTCGACGTAGTCCGCTTGTAGCGTGAGCTAGAAATAGCCTTGCCATAATACTTTCTTGGCTAAAGCTAATCCGTTCATGTGTGGCCCGCAAGTCCCTACATGAATTTGTCTCATGACTTCCTTAGCCTCCTTTTCTATTAAGCATTTCAGTAGCAAGCCACCAGTGGTTCTTTTAAAGATTTGACCCTCGAATAATCAAAACTGTGTTGCTAACCTCTTAAGAGTGATTCTATCTGATTCGCTGGCATCATCAGGATACTGTCTGTTCTGAATAAACTGCAAAATGTCATGATACCAAGGGCGTTCTTCAACCATTGCCATAACACTGACTGGCAGGTGATAGGGATTCTATGCAACTTCTACTACAACTGGCCGTATAGGATGTCTCTAAGGTTCTTCCCACATTGACAAGAGCGTGGCTAAAGAGTCTGCCATTTGATTATATTCTCTTGGCACATGTCTGAATTCATAAAGCCTGAAAGCTTCTACCTTGTCCCAAACCATCTGTAGATATGGCCGAAATGATTCTTCTTTTACCTCCCATTCTCCTGCAATCTGATGAATTACTAGTGCCGAGTCTCCGATTACTAAGACTTCCATTGCCCCCAATGCAATCAAAGATTCAATCCCGAACAGGCAAGCTTCGTACTCTGCCGCGTTGTTAGTCACTTGGAATTCTAGGCGTTTAGCTAGAGGAATTATTTCCCTGTCAAGCGTGCTGATGATTACTCCCAATCCAGCCCCATGCTTATTCACAGCTCCGTCAAAATACATCACCCACCTATCGGGTTCTGCTTTTACTACAGCTAACTGCTCATCAGGGAATTCAAGATTCTCAACATAATCTGACTCCAATGGCTGGTTAGCCAGGAATTCTGCCACTGCCCTTCCCTTGATCCCCTTTTTAGTCACATACTCAATGTGGAACTTAGACAATAAAAGTAGCCATCTTGACAGTTTTCCAGTCAATGTAGGGCTTTGACATAAGTATTTCATTGGGTCAACTTTTGCCACTGCCTAAACTTTGTACGATTGGAAATAATGCCTCAACTTCCTAGTTAGCCATACCATAGTAGTGCAAGTCTTTTCTACTATAGTATATTTGGCTTCGTAGTCAAGCAACTTCTTGCTCAGGTAGTAGATCACATGCTCTCTTCCATCCTCCTGCTTTTGAACTAACATTGCTCCTACCAAAGTGTCTTCAATAGCCAAATACACAATCAACGACTTGTTCGGCATTGGAGGCTTTAGAACCGGTGGATTTACCAAATAAGCCTTGATCTTGTCAAAGGCCAACTGAAATTGATCATTCCATTCTTTCGGATGATTTTTCTTTAGGAGCTTAAAGATAGGCTCGCATATTGTAGTCAACCTTGCGATGAACCTGCTGTGAGCGGACAACGTTTTCGACGGAACGCGAGACTCCCTTTCGGAAGGGGCGCCTCGATCTCGGGCAGGCCCTTCCCTCGCGTGGGGTTTTTATAAATGGAAAATCGATTTTAGAAAATAAATGAAATTAATTCTTAAAAGAACCGAGACCAAAGTCTCAATAAATATTGTAGGAGTCACCACCCGGCTCAGCTCAATCAGGAATTTCTTAAGGTAGTTGAATCAGACGAACGGCCAGTACACTATCCAGAGATTTGGGTCCGGACAAGTCCCTTATTTCGTGTCTAATTAAAGTAAATAATGCCAATGTTCTCGACACGGTATTTTAAGTTCTAAAGTCAATTTTATTGAATATAAAAGGCATACAGCGCGTATACAAATATATAATACAAAAATAAAGAAAAGAAATAAATATTAATTGGCCTACAACCAAATCGAATGGAAAAATAAAAACTCTCGCCTCACTTATACAATCGCCTAGAATACACGAGAATCTAAAAATAACTACAACCGCCTAAAATACACGATTAATTCTATCAAAATACAAATAAAAATAAAAATAAAAATAAATAAAAGCTGCAGAACAAAGGTTAGCACAATTTATACGGCACGCCACAATTAGGACTAAAATAGACAAAATTAGGAAATCAAGAATTGGGGGGGCATGCATATAGGGGGCAACCCGGTCGGCTCGGCTAGCCGGTCCGGTTAGACCTGGAAAACGTTTTGAAACTTCCCTGTATTTTTGGTTTTGTGAGAAATTCATTTTAAAAATGATTTTACCGGTTTACATGCATTTTTATATTTAAGGTGGGTCGGTTTTCGGAAGAACTGGGTCTTCGTCGTTGAATTGTTCTAAATGCAATTTTACTGAAAATTGAATCTATAGTCGTGAATGCACACAACAAAATTCATTTTAATGATTTTTGGGGTTTACTAAATTTTTATGGATTTTTATAAATTTTTGTGGCTTAAAGGTGAAATTTTGATTCTAGAACGAGGGTTACAGTCGTACGACTGTAGGCTACCCAGAATCAGGATTTTGCCAAAATTTTATTTGAATCAAAATGAAAGAAACACAACCTGGAAATCAAGAACACTCGTACGACTGTAATATACAGTCGTACGACTGTTCATCACATCCAAGTACAGTCAAGCGACTGTTCTTGATTTCCAAAAACAGAAACGCAAAAACACAACAAAAAAAGTACAAAAATACACTTCAATCACCCAGAAAGGAAGAAAAAGTGAAAGGAAAAGGAGTGTCAACCTTTTTAGAAACTTATCCAAGTCGATTTGACCCCTAGCATCGCTCTAATCCACACGAATTTGCACTTTTTCCTTAAGTTTGAGGTTGAGAGCTTTGGTCCCAAGAATCTCCAAATGTCAAGGTTTCTATTGATTTTAGTCCGGGATTTCGATTTGTTTGTGAAGTTAAGTGATTAACCTAAGGGTTTCTAATAAATTTTAGCTTTAATCCTAGAGAATCCGAAAGAAATAGAAGAGAAAAAGAGAATTTTTGAGCTAAGTTTCCTTCCTCTTTTTCTTGTCTCTTTCCTTCTCTTTTCTCTCTAAATTTTCACCAGAAATCCAAAAATTAGTTTCTCTCCCCTCCTTTTCTTCCTTTTATTTTCTCCTTTCTGATTGCTTCCCATCCATCTCGGCGCATTAATTGTGCCACCTCCTTTTTCTCCATTTTTTGCTACAGAGGTATGGGCTCTTGCAACTTGTATGACATCACAATTGTATGACTGTAATTTTTTAAATTATAGTCGCATGACTGTAAGTACAGTCGTACGACCATATTCTTTTTTTTTTTACAGAGAATTCCGGCGCTTACAGTTGCCCCTCGCGTGATCAAATTCGATACTTAGATCCAGGTTTACAACATCTGAGATGATCAATTTGAGAGCGCGAATCAAAGCGCCGCAAACACTGGAATGAACCCTCTGATGAGATAAGCCGATACCGGTTCTAGGTTACCCGAGGCGATACTGGGGAGGAATAAGCCGATACCTGGTCTAGGTTACTCGAGGTGAAGTTGATACGGATAGGCCGATACCGGGTTTAGGTTACCCGAGGACAATGAAGGGTGAATTACGGATTGGCCGATACCGGGTTTAGGTTACCCGAGGCGAAAGATGGGTGAAATAAGCCGATACCAGGTCTAGGTTACCCGAGGAGATGCTGGAGATGAAATTAGCTGATACCGAGTTTACATTACTTGAGGCGGAGTTGATGAAGAAATTGGCCAATACAGGGTCTAGGTTACCCGAGGCGAGCTTTGCTAGGGAATTAGATGAAGCTGATCTGGGCCGATATCGAGTTTACATTACTCTAGGTGGATCTGCTGAAGAAGTGAATGATGAAGATGATCTGGGCCGATACCGAGTTCATATTACTCAAGGCGGATCTGCTGACGTATTGAAGCTGATCTGGGCCGATACCGAGTTTACATTACTCGAGGCGGATCTGCTGAGGAATTGAAACTGATCTGGGCCGATACCGAGTTTACATTACTCGAGGCGGATTTGCTGAGGAATTAAAGCTGGGGATGATGAATTCCTGCACTTAAGATAGCAAGTCTTCATTCCTTGATCGAGAGATTTTTAAACAAAAATTTTTGCCCCTTCGATCAAGAATGAAAACTAGCTGGGGATAAGTGATTGATGTATGCAATGTATGAGTGCATGATGATGTATATGTACATGTATGCACTTTCCGTTATATGACGTTTCCGCCTTCCACTGGAGAGAGATATGTTGTGCCTCTAGTTGATTTTGCTTTCTTCGGGGGCTTTGCTTGGTGATTTTCGAAGGAATGAGGTGACTGCTAGGGATGTATGATACTGCTAGGGAGATAATCGTAGTGTTCCTTACAGAGATTCTGCTGGGGAAAATAGTGACAACTCGATTAGGGAAACAATTATGGTGTTCTTTATGTAGATTCCGCTGGGGAATTGCGTGGCAACTCTATGGGGAGATGTTTGTGGTTTTCTTTACATAGATTCTGTTGGGGAATCGTGTGGAAAACCCTATTGGGGAGTGATGTGATGACTTCTATGGGGAATGTTGGGGACACTCTGCTTTTCCTGCTCCGTGGGGAAATTATGAGCTTGTAAGTGCTCTAATTTTTGCCTGGGTTGCCCAATACGGGTTTTCAGCCCAGCGAGCCACTCTAATTTTTGCCTGAGGTGCCTTTTTGGTTTTCGCCTTAGCGATCTTTTCATATGCTTTAACTTTTGCCTAAACTGCCCAATATGGGTTTTCAGCTTAGCGGGCCGCTCTAATTTTTGCCTGAGGTGCCTTTTCAGTTTTCACCTCAGTGAGCTCCACTTTTTTTTTTTAAGGAATATGAACTGGATTTTAGAGGTTGACAAAAGATTTCAAATTGCATGTATTTGGTGCATTTTCACTTGTTAAATCATGGGATGATTTTGATCAGTTAAATGCCAAGTGCTTTCTTTAAGTGAATGGTTATGCAAGACAATTTTGCTTGTGCATTTGTCATAAACATGCAAATATATTTAAACAAACATTTCACTTTATTGAAGAAAATCAAAATGAGTACATTTGAAATGATTGATTCCTAAATGGTACATATTCCACACTGAGCCAGAATCCGTCACCAGTCGTCCTTCTCAGGTTTTCTGACTGATTATTTTCTCTCGTGTCTTAACTTTTGCCTAGACCGCTCTTTTCGAGTTTTCAGCCTAGTAGATTTTTTTTTCTTTTTTTATACATGATAAAGCTTTAGCCTATCCTGGTTGATAGGATTAGTGAACTCATTTCCGTCCAGCGCCTTTTGATAGCACCTTCTTCACCATATAGGGCCCTTCCCAGTTGGGTCTGAACTTGCCACTAACATTGACATTTGAAGGCCTTAGCTGCTTTAGAACCAAGTCACCTGTTTTCAACTACCGTTTGGAATACTTCACATTCCGATTATAGGCTCTGGCCATTCTGTGCTGGTACATCTGAAGATGATCCAGTGCCCTCAGTCGCCTTTCATCTAGTGCTGCCAACTGTTCATATCTGGCTTGAACCCATTCAGTCTCTGGCAGCTGAGCCTCTAGGGCGACTCTAAGTGACTTAAGTTCTATTTCCACTGGCAATACTACTTCCATTCATATACCAAGGCATAAGGAGTTTCTCTTGTCGGTGTTCTGACACTGGTTCTGTAACCCCAAAGAGCATAAGGTAGTTTATCGGCCTAATCTCTGTAATTGGTTACCATCTTTGATAAGATCTTCTTTATTGCCTAGATAGCTGCTTCCACTGCACCATTAGCCTGTGGTCTGTATGGAGAAGACTTATGATGTTCAATACCATGCTCCGCAAGTAGCTCAGCTGTTGCCCCTTGAAACTGCACTCCATTATCAGTTACTATGTGGTGAGGAATCCCATACCGAGTGAAGATGTTCTTCTGGATGAATTTGACCATCTGCTTGGCTGTCACATTAGCGAAGGATTCTGCTTCGACCCATTTGGAGAAGTAATCAACTGCTACAACTATGAATCTATGTCCATCAGACGCAGCTGGATGAATCTCACCAATCATATCTATCCCCACGCTGAAAACGGCCAAGGAGATGCTAGATTCTGAAGTTCAAGTGGTGGAAGATGATTGATATCTGCATAGATCTGACATTCATGACATCTCTTCACTTTTCTTATACAATTTGCTTGCATCGTCATCTAGAAATACCCTTATCTCATTATCTTCCTAGCCATGGCAAGCCCATTCATGTGTGGTCTGCAGGTTCCTGCGTGTACCTGCTGCATCACTTCTTCTGCTTCTTGCTCTGTTAGACATCTCAGAAGAACCCCATGTGCAGTTCTTTTGTACAACTTATCATCAAAGATTCTAAACTGACTGGCTAATCTCCTTAGGGATAGCTTATTAGTAGCACTAGCCTCTTCTGTATACTTACCTTCCTTAACATACTGGTAGATATCAAAGAACCACGGTTTCTCTTCAACAGTCAATTCCATTACCTCGTGTACTTCGAAGCAAGGATGTCTGGAAGTGGCTATAACCAGTGGTTGCACTTGAGTCTCTTCTGGATTTTCCCACATAGAGGATAACGTTGCTAGAGCATCAGCCATCTTATTCTCATCCCTGGGGACATGTCTAAATTCACACTGGCCAAATAAATCTTTTCTGAAGTGTAGCAGCTCCAAGTAAGGCCGTGAAGCTTCTTCTTTCAGCTCCCACTCGCCCTGAGCTTGCTTGATCACTAGAAGTGAATCACCGATAATTAAGACATCATTTGCCCCTAAGGTTAATAGAGCTTCCATTCCAAATAAGCATGCTTCATATTCTGCCCCATTATTGGTCACGGGAAAGATCAGCCTCTTGGATAAAGGAATAATCTCACCATCCGATGTTGCTATAAGTACCCCGATTCCAGCACCCTTTCTATTCACAGCACCATCGAAGCACATTACCCACCTTTTTACTTCAACCATGGCCAACTGTTCATCTGGGAACTCTAAATTTTCTATATAATCTGATTCCAGCGGTTGATTTGCTAGAAACTCTACCACGGCTCGCCCTTTAATAGTTTTCTTTGTGATGTACTCGATGTCGAACTTAGATAAGAGTAACAGCCACCTGGATAGCTTCCCAACCAATACTGGTGCTTCATAGAGATACTTAATTGGATCCACCTTAGCACGACTTGTATCTTGTAGGACTGGAAGTAGTGGTGCAGCTTCTTGGTCAGCCAAATCATCGCCACACATGTCTTTTCCACCAGTGTGTACTTGGCTTCATACTCTAACAGTTTCTTGCTAAGGTAGTAGATAGGGTACTCTTTGCTTCCATCTTGCTCTTATGCCAGCATTGCCCCTATAGAGGGTTCTTCAACTACCAAGTACAAAATCAGAGGTTTCCCTGGAACTGGTGGACTCAATATTGGTGGCTTTACCAGGTAAGCCTTGATCTTCTCGAATACCAGTTGACACCTGTCATCCCACACAATCGGCTGATCTTTCTTTAATAGCTTGAAGATTGGTTCACAAGTGGAAGTCAACCGTGCGATGAAGCGACTGACATATTGCAAGGAACCCAAAAATGACCGGACTTCCTTTTCCGTTTTTGTAGCTGGCATATCTTGGATGGCCTTGATTTTATCTGGGTCCATTTCTATCCCCCTCTGGCTGACTACATGACCCAACAACTTTCCCGATGTGACTCTAAATATGCACTTCTTGGGGTTAAGCCGCAAGTTGTACTCTCCAATGCGTGTTAGAAATCTATCCAGGATAACAGGATGTTCCTCCTGGGTTATTGATTTAACAAGCATATCATCGACTTACACTTCGACTTCTTTATGGATCATATCATGCAACAAAGTTGTGACAGCCCTCTGATAAGTGGCACCGGCATTCTTTAACCCGAAGGGCATCACTCTGTAGCAGAAAGTACCCCATTCTGTGATGAATGATGTCTTCACCTTATCGATCACATCCATCAAGATCTGGTTATACCCTGAAAAGCCATCCATGAAGGAGTACATTACCGCTTTTGCTGTGCTATCAACCAGGACGTCAATATGGGGCAATGGAAAGTTATCTTTGGGCATGCTTTATTCAGGTCTCTATAGTCAACGCATACTCTGACCCTTCCATCCTTTTTAGGCATGGGGACAATGTTGGCTAGCCATTTTGTGTACTCCACCACTTCGAAAAATTTGGCATCTATCTGCTTAGCCACTTCTTCTTTCACCAGCGTAGCCCATTCCGGCCTTAGTCTCTCAACTTCTGCTTTACCGGTCTGAACTTGGGGTCTGTTGGGATTTTATGCACTGCTATCTCTGTGTCCACACCTGGCATATCTTCGTACGACCAGGCGAAAGCTTTAACATGTTTTTGGAGTATTCTTATTAATTCTTTCTCTTCCTCGAATTTAAGCTCGTGTGAAATGAATACCATTTTAGGGTTTTCATCTGTACTTATGTTGATTTCATGCAATGCAGTGTCATGTATGCTAAATATGCTTGATGGTGATTTAAATGCATGCACAGAATTATCAGGATAAACATCACACAAGTAAGCAAACTAGGATTTCATTGCATTGAACTTATCATAAAGTACATCAGTTACATTAAAAATGGAAGAAATAGATACAACAAAATCATTTTCATCCTCCACAGGCGGAGGGCCTTGTTCCTCTTCAGCTTCCATCTTCACTTTCAGAGCATCATCCAGGACTGCAGCTTTCTCTTCTTCTTTTCTGGTCACTTGCATCTTAGCTTTTTCCATAATCTTGGCAATTTCAGCGACCACAGAGTCTAAGTTCACTTTGGCCATTAATTCTTCGCCTAATCCCTCCTTGGATTTCCCAAAAGCTTTGCTTAATGTGGCAGTCAAAGCACCCGAGATCACTTCTGTAGTTTCAACACAGGCCTTCTTTTCATCAAGAAGCTCCTCATAAAAGCAGCCATATCAAAGGGCAAGTTTCCATTGTTTCCGTCGGCCATCTCCGCTCTACCCACCTCTTCTTGCAAAACCTGACTATCAACTGGTAGAGTGGGCAACTGTATTTCAACCTCTTGATCTGATCTGACCCTGAGCTGATTCCCTCCATTGTGACAGGTTCTAATTGAGCTGACTGAACTGGTGGGTTCGGCTCTGACTCAACACGAACTAACCGTTTTGAGGTGCGACTCCAAACTGCACATTCAACATAGAGTTAAAAGCTCGGATGGATGTCATGGACCTAGACTCGACACACTAAATGGTGTGTATGGTGTGTTCATGCTCATGATCGGATTATGCTTTATGGATGTGGATGATGATGAAAGTGACTTTTGTATTTTCTTTCTTTTTGTTTCAGATGTTCCAAGCATACCCCATGCCATGCAAAAGACAATGCAAAAATGTCACTTGTTGGCTGGCACATGGACAGAAGTTCAGCACCTTCGGGGCACCTAGTGGATGTCGTGAAATGGTCACATGTATACTGATACACAGACAGAGATTCGAAACTTTATAGGTCAATGAAATGGTATGTGATGGTCATATGGGGCCGTTCCATAGACAGAGGTTCGATGCTTTTATGGCATCTTGGATGAAGTGATGTCACAAACAAGTCGCGTGTAACTCGAGACACAGACGGCATTTCAGCTTTCGAGGAACACCTTTCATAGTTTGGGCATGTTATGAAATGTCCTAATATGAGTACTATTTTGGCACTCGTGAAGTACCTTGAATGAATTATAGATGTTATGGAACAATCCGATGTGGATCGTGACACACAAGCAAGACTTTGGGGTCGCCATAACCCCAACGATGAATGGACATGATGTCATGATGATATCGTGTGACCCGCCATACGAATGTAAGCCTAAGACCGGCATGGTCCTCTAATGGTGCAATAATGTAATGAAATGGCCAAGTGCAATCCAGCACACAGGCGAAATATGGGTAGCCTCAGGGACTCCCCATGTGTCATGAAATGAAATGGTCATGAAGGGCATACTTAGAACATCTTTACATTTTACATGGGATGAGATGAGATGAAGGCCCATGTCACACAGAATGTATATGGCTGCACAAAAATGTGGTTAAGGTGCATGACATACAAGATGATGTCGTGTATGCTTCATGAGATGCGAGCACACAGAATGAATATGGCACACAAAAAAGAAAGTCATGGCTACACAAAAATGTGGTTAGTATGATAGCACACGTATGATAGTGTTTCAAAATGGCTGTATAGAAAACGTGGTTAGAAAATGGCACATAGATGATGCATGTTTTATGTTGCATGTAAAGGTCAAAAATGAAACCACCATAGAACAAACATTAGCACACGCAACAACATGCTCACCCTTCCAACCTTATTCCTCCATTCGATTGGTCTCACATTCTTCCTGGGTGATGGGTCTCTTTGGCATCAACTGGGGATATGAAAGGCGCACTCTTAATGTCCATTTTCAGATATATGTTTTAGTAACCCTAAAAGGAAGTTGCTAGCCCATTACATAAAGGTATGAGTCAAACCAAGGGTCGTACAGGTTCCCATAGAAAAAATATACTCCTCACTTCTCCCTACTCAAGGGTCCAAACGAAGGGGTACGTACAAGGCTATGAGTGGTTTACCCCCTCGGGTGCCTCTAATCCTAGCGGAAGAGGTAGGTCACCTTTGGAGATAAACCGGGCTTAATAATGTGTTGGAGGGATTAAAGAAGAGAAAATGTCATGCTATGCGGTTATGGATGAGATATCATGTTATGGATTAATAATTGACTTCAAGTGAGGATGTACTTCAATTGTTGCCTAAGTTCCTTAAGTTTTTATGAAAAACCTTTCAAAGAAACCGTTAATCCCCAACGGAGTCGCCACTGTGAGCGGACAACGTTTTTCGGAACGCGCAGCAAAGCGGGAACCGAGGATTTTCTTTTTGAAGTGTGATGATGTGTAGGTTTGGAAAACAGGTTTTAATCTTCTTTAAGAAAGTCTTTCATTTTATTTGAAAAACCCTTTTTCTAGAAAACTTAATTGTAAGTGTGAATTTTGGAAAATAGGTTTTTAGAAAATCCCAATTTAAACTTAAAGATCTCGAAACCTAAATTTCGAGATTAGATACAGAGTCGCCACCCGAATCAGCTCATCCGAGAAATTCCGGTATAGCTCCCTACCAAGTGTAGACGCGGTACCTAATCCAAAGATTCAAGGTTCGGCCAACACATCTACTAATCCTCACTTATTTTCAATTATTATTTCATAATATAATATAACATCCACTTAGTTTTACTCATTTTATCTTCTTTTTATTTTTAGTTAATGCTCATACACCTGACATAAATATAAATCCAAAATAAAGTGCAGAAAAGTAAAAGAGCGGGAAAAGTAAAGTAGAAGCCAAATTATACAACCCAGATAAAAGAAAACTCTCATCCTCACCATATACAACCGCCTATAATACACGATAATCTAAAAAGTTCAATTGCCTAGAATACACGATTTGGTCTATAAAATACATCCAAAAATAAAAATAAAGAAAAATAAAAGCTGCATCCAAATACAGTTAGCACAAGTAAATAAAACACAACAAGGACTTATACAAGACAAAATAGGGGTATTCTAGGAAACGGGGTCATGCATAGGGGTGTAATCGAGAAGTCCGGGCGACTACTCGATTAGACCTGGAAAACATTTTAATGAAATGCCCTATAGATTTTATAGATGAAAAACCAATTTTAAAAACAATTTGGCTCATTTTACATGCATTTTCCAACTTTTAGCGGGGCGGATATCCCGGGACCCAGGGGTCCCGTTCGTGAGTGGGCCTAAATTGAACATCCATCTATGGTCTGAAAATGTAAACACACCAAAAATCTGTTTTGAATGGGAAAGGGAGGCAAAATTACAAGTTAAAGGCCCAAAAGGGCAGAACTGTAATTCTGCTTCTCGACTATAGCCGCACGGCTGTAGATTACAGCCGTGCGGCTGTAATGCTCCAGAATTCATTTCGGCTTTCTTTTCTTGTTTTGAAAATCATTTTGGAATTTTGATGATTTTGAGCAATCTGGGATTTCTGGAAACTCATGAAATTCCACAAAAAACAGATCCGGATTGGATCAAACGAGTCCGGAAATCCCTAAAAACCCAAAATCATCAAACTTTTTCATTACATCCACCAATCATAAATCCAAAAACTAAAAATCAAACACATATAGATGTAATTAGACCGATAATATTCATGAAAAATACATTTGATTTGAAAACGGAAGCGTTATCAGTCGATTTGGGGCATTCAGAGCTTCTACCCCTGAAGATTACAGCCATGCGGCTGTAATCAAAAGACTATAGCCGCACGGCTGTAGGTTACAGCCGTGCCCTTGTAGATTACAGCCGTGCAGCCGTAATTATCAGGTGGGGCGGCTGTAACCAGAATTGCTTCCAAAATCGCTAAAAACATAAAATCACAACCTAACAACACCTAGAATGAATAAAAAAAGAGTTTTTAAGGCCTCTCAGAATTACCTTGACTGTGTTCCAGCGTCTTGGATCACCAGAAACGGATTTGGATGTTAGGGAAATGCCTTGCAATCATGAACAACCCGAAAATGTACGTGATCTTCAAAGCCCGAACGGAACCCCAAATCGAATCGGATGAGCGTTTATAGATTAGAACCACTCCAGAAAATTAATCCCTAAAGAATTCAAATTGTTTCTTATTGATTTAATTAAGGATTGTTTAATCATTTTTTACGGAATTGTTTGATTTTCTCTCTTTTTCCCTTTCAAAACTCTAAAAAAACCCTAATTTCTCTATATTTTCTGCCTTCCCTTTCATTATTTTCCTTTTTATACCTCCCCAAATAGGTAAAAAAATCAGAATTTAAGATTGATTTACGTTAATTAGGAAATCTGATGATTACAGCTGCGCGGCTGTAATAGACTACTGCCGTGCGGCTGTAGTGACCAAAGGCTGTAATAGACTACTACCGTATGGCTGTAGTGACCAAATTAGTCTAATTCTACGTTTTTCGCTTTTTCTCTTCGGTTCTTCTAAACACTCACTCGACCTTCTTCCGGGTTCCGTACAAAGACCTGTTATACATATTCGGGTCATCCGAGACATTTCCGATGTTGCCCCAGTTATTCCGAATCAGCTTCACGTTTATCCGTGAAAAAGGTAATAATAGCTTTCATCACCGAGGTTCGAAAAAACCCATGCTCACAGTGCCGTAAATAGAAAGGGTGCTGGAATTAGGGTGATCATAGCAACGCTAGATGGTGAGATCATTCCACTACCAAAGAGGTTGGACTTCTCTATAACCAACAATGGGGCAGAATATGAAGCATGCTTATATGGAATGGAAGCCCTCCTGACACTAGAGGTAGACAATGTCTTGATTGTTGGGGAAGCACAAGGCGACTGGGATTTAAGAGAAGATGCTTTACGGCCCTACTTAGAGCTGTTGTAGTATAGAAAAGGGTTATTTGACTAGTGCAAGTTCAGACATGTTCCTGAGGAGGAAAATAAAATGGCAAATGCACTAGCAACACTGTCCTCCATATGGGAAGATCCGGAAAAGATGCAAATACAGCCTCTGATCATAGCAATTTCCAGGCAACCCTGCTTCAAAATGCATGAAGTGATGGAGTTAACAGCCGAGGAAAAGCCATGGTTCTTTGACATTTATCAGTATGTGAAAGAGGGAAGGTGTCCAGAAGAGGCTAGCATTGCTAACAAGATGTCATTAAGAAGATTAGCCAGCCAGTTTAGAATCTTCGAAGACAAGCTGTACAAGAGAACTGCAAATGGGGTTCTTCTAAGATGTTTGACAGAACGAGAGGCTGAAACAGTAATGCAGCAAGTACATGCAGGGTCCTGCAGGCCGCATATGAATGGGATTGCCATGGCTAGAAAGATAATGAGACAAGGATACTTCTGGATGACAATGCAGTCTGATTATGTGAAGGACGTAAAAAGATGTCATGAGTGCCAAATCCATGCCGATATCAGCCATCTGCCACCGCTTAAGCTACAGAACCTAGTGTCTCCTTGGCCGTTCTTGGCGTGAGGGATTAACATGATTGGAGAAATTCATCCCGCAGCTTCTAACGGCCACAGATTCATAGTGGTTGTAGTCGACTATTTCTCAAAATGGGTAGAAGTAGGATCCTTCTCCAATGTGACAGCTAAGTTGATCATCAAGTTCATTCAGAAGAACATCATCTGTTGATACGGAACCCCTCACCATATAGTGAACGATAACGGGGTGCAATTCCAAGGGGCAACAGCTAAGTTATTTACAGAACATGGCATTAAACATCATAAGTCTTCTCCATGCAGACTGTAGGCTAATGGTGCAGTGGAGGTGGCTAACAAATTAATTAAGAAGATCTTATAAAAAATGGTAACCACCTGTAGAGACTGGGCTGATAAACTGCTATATGCCCTCTAGGGCTACAGGACCAGTGTCAGAGCACCAACCGGCGAGACTCCTTATGCCTTGGTGTATAGGATGGAAACAATGTTGCCAGTGGAAATGGAACTTAAGTCACTCAGAATAGCCTTGGAAGCTCAGCTACCGAAAACGTGATGGGTTCAGGCTAGGTACGAGTAGTTGGTAATATTAGATAAGAAGCGGTTGAAAGCACTAGATTATCTACAGGTGTACCACCGCAGAATGGCTAGAGCCTATAATCAGAAAGTGAAGTATCCCAGATGATAGTTGAAAGCTGGAGATCTGGTTCTGAAACAATTGAGGCATACAAATGTAGATGCCCAGGGGAAATTCAGACCGAATTAGGAAGGCCCATACGTGGTGAAGAAAGTGCTATCGAAGGGTGGTGTAAGCATCACAGACATGGATGGGAATGAATTCGCAAACCCTGTCAACCAAGACCGCCTGAAGCCTTACTATGCTTGAAAATAAAAAAAGGAGTCTGCTAGGTTGAAAACTCAAAAAGGGTGGCCTAGGCAAAAATCAAGACACGAGAGAAAATGATCAGTCAGAAAATCCGTAAGGGACGGCTGGTGCGGATTTTGGTTCTATGTGGAGTGTATACCATTTTGGGAACCAACCTTTTCAAATGTATTCATGTTAATTTCATCATTAAAGTGTGATGTTTTGTTTAGATATGTTCGCATGGTTATATCATAATGCGTAAACAAAGTTATCTCACCTAAACATCCATTTAAAGAAAACACTTTGCATTTAATTGGTTCAAAGGCTCATATTACTTTAAGAAGCAAATGTGTCAAATACATGGAATCTGTAATCTTTTCTTATCCTCTAAATCTAACTTATCATTTCTCAAGGCGACTAGAAATTTTAAAGCAAATTCAAATCCAAATGTCACAGGACCCACAAAAAAGAAAGAAAGAGCTCGCTAAGGTGAAAACCGAAATGGCACCTTAGGAAAAAGTTAGAGCAGCTCGCTGAGCTGAAAACCCATATTGGGCAGTTCAGGAAAATTTTAGAGCACTTCCAGATTTACCATTCCTAGGGGCAGAAAAATGGAACCCTTCCACCATTCACCAGCAGAAACTCTTCCACTATTCTCTAGCGGGATCCTCTGCACTATTCCCTAATGGAACCATCACAAAGAACATGACCACTTTCTCCCCAGCAGTCATCGTACTTCCTTAACAGCCATTGCATATCCCCACGTATCCCCAGCAAAGGTGCAAGAGTCACATCACAAAAAGAATATACTCCCCAGCTAGATCAGTTATAGGTGTGATGTGCTTTCCCTAGCCAGAGGACCGACCCGATCTCCCCAGTAAGAGCGTAGCATTTCAAGGCCAGACGAATAGTGGGAAATGCATCTCCCAGAGTCCATTCGCATATGCATACATTGAAACATGCACACACAAGCATTCAAAACACGCACATACACATGCATACATGCATCATGACCAACCCAAGTGCAGGTATCCAGGGGCAGGGCAATCGAGCCGTATTTATTCTTGATCGAAGTGGCAAAAATTTTGTTCCAAAATTATTGATCAAGGAATAAATACACATCACCAACGCAACCTCAGAAATCCAGCAGATCCGTCGCAGGTAATATAAACCCGGTGACAGGCTCAGATCAGCTTCTCCTCAGAAATCCAGCAGATCCACCATGGGTAACATAAACTCAGTGACAGGCCCAGATTGGCTTCTCCTTAGAAATTCAGCAGATCCACCGTGGGTAATATAGACCTGGTGACAGGCTTAGATCGGCTTCTCTTCAGAAATTCTGCAGATCCGTCGCAGGTAACCTAAAACCGGTGTCAGACCCAGATTTGCTTCCATCTTAACTTCAGCAAGTCCATCGCGGGTAACCTAAACCCGGTGTCAGGCCCTGATTTGCTTCCATCTCAAATCCAGCAGATCCGCCACGGGTAACCTAAACCCGGTGTCAGACCCAGATTTGCTTCCATCTCAACTTCAGTAAGTCCGTCGTGGGTAACCTAAACCTGGTGTCAGGCCCAGATTTGCTTCCATCTCAAATCCAGCAGATCCGCCACGGGTAACCTAAACCCGGTGTCAGGCCCAGATTTGCCTCCATCTCAACTTCAACAGATTCGTCACGGGTAACCTAAACCCGGTGTCAGGCCCAGATTTGCCTCCATCTCAACTTCAACAGATTCGTCACGGGTAACCTAAACCCCGGTGTCAGGCCTAGATTTGCTTACACCCCAAACTTCAGCAAGTCCATCACGAGTAACTAAACCCGGTGTCAGGCCCAGATTTGCTTCAACCTAAAACTACAGCAGATCTGTCGCGGGTAACATAAACCCGATATCAGGCCCAGATCAGCTGCAACTCAGGTATGTCTTTTTATCCTTTCGCTTATGGCCCTTCAATTCACGTTCTTAAATTCCCCTCAGGTAACTTAAACCTGGTATCGGGTATTGAATTTGATCACGTGAGGGGCAGCCGTAAGTGCTAGGTTTTCCCGACCTCTATGATAAGAATTCCTGTATTACCTGTGGAGCAGACGGACACGAATCGGACTTGAAAATGACTAGAATGTAGGCCAAAGTGTCTCAAACGTCCTGAAAACCAAGCTATCCGCGATCCGAAACCCCCGAGAAGGTCCCCTGAGTGTTTTTTAGGGTGAGCGTCGGATTTTTGCAAATTTCAGCCCAGCTCTTGCTAGAGCCACATGGTTGTAGTCTAGAGCCACACAGCTCTAGCATAACTAGAGCCATGCGACTCTAGTGGGTTGAGCCAAGTTGCTCTGTAAAGCAGAGCAACTTGGCTAAGCAGAAGGATTTGGGCCGAAATTTACAGAAAGACAGGTGGCTCATTTATTGTTGGAAACGATTATGAGTGAAGAAGGTATAAAAACCAAAAATTAAATCAAAGTAAGAGAGAGGCAGAAGAAAATCTATCTTAAAGAAAAATTTTTACAGAGAAAAAGAAAGGAAAGGGAGAAGGAGACTGAGAGCAAAAAAGGCCACCAAGACCAAAAAATTGTGACCAAAATCAATACCAAAACATCAATAGGAAGTTCTTTAACCTTTGCACATTGATTCGGGATCATTTCAGATTGATTTTAGGTTATTTCGGATTCGTTTCGGTTTTCGGCTGGTTGAGTATTCAAGGCGAATTTCAAGTTCTCAATCCATTTCTTGATGTTAAACACATCAAAACAATATCAAGGTAAACTCTAAGAGGCCTTAAACCTGTGTACATTGTTTTTTCTTTGCGTTTTCTTCATTTCTGCAACTTTCGGAAACCGGATTTCCCCGAATACAGCCGTATGGTTGTGTGCCCTATGAACACAGCCGCACGGCTATAATTGTAATGAACAGAGCCGGGCGGCTCATGTACCCAGAGCCGCACGGCTGTGTTTTATAGGGGTAGATTCCGAAAACTGCCCCGATCGGTCGAAAATAGTCCGTTTTCCATTTTATGTATTTTGTTGTGATCAATTTCGGCCCAAATATATTCGGATATTGTAAAATTTTGGTTTTCAGATTTCTGTGCACACGGATATTAAGGTTTTCGATTGTTACCGGGTTTTATTTTTTGAATTTCGGGATTGTTCGATCCGAATCGGATCTGTAGTTCAGCATTAGCAGACCCCCAAACCTTATAAATCCTCGCGAAACATCGAAAATAAGCAAAACGGCATTTTCAAAAAATGAGAAAACCATTTTTCGGGTTTCAGGAATCATAGCCGCATGACTGTAGTTTCTGGAATAGGACAGAATTGCGAAACGACCCGTACAGACGTTGTCGCGTGATGCTGTTTTCGAATTCAAATTACTTTTGGCGTGTTTACTGCTTTCTGGACCCTAGATGGATGCTGAATTTAGGAAAACCCATACAAACAGAATCCCGAGTTTTGGAATAACAGACCCGCTAAATGAAAAAGTTTGCATGAAATCGAGCCAAATAATTTCCTAAAAATTGATTTTCCAGCTTAAAAATTACAGGGCGTTTCAAAACCGTTTTCCAGGTCTAACCAGTCTGACTGATCGGGTCGACCCGGTTACCCCCTAAATGCATGCCCCCGTTCCTGAAATCCCAATTCTGTCCTACTGTGAGTCCTATCTGTGCTTGTAATATAAAATTGTGCTATTTATTTTTCTATTTTTATTATTTTTACTGTAATTAATAGATTATTCCGTGTATTCTAGGCGATTGTAATTTTCTAGATATTGGTGTATTCTAGGCGTTTGTAAAGTGAGGTCGAGAGTTTTTATTTTTATTCGATTTGGTTGTATAAGCGGCCTCTATTATTTTTGTATAATTTGAATACATGGTTTATTTTTCTGTAATTTTATTTCTGTCATTTGCCTAAGTAAGGATTGATAAATATAAACGAAATTGGGATAGAGAAAGATAATAAAGCGAATTAAATATGGTAATATAAATTGTAAAGTGAAAGCAAGCTCGAGGTTAAAGTAAGTCACTTGCCCGAACCCTAAATCTATGGATTAGGTATAGTAGTATACCCTTGGTAGGGAGCTGTATCGGAATTTCCAGGATGAGCTGATCTAGGTGGCGACTCTATCACTGATCTTGGAATTTAAGTTTCGAGGACTTTAAGTTAAAACGGGAAAATGTTTTCTAGAAAGGGATTTCCAAAATCAAACCCATGATTTTTCCAAGATAAACAAAACCCGTTTTTCCACCAAAATCTAAACGAACGAAAACGTTTTTCTCCGGTTAGCTTCGTCGCGTCCCGCCTATTCCATTTAGAAAACGGTCGTCCACTCATAGTCGCAATTTAATATTTTTTTTATAAAAAAAAACGTCATTTACTTTGAGGAAATAATAGATTTTTAATGTTGCTAGATATAGACATTTATATAATTATATGTCGTAGACTTAGAGATTTTTTTTCATTGAAGTGCCATTGTATTTAGGATGTTTATGCATAAAAATGTCATTATATTGAAGACGCGTTGATATCTATATGTCGCACTTTAATGACACTTTTTAGTCAAGAAATGACATCTTATTTGGGACAAAATAAATACGTAGTGTGGCCAAATGTGGATGCAAATATAATTATATGTCAAGAACTTGTAGATGCTTTTTTATTGAAATGTCCTAAATTCAAGACGTAATGAATATTTTCTAAAGTGAAATAACAACACAAAAAAAGTACGTGTGGCTAACTTAGGATGCTTTATTAAAACATCATGAAAATGTTTAAATTTATTATTAAATAATACGATAGATTTAATGAAGTTAAAAATATAAACGTTGCCAGCATGACAACGCCTTTCATATGAAATGGCAACACAATTTGATTTACCAACACAATATTAATGTGTCGTTAAAAATTACAACACACGATTTAACGACACATGTAACGACATTTTGAAAAGCGTTGGTAAACGTTTAAAGATGATGAAAAGCGTCATCAAAAGCTAAATTTTTGCGTTGTTATAGACCCTTTTTTTTCGTAATGAATAGATTCATAGTTGTGATTGGGTCTGATTATATTATCATTGGAACAATTCATATGCATCTATAAAATATTTCACTATTCAGCTAGAAAAGATTACCAATTCATAATGCATAGTTCATATTAGGACTTTGTTTACCTGTGACCTAATGTTTCAAATATTTCCAAGTTACAGGTGATCTACATTGGTGATGAGGAATATGCTATTTTGTTATCTGAAGTCAATAGAGCTACACACAAAAAACTGAAAAAACGAACCATAACCAAACCGAAAATCAGATTAACCAAAATCGATGGACTAGTGCATAGTTTTTCATTTTAAAATTTTCAGTTTTTGGTTTTCGATTTCAGTTTCAAAACTTTGTTTCCAAAGTTCATGTGGACTCGGTTAACTTTTGTGTGTGTGTGTGTATATATATATATATATATATATATATATATATATATATATATATATATATATATATATATATATATATATATATATATATATATATATATATATATATATATATATATATATATGGATGAGTCTATATAAATTTCTCTAATTTTAATCAATTTGCAGTATTGGTATAGCAATTGATGATGAGATCGATACTCATCCAATTAAACTGTACTTGTAGTGTGCCTTTGCTTAACCAATAGTTCACTGACTAAATTCAAGTAGTTTGTATTTAATCAAAACTTTATTTTAAAAGGATAATCTAGTGGAATGCAAATACAAAAATAATGTTGTCTCTGCTGATCAATGGCTAACACATATAAATGAATGTTTAACAGTTGGAATTTTATTAGTTTAAATTTAAATTTCTAGATGTTTCTAGTAAGTATATTACTATATTCAATTAATTTGAAATGTTTTAGTATTCTCGTTCCTAAGGGGTAATATCTCGTCTTAATGAAATTTGAATTTTGTACCTCTAAGGAGATATCTTTACGAACAATTATATCTGGATAGACAATTAATTTAATTTTTATAAATTAATTAATGGTTAATAATCAAATTAAAAAAATTAATTTAATTTTTATAATCAGTTAATGGTTAATAATTAATTAAATAAAATGTTAACTGACTGAAATTATTGGTACTCTTTTCCACAACCATCTAATACCTCGTTAAACACTGCTCCACCTCCTGGCTATGAGTCTGCTGCCACAAATCCTTATTTTCAATCTCCCCAATTTTCTCCTCAAACCCATACCTTTACAAATAACCCCTCTATCATTACACCGGTTTCAAATCGCCCAACAAAACCCTCGGCCTCTTTCAGTTTTCACCCGTGAATTTCGATTACCCTTACACCCAAAAACTATGTTGCTTGGCAAACTCAAATGAAGACTACTTTAGAATCCTTTGGTGCTTACGGTTATATCACTGGGGATATTGCTATGCCTGAATCGAATATTGGTGATCTTGAAAATCCTTTATTCCATCAATAGGCACAGTGTGATAAGGTGGTATTATCCTGGATTTACTCCTCCATTTCAGATGAGGTTTTTCCTTTAATTAATGGGCTACTGACCTCTTGGTCGGTATGAGACGTATTACATTATGCTTTCGACTCGATGACTCCTGCTCGCCAAATGCAGTTGAGCATTGAAATGCAAGAACTTAAGAAGAATGATATGACCATGGCAGAATATCTCAAGAAAATGAAAGCCATGTATGATGAGATGGATGTTACTGGGAACACTATTGCTTTTGTCACATTCGCCACTTATATTTACAAAATCTTGGTCCTAATTATCATGGAATTGTTGCTGCCTTGAATGCACAATAGGGCTTGGATCTGGATTTTTGGAAATTATATAGTCAACTCACCTCTCATGAGGTACTATTGCAAAGTTCACAACCTACCCTAGAAGCAAATGTTGCTTATCGTCCTCCGGTGAAACATCTAGAAACTCAGCCTTAACAGTCTCATAAACAGAAAGGATCCTGTCATATCTGTGGTGATGTCAACCATTGGGCTAATAAATGTCCTCAATGCCAATATAAGGGCTCTCGTGGGTCTAAGATTTCAGGCTATTGCCCTCAAGCGCATATGGCATGGAATGTAGCTCCACCAGAAATGTTACCCAATACTAGATATTTGAATCATTCTATGGCTCCTACTGCTTTTCATCAGCCATGGTACCCTGATACGGGTGCCACTCATCATATGACTGCTGATGGAACCCTTTTACAACAACCGGTACCATATCATGGTAAGGTTGCAATATATGTCGGTAATGGTCAAAGTTTGCCAGTTTCACACACTGGAAATTTAAAAATAGCCAAAATTCATTTAAAAGATGTCCTACTTGTACCAAAATTGACAAAATCCTTATTATCCATTTAGTAATTTACTAAAGATAACTCGTGCTTCTTTGAATTTTGGCCTGATCATTTTCTTATTAATGTTCAGGTCAGGAGGGAAATCCGGTTGCGAGGACCGAGTAGGGATGGTTTTTATATGATGCCTAGTAACCTAAAGCAAGCCTTGATTGGTGAGAAGACTCCGTTTGAGTAGTGGCATGCAAAACTAGGGCATTGTCAATCCAAGAATGTGGGCTTAGTTTTGAATAAAAATAATATCGAGTCTGTGTCTTTAAATTTCTCTTCTAATTCTTATCCATTAGGAAAGATGTCTAAGTCAAATTTGAAATTTGTTAGTCAGTCTAGTAGCTTTCCATTTGAGTCTATACATTCTGATGTTTGGGGTCCCACCCTGGTCTTGATCACAGTTATTTTCTTATTTTTGTCGACGAATTTACTCGCTTTACATGGATATATTTTTTAAAACAAAAAAAGTGATGTGTATGATGCTTTTCTTCAGTTTCATGCCATGCTTACAACTCAATTTGCAGCAAACAAAAACAATTTCCAATTTGATTTTGGAGGCGAATTTCAAAAAATTCAACCATTTTTTAAAAAGCATGGAATTCTTCACAAAATTGCTTGTCCTCATACCCATGAGCAAAATGGAACCTCCGAAAGGAAAATACTTCATATCATTGACACATCCCTCACTCTCTTAGCCCATGCACCCCTTCCTTTAAAATATTGGAATTATGCTGTCATTCACAGCATGACTAATAAATTGCTTACCAACATCTGTTCTTCAAAATGAGTCTCCATTTTTTTGCCTCTTCAAGAAAAATCCTGAATACAAAAAATTTCATGTGTTCGGTTGTCATATTTTTCCTATCCTACGACCTTATAACAAACACAAATTCGATTATCATTCAAAATATGTTTATCTTGGTCCACGTCTAACCATTCTAGTGATATTTACCTTGATCTTGATAGTAACAGAATTTGCTTTTGCAAACATGTCGAATTTCGAGAGAATGAATTCCATACTTCTAAGGCTTTCCTTCAGTCGCAAGCTACTACTTAGTCTAGAGAGCACCAAACAAGGCCATAGGTATCACATGGCCCATCCGTACTTGGCCCAGCTCCGACACAATTCTCGTGCTTATCATGTAACCTTTCTTCCCATTTGAATAATTATCTCAAGTCATATTCCACTAAATCTGCCTCCTCTCATCCGAATTTCAATTTCAAATTGCCCCATCCAAATTTCACTCATCCTAATCATTTACCAAATTCAAATTCACCTACCACCTAATCATCTTACCCCATTTCCCATGCACCTCCTACGTGTCCTCTCTTTACTACTATCTCAACCCCTCTTAACCACCTTAATTTTTGAAAATCTAACTCTTTTCCTATCCCAACCATAACACCACCCTCAGTTTTAAATTCAATTTCAAACTCTTCACCTGTCAATCTCAATCTGCCATTTATCTCCTTATCCTCTTGTCCTTCAATTTCCAATTTCAAATCCTCCTTCACCTCATTCTAATCAAACCTTGACTTTGAATTTTGAAGCTGCGCCTACTGCCACTTCTCCTCTACCTTCCGTGTCCCACACAGATAATTTCTCTCCTTCTTCTACTTTTATTCGACCGCCTACCCTAGCCCGTGCACCTAATGTTAACCCCACCCAATGCCAAACTTAACGGCACCATGCAATGCAATTGAATCCCTTACTCTCAATTCTAGATGCAAATTCTCTACCCTTCTGGCTTAACAACCAACCTGTATAGAGGACTCTTCTAGATTTAACAAGGCAAATAAATTTCCAGAATGGCATAATGCAATGTCACTTGAAATTAAGGCACTTCTTGATAACAATACCTGGTACCTTGTTCCTCGTACGGCTGATAGAAATATCGTAAGTTGTAAGTGGCTCTATCGAGTTAAAAGAAATGGTGGCTCTATCGAGTTAAAAGAAATGTGGATGGCTTTGTTAAGCGCTATAAAGCGCGTTTAGTTGCTTAGCGATTTACACAATAATCAAGCCTTGATTATAAGGAGACGTTCAGTCCTGTAATTAAAGCAACAACAATTCGTATTGTTTTTGCACTTGTAGCCTCAAAAGGATGGTTTATTAACCAACTAGATGTTTCAAATGCATTCTTGCATGGAAACCTTTCTGAAACCATTTCCATTGAACAACCTCAGGGATTTGTTGATAAGCATAGACCTGATCATGTATGTCTCCTTAAAAAATCTTTGTATGGCCTTAAACAGGCACCTAGAGAGTGGTTTACCAGATTGAAGGAGTTCCTTCACAGCATTGGGTTTAATATGTCCCTGGCCGATCAATCCTTATTTATAAAATCTTCTAACACTGACAAACTTTTTGTTTTGTGTTATGTGGATGATATTTTGATTACAGGAACCAACATGGAACTCATCAATCGCACGATCACTGCCATTGAGCAAAAGTTTCCTATCTGAAATTTGGGACATGCATTGTACTTCCTTGGTCTTTAGATTCACTACTCACACAAGGGCATTCACTTATCTCATACCAAATATGTGTATGATTTATTAGAACGAGCGAAAATGCAGATATGTAAACCTTGTCTATCTCCAATGGCCACCACCCCAAACCACTCCAAAATTCTTGGCACACCTCTTAAATCGGGTGATGAATACTGAAAAATTTTGGGAGCACTTCAATATCTCACCATTACTCTCCCTGACCTAGCCTTATCCATTAATAAATTATGTCAATTCATGCACAGTCCCACTGATGAACACTGGAGAAGCGTTAAACGTGTTTTATGCTATATCTAAGGATCTTCTGATTTTGGAATTCTTTTATCATCATCAGCTGCCAAATTGATACATTGTTACTCGGATAGTGATTGGGGAGGATGCCCGGATTATCGTCGATCCACTAGAGCCTACTGTATTTATTTTGGCAAAAGTTTAATCTCATGGCAAACGAAAAAGCATCCAACCATTGCCCAGTCATCAACTGAAAATGAATACAAAGCTATTGCAAATGGTATAGCTGAATTACTTTGGCTTCGTTCCCTGTTCTCTGGACTTGGTTATCCCATTCCTAGCCCAGTTCAACTATGGTGTGACAATGTCGGTGCTATCTTACTGCCAATTCACTATTCCACGCTCGCACAAAACACAGCAAACATGACTATCATTTTGTGCGAGAACAGGTTGCCAATGGCTTTTTACAAGTTCGGTATATTCCTACTGAAGACCAAGTAACGGATGTCTTAACCAAGCCTTTGTTAAGTGCATAATTTACTCTGCTTCGAGATTGCTTATCCATGTGCCCTCGCCAAGGGCTTGTGATAGAAATTGTTAAATTCAATTTCAAATGTTTATTTATCTTGTAATTTGTATTCACGTACATATAGGTAGTGTTAGTTTAGTCTATCTCAAATACTTGTATATATAAGTCTTAATTAATGGTATCAATCCAATTCAATTACTGTCAAGATTATCTTCTCAATTAGCACTTAACAGTTAAAACTATTTAATGATTAATCGATCGAGTAAGTCCAAATTGATTGATTAATCGAGAATGTGAAACCCTAGAAACCAAAGCAAATCAACATGTATATAACAATATTTCATTCATCCACTGTAGGTTAATTTCAGTGATATTAATTATTGTTATTGATACTTATTTTCATATTATTACTAGCTGTAGCTATTCAAATAATTGATAGGGGTGTGATCTTCTTTGTTTTGCTATTGTTCATTAACCTCATTTGCGAAGAACCAATATATCTTCATTTTTCTCCCTCTATAAAAATTCATATATATTTATTTTTTCTCAAAGAAGCTAAGGAACAAAGGATTTTGGAATAGTTTATTAAATTTATTATATATAATAGAACACTTTATTTGTGACAGTAAATTCACTTTCTAAAATTTGGAAATTCAAATAAGTGATAACTAATTAAATTAGTCTGACTATAAATGGTTATTTCAAATTTATGTTGAGAGAATTTATGCAGTAACTTCACTACTTTCACTCTATTTTCTCAGATAAGTCGTCAAGTAAATTATGAAAAAATATTTACACTAAACTTATTGGTGCTTCTTTTTATTAATTATGGCATTTATGTATAAAATATACTATTTTATTAGGGTAAACTTTTAAGAAGTACCGCATAATTTCACTGATTTTCAATTCGAGTGCAATGGAATTTTCTTTAAAAAAAAAAAAAAAACCCAGGACTGTGATTTTAAAAGTTAGCAAAAAAAAAAAATAATAGCTAACATTAAATCATGACATGAAAAATAGCATTTTTGTCTATTTTGAACTGAAAATTTTCATGTTAGTTAATAAAAATATAATATATCTTAGTGATAAAGTTTGAAAAAGTGCACATATTTTTTTTAATTAAATAATGATAATAAATTTAAAAAAAAAATTATAACAAAATGAAAAGTTTCTGAAAAATATTGAAATTTTAATGTAAAATTCTTAAATAATTTGGGTAAACTATTGGAATGCTAAATGGACGAAAATACTCTCTGCCGCATTATTATTTTTAACGAAAAAATATTAGTTATCCTTTTTTTTTTATCACAGTTGAAACCACAATCCTCGTTAATTTTGAAAAAAAAAAATTTTATTTTTCTCGTTTTAAAAATGAGTGAAACCATAGATTACGTTTTTTAAGTTTACCCGTTTAATTACATCTTTTATAATTTTAAGTGACACACCTCTATTTGCAAATTTTAGTTTGGATTGATTTTGAAGGAATTGAATTTAACTGAATTCTATTTTTATAAATCTCTTAAAAAAATTTCAAAAAAAAGTGTAATTGCTACTTTTAGAAAATAATTTAATATATCATATTGTAAACCAAATAAAATTTTGATTGAATTAATGTTTGAACATATTTTGTTCCCAACTATGATATAAATTCTTCTTTATAATTTCGGACCTCATTCATAATTAAAATATAAAAATAAAATTATGTGTAATATCATTATCAATCTTTAACGCTATGGTCGAATAGTGTCATTATTTCCAATTATCAAAGTATCATTATATATCTAAATGTAATTTTCACGTACTTGACAATTATTGATTCAAATATATTGCAAAGTTTTGGTGTATAATTTATGAATGTACGTATGATTTTTATCTTTGATCTCAATCATTCCAAAATAGTTTAACTAAATAGATTAGCAATCATGTACGTGATTATTATTATTATTATTATTATTATTATTATTATTATTATTATTATTATTATTGATGTTTGTGTTGTTTGTAGTTTATAAAATATGGATAAGTGACAGGAAGTAGTAAGGAACGCAAGAAATATGAAGATAAAGTAGGTTAAATGTTAGGAAGATTCAACGAATAACTATGATTTTAAGTCAATAGATGGAGATTTTATGTTGGAGTCCGCATTGATGAAGCCATATGTAATCTTGCAAGTTCCTTTATGTCTTTTAGATTTTCCCTCATCATAGGCTAAATACTTTAAACTTTTTCTATATAATAATAATAATAATAATAATAAAAAGCTAAGGATGCTCTATTATGAAATTTTTCGATGGTCACCTTTTTGTATAAAATTTTGTAACCTTTTTATAAGCTCGAAATAATCTTTATAGTGGAATGATATTAGTTTTTGTGCGTCTTTAATCTAACACAATCTCAATCTTGTTATTATGAAGCGTTTATCAAAGTAAAAAAATATAGTTATTTGGGATAATATAAAAATAAATTTCGCGGTTTGATCAATTGCAAAATAGGATGTGTAGTTTAAAATTCCATAAATTGAGACATATAATTTAGTTCGTTAATAAAGATAGTCCCAAACTTACCTGATGCTTTTTCGAAGTTCAAGCACCAAACTTATCCGGTATTTTTTTTACAAGCTCAAATACCAAAATTTTACAAACTTTGTTAATCACACTATCAACAAAGTAAACCCCTTCACAAAACCTTGTGTGAAAATACAATACTCTTAAAAATGAATATTTGAAAGAATGAAACAAGGATGAATCTTTTTCTCTCTTGATTTCTCTTTCAAGGAATTGTGGAAGACTTGAAAGATAGCTTGTATATTGTGTGAATGTTGATAAGTCTCCCATTTTTGACAATTTCAATTCTTCTAGTTTACATAGGACTTGGAGAAGCTTATCAGAAGATGAAGTAGCCGTTGGACATAGCTCTTAAAGGTAATATGACCATTGCATTGCAGATCTTGAAGGAGTACTAGCCGTTGGAGCTCCTGAAGGAAAATGTGGCCATTGGTTGAAGCTTGTAAATGGAATATGATTGTTGTATTTAGCTCCTGAACAAGATATGGCCGTTGCTTTGAGGTCTTGAATATATTATGGCTGTTGGTTCTAGCTTATAAGCAAGATGTAGTCTTTAGAGATTTTGAAATCTTGTGATGAGTGACTACTTGTAGATCTTGAAGCAATTTTCTCCTTCTGACCAATGAAGCTTGTATCTGTTGAATTATTTTCCTTCATCTCTTGATCAACTTGTTAATCATTTGAACTCCTGATGCTTTAACAACCTTAAGTTTTGTTGATGTCCTTTTTATTGATGTAGCTTCTTCTTTATTATATTCATAATTTACTTCTTTATTATTTACAACATAATTATAATAATATTAAAGTATGATTTCTCTATTTATCATTTATGTCAACTTTTCAAATTATTGTTATCATCGAAACACAATTCAACAACTTTCCTCCCTTATCCCCTTAGATCCAAAATGTTTGTCCTCTTTCCTTTGCCTATGCTGGGCAAATTTTTTTTTTTTTTTTTTTTTTTGGTCTAGGATAAGAGCCGTGCGGTTCTAAATTAAAGTCGTTCGGCTCAAAGATAAGCCATGCAGCTTTCAATCAGGCTCAAAAATTTTGCTTTTCAAATTGCTTTCACGGTCTTTTGAATAGAGCTGCACAGCTCTAAGTAAGTCGTGGGACCTAACATGAGCCGTGCGGCTCGAACTGAAAATAGGTTTTAGGCCGTTGGTCTATAAGACGATTCTCGAGTTTGTTCATGAGCTCATTCGATGTCCGTTTTCATCATTCAAACCGATTCCTGTAGAAAACTCGATGCAAAGTATAACTAATTCGGTTTTCATCACTGATGTTGGAAAAATCCATGCTCACATGCTGCTCCTAGTGTAGTTAAATTCAGCACTGGCCAAGTTATCTTGGGGTGAATTTGAGTACACGATAACAAGCACAGTGAACGAGAGAAAGAAAGGCTTACCTGTTGGTACGAAGTTCGAACAACATCTTACTTGCCGATACAATTGAAATCACCTTGCAAGATTCGAGATAATTAAGTTCGATTCGTGATAAAATTCATGTTTGAAATATCCCCTGGATAAGATTTGGGAAGACGCCACATTAGGCAAGTAAAGGTTGCTACACTGAGCAGCTAGGATAAATGCCACACCGGGTAAGTTGTTACACTAAGCAGCTAGGATAAATGCCACGCTAGGCAAGTAAGGGTTGCTACCTTGAGTAGATAGGATAAATGCCATGATGGGTGAGTAAGGGTTGCTATGCTAAGCAGATAAGATAAATGCCATGTTGGGTGATTAAAGGTTGCTACGTTGAGTAGATAGGATAAATGCTACGCTGGGTGAGTAAGGGTTGCTATGTTGAGCAGATATGATAAATGCCATAGTGGGCGAGTAAGGGTTGCTACATTGAGCAGACAGGATAAATGCCACACCGGCGAGTACATGTTGCTACACTGAGCAATTATTGGTGTAGATGTCACATAGGGCAAGTAAATGTTGCTACGCTGAGCAATTATTGGTTAAATGCCATGTTGGGCGAGTAAATGTTGTTACGTTGAGCAGTTATTGGTGTAGTGGTTGTGCTAAACCTGTTACCTGCACTCATTCTATTTATTTTCACTGTGCTAAGCAATTTTATTGATATAGGATCCGTGTGTGAGCACGGGTTTTCCCGACCTCTGTGATGAGAACTCTTTGTTGCTCTCTGTTAAGCAGTCGGACCCCGAAAAGAGCAGAATGTCGCCTGGAATGTCTCGAATTTTCTGAAAACTGGGCAATCCTCGATCCGAAACCCTGAGAAAGGTCCCCCGGGTAGTTTTAGGGTTTTAGGGTGCGTGTCAATTTTTTGCATTTTTGCCCCTCGGCTCTACCTAGAGCCGGGCTGCTCTAGTGCAAACCAGAGCCAGCCGGCCCTAGTAGGTTGGACAAGTTGCTCTACAAAGCAAAGCAACTTGTCCTGAAGCCGAATTCGATGAAATTGAAAAAATCGAAGATGGCGCAATTAATTTGTGAAATGATTTCGTTGATGTGAGATATAAAAGAAAAAAGAAAAATCAATCAGTGGGGGGGATTTTTTTTTTTTTGTTTAGCTGAAAGCAAGAAAGAAGCCAAGAAAAAGAAAAAAAAAGGTTACAGAGAGATAGGAGGAGAAGAAGGAGAGAAAGGAGAAAAAGAAAATCTTTAATTTCCTAACCTGAACTCATTGCTTAATCGTCCTATAACTCGTCCCGATCACTACTCATTGCTTCGTACACATTTTCGATTTCGTTTCAGATTCGTTTTCGGGATTTTGGGATATTCGAAGATTCAAGTCACATTCTTAATTTTCAATCTGTTTCTTCATATCCAATACACTGGAACAGCATCAAGGTAAACTCTGAAAGGCTTTCAACTTGTGTTCATTGCATTTTCCGTGTGATTTTTCTCTGTTTTCTCAATTTTCGGAAAACTGGTTACCCGAATATAGCCGTACGGCTCTGTTCTCCAAGAACAGAGCCGCACAGCTTTGTCTCTCTGGAACAGAGCCGCCCGGCTCTAACCATAGAGCCACGCGGCTATGTTCCTCCCAGGCGAAAACCCGAAATTGCCCGATCGGCCAAAAATAGCCCGTTTTCTATTTTAATGCATTCTGTTATGATATTTTTCGGCCTAAAAATATTCGTACTTTATTTTAGCTTCCGTTTTCGGATTTCTATGCGTACGGATATTAGATTTTTGGTTTTCCCTAGATTTTATTTTCTGATTTCGGGGTTGTTCGATCCTATTCAGGTCCGTAGTCCAGCATCAGTGGACCCCCGAACCCTATAAAATCTTCAGGAAATACTGAAAATGAGCAAAATAATGATTTTTCGAAAAAACAAGAAAATCAGTTTTGGGTCCGGGTATTACAGCCGCCCAGCTCTAACCAGAGCTGCCCGGCTCTGGTTACAGCAGCGAGGCTGTAGTTCCCGGAAAAGATAGAATCACAGAACAACCTGTACGGATGTCATTGCACGATGCTGTTTTCGAATTCAGACTGTTTTTGGTGTGTTTACTACTTTTTGGATCCTAGATATTTGTAAAAATTAGGAAACCCACATGTACGGAATCCCGAGTTCCGGGATAACAGACCTGCTGAAATATGAAAATTTGCATGAAATTGAGCCAAATAATTTTCTAAAACTGCTTTTCAGCACAAAAATCTACAGGGCGTTTCAAAACCCTTTTTCAGGTCTAACCGGTCTGACCGGTCGGGTCAACTCGGTTACCTCCTAAATGCATGCCCCCTTATTCTAAAAATCCCAATTCTGTTCTGATTTGAGTCCTATTCGTGTTGTGCCGTAAATTGTGCTAACCGTTGCAGCATTTATTTTTATTATTTTTGCTGTAATTAATAGATTAATTCATGCATTTAGGCATTTGTAATGTTTAGATCCTCGTGTATTCTAGGTGCTTGTAAATGTGAGGACGAGAGTTTTTATTTTTATTCAATTTGGTTGTATAAGCGGCCTCTGTTATTCTTTTTGTATAATTTGTGTGTGTGTGATTTATTTTTCCGCAATTTAATTCTGTTATTTGCTTGAGCACGAGCTAATAAAATAAACGAAATTGTGTAGGGAAAAGATCATAACTTGAATAAATATGGTAATATAAATTATAAATTGAATACGAGCTCGAGGTTGAATAGGTAAGTTGCCCAAACCCTAAATCTCTAAATTAGGTACAGTAATCTGCGCTCGGTAGGGAGCTGTACCAGAATTTCCCGGATGAGCTGATCCAGGTGGCGACTCTGTCACTGATATTGAAATTTAGGTTTTGAGGTCTTTAAGTTATAAATCCGGAAAATGTTTTCTATAAAAAGAATTTCTAAAACAAATGAATGATATTCCCTAAAGCAAGATAAATGAAAACTCGTTTTCCAAAACATCACGAGAACCTAGTTTTCGAAAACCCCCAGTTCGCTTCACTGCGTCCCTCTTTTTAGGTCGTCCGCTCACAGTGGTGACTCCGCTGGGGATTTCTAAAAGTTTTTCTTAAAAGTTTTCATAAAAACTTAAGGAACTTAGGCAACTACTGAAATATAACCTCGCTTGTATTCATTTGTCAATTTGTAAATGCCATATATATTCGTGCATTGTATATCATGCATTTTCTTCTTCTCAACCCCTTAAATACACTGATCAGCCCCATTTTACCTAAGAAAGTGGACTAGCTCTTCCGCCAAGATTGGAGACACCCGATGTGGTAAACCACCCATAGCACCGCATGACCTTACATCGTGTTCTACGGTGGGGAAGTGTATATTCGCTATGGAAACCTGTACAACCCTTGGTTTGGTCTTTGACCCACATATAGTGGCTTAGTAACTTCCCCTAGGATTACCAAAACATAAATATAAAATTGAACAATTGAGTGTGCGCCTTTGGTATCCCCCGTTGATGCCAAAGAGACCCAATACCTAGGAAGAATGTGAGACCAATCGAAAGGAAAAATAAGGTTGGAAGGGAGAGCATATTTTTGCATGTGCTAACGTTTGTTCCATGGTGATTTTTCTTTTCACCTTTCCACGAAGCATCAACGAGCATAATCATTCGTGTGCCATTTCTAATCACATTTTGTCGTGCAGCCATCTTTTTACATATACATACGTATGGCATCTGTGCTAACCACGTCTTCGTGCAACCACGACATTTTGTTCGCATGCCATATACATCTCTTGTGCCAACATTTTCATAGAACATACACGACATCATTTCATGTGACATTCCTAACCACGTTTTTTGTAGCCACTTGCATTTTACGTGACATACACATTCATTCCATTTCATCCCATTTCATCTAATAGGGGATGTTCTGAGAATACCTATCACGACCATCTCATTTCATACCATGTCGGGTACCCCAAAACTACCCTGTAGTCTGCCTGAATGCTAGTTTGCACTCGGCCATTCCATTATATCATATCATTCACTAGAAAATCACAAAGATCTTAGGCCTCGTTGTATGGCAAGTCACACAAAGACATAACATTACATCATCCCCATTTCATGTCCACTTATTATTGGTGTCTCAGTGATGCCGAAATCTTGCTTGTGTGTCACAATCCACATCAGATTTATTCCATGACATTAATAGCTCATTCGAGGTACTCCAAGAGTGCCGAATTTTTATGCACATAGGAACATTTCATAACATTAATAATCCATGCAAGGTGTTCCACGAATGCTGAACCTCTGTCCGTGTTCCCGCTTACACGCGACTTATTTACAACACATTCCATATTAGATGCCCCAAAAGCATCAGAACTCTGTCCAAGGAACAGCTTCCATATGAGCATTTCATGCCATTTCATTTTAACCCATAAAGCGTCGAACCTCTATCCGTTGTCGGTACACACGTGACCATTTCATAACATCCGTCAGGTGCCCCAAAAGGCGCCCAACCTCTGTCCATGTGACGGTTCACAAGTGACAATTCTTGCATTGTCTTTTGCATAGTTTTGGGCATTCTTGGAATGTCTGAAATAGGAACAAAGGAAACCATATTCATTATCATCTTCATTCACAAAACATCATCCAACCACGATCATCCCACGACCATACCACACATGCCATTTAGTATGTTGTGTCTAGGGCATAACATTCATCCGTGATGCTAACCCTATACCGAATGTGCAGTTTGGAGTAGAACTTTGAAGCGACTAGTACTAGCTGGTTTAGGGTCTGGTCAATCAGTTTAGTCAGTTCAGAAAGAGTCAGACACCGTGGAGGAAGTTAGGGTCAGTTTAGATTCAGATTCAGAGCAAGAGTTTGGGGGACAGTTGCCTTCCTTGCCTGTTGATAATCAATTTATGTTGGAAGAAACAAGCAGAACATAAATGGCTCAAGGTGGGAATGGTGGAAATCCACCCTTTAACATGAATGCATTCATGACTGCTTTTCTGAATTCGGATTAGTTCAAGGCTACCATCAGGGAGCAAGTGCAGACCGTGGTGACTGCCTCCGTGGGCCAGACTAGTCAGCAAGCCTAAGCCCCAGTCAAGAATGAGGGGAATGTCATTCAGGGGGGTCCTAATTTAGGAAAGAACATCCCTGGTAGTAGCAGGGTGGTCATCCCACCTTAGGAGACTGATCACCATTCTGAGAAGGACGAGGCCTTTGAAAGGGCTAGGGAGGCTTCGATTGAGACAGCCACAGAAAGGCGCCTTAAAGAGAAATTCTCCGACTTTAAAGCACTATTGCCGAAGCTGAAGGAGATGGTGTATTATTAGCCTGTTAAGTGCGCGAATCCATCTACTTTATCGGCAGAAGGGGGAGAGCCGCTCCCAGTTGGGTTTCATATGCCATATTTGCCCCCGTACACTGGGGAAGGTCCACCGGAAGCTCACCTGGATAGCTATGTGAGAATTATGTCTAGCTTGGGGATCGGAAAGGTCCATTTGCTGAATCTGTTTCCAACCACCTTGCGAGGTGCAGCAGCCAAGTGGTATCTGAAGACACCAATCCAAACCTGTTCCACCTGGGAGGATCTGTCTGAGGCATTTGTGAAACAATATGCCTACAATACTCAGGTTGAAACTACACTGGAAGACCTAGAAAGAATCCATCAGAGGCCTAATGAATCCTTCTCGGCATATTACAAGAGATGGATGGATGTGCAACTATTGGTGGACGGGGCTCCTAAACTGGAATCTCTCATTGTGAAGCTTGTTGATGGTAGCTGTCCGCCTTACAAGAGAAAATGAAGCTGAAGAGGTTCCACTCCTTCAATGATATTGTGGATTTTGCTAAACACATTGAGAGATATGCAGAAGAAGATCAGATGATTAGACAGGGTTCAGGTACTTACCGGGGTAGCCAGGGATATTCTCAGGGGTACAAGGCCAGTGGTTTCATAACCACCTCATCAGGGTCTAGTTCAAAACCGGCCCAGACTGCAGCGACAGGTCGGGTACGAGAGGCAGATGTAGTAGCAGTAGCCCAGGGCAGATAGTCAAGGGCCCCTCCAAGACTCACAAACCAGTGGGTCAACACCTTAGGCCGTATTTTTGCCAAATGCAGAAAGGTTGGTTTGTTACAAAGTGTGAAGCCGTATGTTCCTCCTGCTGAAACAGATAAAGACAATTATTGTGCCTACCATGTGACAGCGGGTCACTGCACCAATGAATGTACCGGTCTGATAAGGGCTATTCAAAGGCTGGTCACTGAGGGGAAAATTATGGAGCCCGTATTGAAACCGAATGTTCAGAAAAACCCTTTGCCAAATTTCAGGGGCCAAGTTAGCATGGTTCAGTCTGGGATACCGGCCAATAGTGTGTTTGCTCAGATAATTAGGCCAATAAGAGCATCCAAGTAGTTACGGCTGAAGGAGGGGAGGAAGAGCCAGAGGAGACTGAAGCGCAGACATCTGTGGTATAGAATAAGCAAGGCCCGATTGACTTGGATGACATTGATTTAGGGGATGATGACGAAGACTTTAGGTTCGAGGAGCCAAAGCTGATATATCCGGTGGAGACAAGGCGGGGAACAGTGGTCTCAAAAGATGGCCCGGTCATGCACATCACCTGGAGTGGCAGGGTTTACCAACCTGTTAATGTGGCTCCTCAGGTGCCACCTAGAAGGAACAACCTAGTTGCTGAAATAGACACCGCTGCTCAGGGATGAGAGCAAGCAAGAGGATACCGTAGTTGAGCAGTTGAGAAGAACACTTACCCGTGCAAGCATATGGCACCTTCTCATGGAATCCAAGAGGCACCGTGAGGTGGTAGTGAAGTAATTGATGGAAATGGAAGCAAACCCTACTATGTCCCCGGACGAAGTGTGTGCTGTGATTAAAGGGGTCGACCTGAAAGCCAATCGGGCCCCAAAAATTAGTTTTGGGATATCTAACTTACCGCCAGAGGGTGTGAATCATAATCGAGCTTTGTATCTGAAAGTAGAAATCATAGATAGGGTGATGACCTGTGTGATGGTCGACGATGGTTTGGCCCAGAACATCTGCCCCTCCAAAGTCTTACCATACTTGGGTATTAGCACAGAAGCACTTTGTAAGTCTGGTACTATAATCAGGCCTATGACGACAGTAAGAGATCAGTGATAGGCACACTTGAAGGTGAAGTCGGTGTAGGGGAGGTGAAATCCAAAGTACTGTTCACAGTTATTGACATCCCTGTCACGTTTTCCCTACTCCTCGAAAGGCCGTGGTTTCATGCCCCGGGAGGAGTGCCTTCTACTTTGCATCAGAAGGTGAAGTTCCTGATAGGTGGAAAGGTAGTAGCTGCTTTAAACACTGTGGAGCAGCTAATAACAGGTTTTCAAATGGCAGTTGTGACATAGGGAAGCAATGATGAACCAAAGTTTCCGGAATGGATCTATAAATACTTCGCCAAGCAGAAATTTAAGCCCGGCAAGGGCCTGAGGGCAAGACAATAGGGTGTCCCTAAATTTAACATTGAACTAGGGAAGTACCGTCAGCACGGACTTGGCTACCATGAGAAGGGAGATGGCCCGAGTAGGAGATCTGTGAATTTGGTTGACACGTTTGTGCGTCCAACTGAGAAAGTGTACGATGGGACTCCCGAGCCGGTAGAAGTAGAGGGGGGGGTCAACTCCCAGGATTTGAAATCTTTTCTGATGTTGTGGATTTCAAGAAGTACGGGGTCAAACCAGTTGTCAATATGCTCCATATTGAAGCTAAGGATGATAAGGGAAAAGTTCTGAAAAAGCAAGGAACAGCAGTCGGCTGAGTCAGTGTTGAGTTTGGAAATGAAGGGGAATCTGCTAAGAAGGTAAACCCAGGAAGTGGGGAAGCTGAGGTGGCCATGGAAGCTATCACCAAGGCACTGGCCGTACTGATGAAAGTCAACACAGGTTCTGATCAGAAGCAAGCAGATAAGCTAAAGACTCAGGAAGAACTAATGAATCAAGCTGTGAAGCAGTTGACTAAGCTGATGATGGCCGGGAAGGCCAAGATGAATGAGGAAGAACTATCTGCTGACCAGGAAGAAGCCCTTGAGGGTGACCTGGGAGACCTATTTTAGGAAGTTGAAGAGGCTACAATAGGAGAAGACCCTCCGCATGTAGAGAGTGATAATCATTTTAATGTATCTGCTTTTTCGATTTTTGATGTAACAACTCAGCCTACAAGGCTTTTAATGCAATGAAATCCAATTTCGCTTACTTGTGTGATGTTTTTTCAGATGGAACTGTGCATACATACAAACATTCATTTAATGTCTTTAGCATACATGATGCATCATTACATGAAATGAATCTAGGAACAGATGATGATCTAAAAATGGTATCAGTCTTGAAAGACCTCTTGCCTGAAGAAAGAAAAGAAATTATGAATGTGCGCCTAAAACACGTAAAAGCCTTTGCATGGTCCTTTGATGACATGCCCAGGGTTGACAGGGAAATTGCAGAACACAGAATCCAAACAGATCTGAAAATGAAGCCGATAGAAACTCCGAAGACTCAGACCGAAATGGGCAGAAAAGGTTAAGGAGGAAGTGGCCAAGAAGATAAAATCAAAGTTAGTGGAAGTAGTCGAGTATCCGAAATGGTTGGCCAACACAGTGCCGGTTGCTAAAAAGGACAGCGAAGTCAGGGTTTGTGTAGATTATAGAGATCTGAACAAGGCTTCTGCTAAGGATGACTTCCCGTTGCCATATATTGATGTCTTGATCGACAGTGCCGCCAGGGCCATAATGTATTCGTTCATGGATAGGTTCTCATGGTATAATCAGATCCTCATGGACATAGTTGACAAAGTGAAGACAGCCTTCATCACAGAGTGGGGGGTCTACTGCTACAGGGTTATGCCATTAGGACTGAAGAATGCCGGAGCCACTTACTAAAGGGCTGTCACGACACTGTTACATGACATGATTCACAAAGAGGTTAAGGTTTATGTGGATGACATGCTAGTTAAATCAATGACCCGAGAAGAGCACCCTGCTATCTTGGATAGATTCCTGACTAGGGTTAAAAAGTACAACCTCCGCCTCAATCCCAAGAAGTATGTGTTCGGGGTAGGAAAGCTCCTCAGCCATGTGGTAAGTCAGAGGGGAATTGAAATGGACCCGAGTAAGATCAAAGCTATCAGTGACATGCCTGCGCCAAAGACAGAGAAAGAGGTAAGATCATTTCTGGGATCACTGCAGTATGTCAGCCGGTTCATTGCAAGGTTGACAACGGTCTGTGAACCCATCTTTAAGCTCTTAAGGAAGAACCAGCCGGCAAAGTGGAATGATCAGTGTCAGTTGGCCTTCGATAGGATAAAGGCTTCTTTAATGAATCCACCAGACTTGAAGCCTCCAATGCCGAACAATCCTTTAGTCCTGTACTTGGCTATTGAAGATGCTTCAGTAGGGGCAATATTGGTTCAGGAACAGGAAGACGGGCAAGAACATGCAATTTATTACCTGAGTAAGAAGCTACTTGACTATGAGGTCAGATATACTGTAGTAGAAAAGACCTGTGCTACTATGGTATGGCTACTAAGAAGTTGAGGCATTACTTACAGTCATACAAGGTTCAGGCAATGGCAAAGGTTGATTCGATGAAGTACTTATGCCAGACCCCTGCATTAGCTGGGAAGTTATCAAGGTGGCTACTCTTGTTATCTGAGTTCAACATTGAATATGTGACCAAAAAGATAATCAAAGGAAGGGTTGTGGTAGAATTTCTGGCTAACCAACCTCTGGAGTCAGATTATGTTGAGAATTTAGAATTCCCTGATGAACAGTTGGCTGTTGTTAAGACAGAACTGAACAGATAGATAATGTACTTCGACGGGGCTATAAACAAGCATGGGGCAGGACTGGGAGTGATCATTGGCACACCTGATGGAGAAATCATCCCCCTAACTAAACATCTTGAATTCCTGGTGACTAACAATGGGGCGGAGTATGAAGCTTGCCTATTCGGGATTGAGGCTTTGATCACACTAGGGGCACATGAAGTATTGATAATTGGAGATTCAGCACTAGTAATCCATCAGATCATCGGTGAATGGGAGGTAAAAGAAGGGTCACTCCGGCCATACCTCCAGTTGGTTTGGGACAAGGTGGAAGCATTTGGACTGTATGAGTTCAGACACGTGCCGAGGGATGAGAATCAGATGGCAAACTCTTTAGCCATACTTTCGTCAATCTGGGAGGAACCCCGGAAACACCCTATGCAGCCAGTAGTAGTGGAGATTGCATAGAATCCTTGCTACTTGTCGATCAACGTTATAGCGACAGCAGAAGAACATCCTTGGTATCATGATATTCTACAATTTGTTCAGAATGGTCAGTACCCTGAAGATGCTAGTGAGTCAGATAAGATCTCTCTCAGGAGGTTAGCAGCACAGTTTAGATTATTTGAGGGTCAGATCTTCAGGAGAACTGCCAATGGCCTGCTCCTAAAGTGCTTAATGGAAAAAGAAGCCAAAGAAGTCATGAGGCAGATCCACGCAGGGACTTGCGGGCCACATATGAATGGGTTAGCCCTGGCTAAGAAAGTGTTAAGGCAGGGCTACTTCTAGCTAACACGGCAAGCAGATTGTATCAAAGAGGTGAAAAGATGTCACGAATGTCAAGTGTATGGAGACCTTAATCATCTCCCACCTCTTGAACTTCAAATATCATCTACTCCATGGCCATTCGCTGCTTGGGGGATAGATCTCATTGGAGAAATAAGGCCGCCTGCATCAAACGGACACCAGTTTATAGTTATGACTGTTGATTATTTCTCGAAGTGGGTGGAAGCAGGATCATTTGCACATGCTACAACCAAGAAAATGGCCAAGTTCATTGAAAATAGTTTTTTCACACGGTACGGGATCCCGCATCATATTGTCACCAACAATGGGGTACAGTTTCAAGGAGTCACGGCACAGTTGTTTCAAGATAAGGGTATTGAGCACCACAAGTCATCTCCGTACCGCCCACAAGCTAACGGTACGGTAGAGGTAGCCAACAAATCCATCAAAAAGATTCTGTCAAAAATGGTGGTCACATATAGGGATTGGGCTGATATGTTGCCGTTCGCTTTTTGGGGTTACAGAACCAGTGTCAGAACCCCCACCGAAGAAACACTGTACTCCCTAGTCTACGAAATGGAGGCTGTACTGCCAGTGGAAACTGAAATTAGGTCACTAAGAGTGGTTATGGAAGCGCAGTTGCCAGAATGAGAATGGGTTCACTCAAGATATGAACAGTTGGCACTGATTGATGAGAAGCATCTCCGAGCACTGGATCACTTACAAATGTATCAGCAAAGAATGGTTAGGACTTACAACAGCAAAGTCCGCCATCAAAAGCACCTACTCAAGGCCGAGGATTTGGTACTAAAGCAGATGAAACAGGTCAACAATGATGTGAGGGGAAAATTCAGGCCTAATTGGGAAGGTCCTTATGTGGTAAAGAAGGTACTTTCGAAGGGGTCTACAAAGATTATGGATATGGATGGGAACGAGTTCATCAAGCCCGTCAATCAAGACAAGCTCAGACGGTACTACGTGTAAAAGAAAAAAAAAAAGAAAAAGTCTGGTGGATCGAAAACCAAAAAGGCGGTCCACGCAAAAGTTAAGACAGTCCGATGGATCAAAAAACCGAAAAGACGGTCCATGCAAAAGTCAGGAAAGAAAGGTGAGCACCATCAGCCTGAAAATCTACAAAGACCAGCTGGTGGTAGTTGCGGGTTCGATCGAGACGGATACCATTGTTGACTCTGTTCTTAGTTTCATTTCATTATTGATACACATTGTACTAAAACATTATTAATGAATAAATGAATGAATGCTTTTTTTCTGTTCGCTTAAATGTCTTGAGTTTGCCCAAAATTGGATTTTTGTTATATACATATATAATTGTGCGCATTCCATGTTTCTAATGCATCGTATTCTCAAAAAAAAAAAAATCCGATGGGCTGAAAACCGAAAGGTGGTCCATGCAAAATTTAGGGTACAAATAAAAAGTCTGCTGGGTCGAAAACCCAAAAGGGCGATCCAGGCAAAAGTTAAGACAGTCCGATAAAACCCACAAGGGCAGTCTATGCAAAAGTAAGGACATAAAATAAAACGACAAAATAAAAATCATATAGCAATAACTCCACACAACATGAAAGAAACCTACAAGCCGAGATATCTTAGGGTCAAGATCTCACGCTCGCGTCTTGTAGGACAGGTTACTAAGTCGGCCAGCCATGCCCTATAACCACCATCCGTCTCCACCGAAGCTACATTGCCATATCTCAAAACCTTAAAACGGATGGGGTTCATCCACTACTGCTGCACATGTCGAGGCCACCGTTGTGTGAATTCCCCGCACTCGGTCATGCACAAGGAACGAGGCACCCCCTACACTTGCCCGTATTATCTGCATAACCGTGCAAGAGAGTAAAATGTCACTTTGGACAGTCCGAGGAGCTACATACCTCCTGCCTAAGTCTCCGTAGTCACATGCGAAATGTCCCACCAGGAGGCAAATCCAACGGATGGAGGCATCCGTCCTCTCTCTCAGCCAACTGAGCCAATCCTCTATAGTCCGGGTGGCAAAGTCTGTAGCTTCCACATGCCGAGCCTAAAAACATTTCGGGACATACCAATTGAGGTGGAGGAACACTCAGGAGTTTTAGTTTCTCCAATAGCCAAATCTGCAAAAAAAAAAAAAAAAAAAAAAAAAAAAAAAAAAGACAGTCAATCAAGGGGGTGCAGAATTAATCAGAATGTCAAACATGGGTTAGGGACAAACCTGAAGTAAAAAAGGAGACCCATTGGTCTGGACCGGGTGACCAGTGTGAATAGAATCCAGATAAATAAGGGTTTCAGCCAAAATGACCCCCAAGGGTGAAGCACCGCTGGCCATTTGGGCCACCACCGTGACTAACTGGAAGTCACAGGTCCCATCTCTTGACTCGCACAGGTAGAGGGACATCAGCAGCAGGCTCATCAGAAAAGCCCAACCAGGAGCAGAGGTGTCCAGGGCAGAACACAGGTCCATAACAGCAGACAGGTTGAGACTCCTAGTGGCAGCCCCGCCAGGAAGCAAGCGGTCTAAATGTGCCGCATCCAACGCAGTTAGCCTCGGCAGCGTCTGTAGGTTGTCTGAACCGGGTTCAGGGATAGCTAACCTGACTCTACTTGGGCAAGGAACGTAGAGGATGGCCCTGAATTCCTCAACCATGGGGCACAGCTCTTGCCCGGAAAATCGAAAGACATAATCCATCGGATCCCAAAACCTGGTTGCAGCTGCCAGAAAGGTCCGGTTCAGAGTTAGATTTATATAGAACCACATGGAATATACACTGTAGGGCACCAATAAGGTACAGTTGGAAGAGCGGGATGTTCCCCAATAATTTCTGAGGCGGTCGCGCAGTCGATCCATTCGAAAAGGGGCACAAAAAGGAGAAGAAATGGCTGAAATATAAAGAAGGACCGGACGGCTTCGGTTTGGGTCGAGCAATTTTGGTCTGAGTCGGATGGCTCTGGTCTGGGTTGGGCGGCTCTGGTTTGGGTTAGGCCGCTCTGGTCTGGGTCGGACGGCTTTGGTCTGAATCGGGCAGCTCTGGTTTGGCTACAGCACACACTGTATACTTTTATACCGAATTTTGAACCTAGAGCCATGCGGCTCTGCTACCCAGAATCAGTACCTGAATGAAATCAGCCCCAGAATCATGAAATAAAGTCCTGGGAAGCATAAGTCATGTCAGAAGGCAATAAAAACGAGTGAAAACAGATAAAATGCATTCAGAAAAGCAAGTCTAGCAGGGGAAAGTAACAGACCAGCTAAGTGAGTAAAGAATTCCATAAAATGCTAACACAAACAAATACACCAGTCAGTAGTCACATGACAAGAAGAAAGAGGCCATAAACAGGAAACATGTCCAATAATATCAAGTCGAAGCCCACAGACGGGCTGCATCAGCATAACTACGGCTGTCCCCCGTCAGTCGAGTTATCATCCTCCTCCTCGCCTTCAGCCCCATCATCACAGCCGAAGATGCGCCGGCCGGTCTCCCAGTCGTCCAACTGAGTGTGGAGAGTCCCATTCATGAATCGGAGGTCTGCAATGGTCCTTTACAGCTCCTCTATCTCCACCCTCGTACGGGCCTCCTAACGCTGGTGGGCGCCAACTGCAGCCTGCATCAAAATTAAACAGCATAGACATTATATCATACATATACATACATCTGAAATATACATACACGCATATATACATGTTGACACGGGTACTTAGCGCCATCGCCCCGTTATCCCGAAGTGAGAGGGACCTGAGGGCAGAATTTGCCTGGCACAGAGCCATCCCCTGTGTCACCGAAATCTGCACAAAGAACAACGCACAGGTTAGACCAGTGGCAACAATAACGGTAAAAAATAAGCAGGGGCAGGGATACTCACATATGTCACATCATGAGGAATAGCAGTAGGAGGGGGGTGTGCCTCGATGTACAGGTTAGCCCGATAAAGTTGCCCAGTCTCATTATGCAGTATGACCCAGGGCTCCACCAGATACTCCAGATGGCCGGGAATGAAGCCAGCAGGAGGAACCATCGGAGGCACTACCGGGGGAACAGGCTCAGTGTACCCTGCCTCGGTGTCAGCGCCAGGCACACCCGTATGAGCTCCGGACCCGTGGCCACTGGAACGCCTGCCCGATAAATTGCAAGGATGCTTACCTTTCTTAGACGGCTGTAAAAAAAAAAAGAGATCAGCAAGTAGCAGAATAGTCCGATCAAGCAAAAGATAAAAGCAGAACAAAGACGTACCCCAGCTGGCGCATCCTCTGTCGGTGCAGTCCCTCTGGGAGGAAGAATCTGTGTGCTGATAAACTGGGGATAGTCACTATCATCCCCAATAACTATGCACCCAGACCCGAACAAATCCGGGTGGTCCTCCTCTGACAGCAGGTACGACCAGAATAGTCCAACTGGAGGTGCGAGTAGGATCCTACGCTCCCTAGGGCCGACACGCCAGTCGGTGACCCTCTCTCCAAGGTACCACTCGAAGCTGACCGGGCTCTCCATCACGAACCATGTGGTATTAGCCTCCAGGCGTCTATCAGCTCTGGGGACCACACAACGTTCCCCTATGGCTCTTTTATAACCTGGAACCAGAATGTCATTTAAAAAAAAATGTGTACCTGCTCGAAGCTCATACCCGCCAAGAGTTGGCGGCAGATCCAGGGGTCGGTGTCCATTTCACTCCAACCAAAGCCCAGCCACTGCCGCAGCCGGGGGAAATAAGGAAGCTCAGCATTGGCCGGTATGACCAATTTCAGCTGAGGAACAAAGGCGTACTCATACGCCCAAATCTGCACAATAAGAAAATCGGTTAAAAAAAAACTCACATGAAGGACTATCCACGCACCTTTTACCTTCTGATGCCTCCCGTGGGCGCAGATGTCGAGGTCATAGTATAGTTGTGCCAACCCGGCTCGTCCCTAGTTTAAGCTCCCCACCTCCTCCAACTGTATAAGGGAAGGGAGCACTGCCAGGTTCAGATCTTTCTGACCCGTAGAGAATAGCAGAGTACTCAGGGCATATAATAGAAACGCCTGGGCATAACACATTGCCTCCCGAGGAGAGAAGGTGAAACCCTTAGGAAGGTTGTTCTGCCTAGTCAACCAGTGATCCTGCAGTGTGCTCCCCTGGACCCGATTGCCCAGAGGATTCAGGCCGATCAACATGGGGACGAGGTCCAGACTAAAGCCTCCTCGCTCCAAGGTCTGGTTAAACTCTATGGTGCGCCCGTTGAAAGATAGCCTCGTGATGGCCACGAAATCCTCGGCCGTAATAGTGAACTCCCTGATTAGGAAGTGGAAAGTGTGAGTTGAATCCATCCACCGCTCTAGGAATGCCATCAGTAGACCCCTGCTTGTCCGGGGCGGGACCTCACACATAGAGCAAACAAACCGGTCCAGCCTAGTCGAATCAACAATCTCCTGCATCTCGTCAGGGAGCCTCTGGTACTAAGCCAAAGCGTCGGACACGGATCTGGGCCCTCGGTTGTGGGTTCGACCCTGCAAACCGATAAACAAGGAGTTTTATGAGTTATTTATGTTGTGCATTTCTCGAATAAATTGACTGGAAGCATTTAAATTAAATTTAAAACACAAAAATCTAATTTTGGTCGAACCAGAGCCGCCCGACCCTAATCACAGCTGCCCGGCTCTGTTCTAGGAAGGACAGAGCCACCCGGCTCTGTTCTTCACCAAAGCCGCCGAGAGAAGAACAGAGCCGCCAGGTTTAACATTGAGCCGTGCGGCTCTGTTCGGGAAACCGGCGGTTTTGGTTCCTAAACCTAGGTTTTGCAATTTTTCACCCTAAAATTAATTCTAATCAATTTTAAATCATCAATTAAGGTTTCTAGAGGCAAATCTACTCTAAACATACATCAATTTCATGTAATTTCGCTTAATTTTATCTATTTTGCAGAAATTCAAAAATGGAAAAAAAGAGGAAATTGGAAAAAACTAACCACATTCTGAAAGATATGTGTAGACGGCTTCAGAGTCACGGGTACAGGAGCATTTCTCCAAACCGGTACAGAACTGTCTCCCATAATCCGTATACATCCACTGTAGACTCAATGGATAGAAAAAACTCCCCTTCAGGTAGAGCATACCTCACATGAGGAGAAGGTTATGTGGGAGTGTTTGGGAGAATAGCCTTTCGCATTTTCCTCATCTTGGTGGAAAAATTGTGGAGAGATTTTTCAAAGAAAGAAAGAGAAGAGAAAAAAATGTGTGGGTAAAGAATAAAGGGGCATTGGCCCCCTTTTATTCACCTCACTCCCTACCAGCTAGAGCCGCCCGGCTCTAGAGCTGTGCGGCTATAACCTTGAGCCACCGGCTCTGATTCTCCAGGTATTGCATTCTTCTCGATTTTTCTTGATTTCTATTTATTTCAATTTAATCCCGAGAAGAGTATTTCTCGCTTTTGCAGATATCCAGCGGCAAAAATAACCAAGCCGTATTCATTGTTGATCGAAGGGGCAAAAATTTTTGTTTCCAAAATTGTCGATCAAGGAATAAATACGCGCTTTCAACTCAACTTCAACGGTCTACTCCACCACACGGAGAGTCATTCTTGTTCGGGTACTCCACCACACGGAGAAAATAGCCGTATTCGGGTACTCCACCACATGGAGAAAATAACTTTATTCAGGCACCACACGGAGAAAATAAATTTATTCAGGTACTCCACCACACAGAAAAAGTAGCCTTATTTGGTGCTCCACCACACGGGGAAGAATTAAATTTTTATCGGGCACACTCCACCACAGAGAGTCGACATCACAACCATACTCCATTACAGCAAGTCAACATCACGGCCACACTCCACCACAGCGAGTCGGTTCGAGACCAAACCAGCACCCCCAACGAGGGGCATCAGGTGCATTTTCTTATCCTTCCTCACCACGCTCCTAATCATGAGACCGAACTCGACCTAGGCTTCGTAGCCGACCATGAGTCTACTTTGGTCCCGTGAGGGGTAGCCTGTGAGCACGGGTTTTCCTGACCTCTGTGATGAGAACTCTTTGTTACCTTTGTTAAGCAGTCGGACCCCGAAAAGAGCAGAATGTCACTTGGATCGTCTTTAATTTTTTGAAAACTGGGCAATCCTCAATCCGAAACCCTGAGAAAGGTCTGGGTAGTTTTAGAGTTTTAGGGTGCGCGTCGATTTTTTGCATTTTTGCCCCCCGGCTCTACTTAGAGCCAGGCGGCTCTAGTTTTCAAACTACAGCCGTCCAGCTGTAGGTCTAGAGCTGGCCGGCTCTAATGCAAACCAGAGTTTTCAAACTACAACCGTTTGGCTATAGGTCTAGAGCCGGCCGGCTCTAATGCAAACCAGAGCCGGCCGGCCCTAGTAGGTTGGAGTTGCTCTGCAAAGCAGAGCTACTTGTCTTGAAGCAGAGTGAATTCAGCGAAATTCAAAAAATCGAAGACGGCGCAATTAATTTATGAAATGATTTCGTTGATGTGAGATATAAAAGAAAAAAGAAAAATCAATCAGCGGGGGGATTTTTTTTTGTTCGGCCGAAAGCAAGAAAGAAGCAAAGAAAAAGAAAAAAAAAGGGTTACAAAGAGATAGGAGGAGAAGAAGAACAGAAAGGAGAAAAAGAAAATCTTTAATTTCCTAACCCGAACTCATTGCTTAATCGTCCTATAACTCATCCCGATCACTACTCATTGCTTCGTACACATTTTCGATTTCATTTCGGATTCGTTCGGATTCGTTTTCGGGATTTCGGGATATTCGAGGATTCAAGTTACATTCTTAATTTTTAATCCATTTCTGCATATCCAATACACTGGAACAGCATCAAGGTAAACTCTGAGAGGCCTTAAACTTCTGTTCATTGCATTTTCCATGTGATTTTTCTCTGTTTTCTCAATTTTCAGAAAACGGGCGAAACCCCGAAATTACCCGATCGGCCGAAAATAGCCCGTTTTCCATTTTAATGTATTCTGTTATGATATTTTTCGGCCTAAAATATTTGTACTTTATTTTAGCTTCGGTTTTCGGATTTCTGTGCGTACGGATATTAGATTTTCAGTTTTCCCCATATTTTATTTTATGATTTCGGAGTTGTTTGATCCAATTCGGGTTCGTAGTCCAGCATCAGTGGACCCCGAACCCTATAAAATCTTCGAAAAATACTAAAAAGGAGCAAAATAATAATTTTTCGAAAAAACTATAAAACCGGTTTCGGGTTCAGGTATTACAGTTGCTCGGCTCGGTTTAGAGCTGCTCAGCTCTAACCAGAGCTGCCCGGCTCTGGTTATAGCCGCGCGGTTGTAATTGCCGAAAAAGACATAATCGCGGAACGATTCGTACGGACATCGTTGCGCGATGCTGTTTTTGAATTCAGACTGTTTTTGGTGTGTTTACTGCTTTTTGGACCCTGGATGTTTGTAAAAGTTAGGAAACCCGCAAGAACGGAATCCCGAGTTTCGGGATAACAGACCTGTTGAAATATGGAATTTGGCATGAAATTGAGCCAAATAATTTTCTAAAACTGCTTTTCAGCACAAAAATCTACAGGACGTTTCAAAACTGTTTTCCAGGTCTAACCGGTCTGACTCGATTACCCCCTAAATGCATGCCCCCTTATTCTAAACATCCCAATTCTGTCCTGATTTAATTGTGCTAATCGTCTGTTTTGCAGCATTTATTTTTATTATTTTTACTGTAATTAATAGATTTATTCGTGTATTTAGGCGTTTGTACTTTTTAGATCCTCGTGTATTCTAGGCACTTGTAAATGTGAGGACGAGAGTTTTTATTTTTATTCAATTTGGTTATATAATTTGTCTGGGTGTGATTTATTTTTCCGCAATTTAATTCTGTCATTTGCTTAAGCACAGGCTAATAAAATAAACGAAATTGGGTAGGGAAAAAATAATAACTTGAATAAATATGGTAATATAAATTATAAATTGACTACGAGCTTGAGGTTGAATAAGTAAGTTACCCAAATCCTGAATCTCTGGATTAGGTACAGTAGTCTGCGCTCGGTAGGGAGCTGTACTGGAATTTCCCGGATGAGCTGATCCGGGTGGCGACTCTGTCACTGATCTTGAAATTTAGGTTTCGAGGTCTTTAAGTAATAAAATGGGAAAATGTTTTCTACAAAAAGAATTTCTAAAACAAACGAATGATTTTCCCTAAATCAAGATAAATGAAAACTCATTTTCGAAAACATCACGAGAACCCAGTTTTCGAAAACCCCCGATTCGCTTCGCTGTGTCTCGGTTTTTAGGTTGTCTGCTCACACAGTGCTAAGCTTGTAGCTTGAAGGACTATATTGACGTCTTTATTCCTTGACTGATAATTTTTGAAACAAAAATTTTTACCCTTTCGATTAAGAATAAAGATGAGTACTTTATCGTACCCCGTTCAGCTTTTTCCCTTGGAATCCACCAGATGTTCGTCATAATATTCATAGGAATTTTTGTGCTTTTGTTGGAAATCTATGTATTTCGGTGTCGTGACAATGTAAGTATCTCTCTTCTTTTCATTTTGTAGGTTCATGAAGTAATCAAAGCTGAGATATGGGAAAGAGCATTTGCAGTTGAGAAAGCTCGTGGGGAATTCTTGGTCAAGTTGACTACAAACAACATTATCCTCTTCCACCTTCCGAGAATAATTTTGATGAAGAATGAATAATAGCTAAGAATTATGTTGATGTTTCGTTTTCTCCTTTTTGGTGTAATGGGCATACTTATAATGCTGCTTCACTTTGATTGAAACCAGCTATCTTAATGTTTCGAGATTTTCCTAAATACAAGAATCCAATGCCCTAAGAACTAGGGTACACCAACACATTGGTCATCATTTTAGACCTGATCCTATGCCCGTTCCCTAATATGTTTTGCTTGAAGGAACATTCAATATCCCTTATGTTTCGGTTGAGATGGCTTTTGGGTTTTCTGAGAAGACCACATACCAGGGGATCTTATAGGGGAAAATGTACCAATTACACTCGACCTACCTACCCATGCATCAAGAGATCTAGTTAGTTTTTCAAACTTTTCCCCAATTATGATTTTTCTTGATTTTGTGAAATTAATGTAAAATTGATGCATGTTTAGGCTCTAAATGGATGAATGACATGGTATGCGCTGGTTTGGTGTAGATTATGCATGCTTAGGGTATTTAATTTGGATTTTTAAGGACTTTATCAACAAAACGCAACTTGGAATCGAGAGCCGTGCAGCTCTATTCATCAGACTGATGAGAGCTGTGCAGCTCTCATTTCTATGACAGAAACCCAAACTAAAATTGCTAAATGCAAATTGCTAAACATAAATCGCTAAATATAAATTGCTGGGCAGAAATCGCTAAATGTATGAAATCGCTAAAATGCATGAAATCGCTAAAATGCATGAAATCGCCAAAAAGTGTATGAAATCTCTAAAATGCATGAAATCACTAAAATGAATCATTTTAGGAATTGTGTAAATTATTGCTAATATGTACTTCCCCGTTAACACTCTTCAGGAGTGGACGGCTAATAAGGGATCTAAGGCGCTTTCTAACCAAGGGTTTGGTTTGACATGCTCCCTATTGCTGTACGGCCCCTCGTCGATAGCAGCAGGATTCATCACCTGGTTCTAAATAGTTTTAGTCATGCCCCTTGCACTAGTCATGGTGCTCTAACTGCTTTGATAAAGAGGTGGATGGATACTACACATACTTTCCACATACCGACAAGGGTACCATCACTCTATTGGACTTTACTACTATTACTGAATTCAAAGGAGAGACTATCTCCTTCAACTATGCACTGGGACAAGGTCTGTATGATCCACGGGTCGTTTCTGTGTTGTTAGGCTATGATGCTCGCGAGCCTAAGATTCTGTGTAGCAACCTGAAGAAGCATTGGGATGTACAAGTGCTGGTGGAGGCGGCTGCTGTGGAGCAATATGCTATATCCTTCATCCTCTAGTTAGAGCCGTGAGACACAAATAAAGCCGTACGGCTTTGACTGAAAATAGGGTTTAGGCCATTGGTCTCTAGCACGATTCTCGGGTTTGTTCATGAGCTCATTCGATGCCCGTTTTCATCATTCAAACCAATTCCTATAGAAAACTCGATGCAAAGAATAACTAATTCGGTTTTCATCACTGAGGTTGAAAAATCTGCGTTCACAAACAGATCTTGCACTTTTTTTTCCCTTAAATTATCGTAGTTTGGTATTGATTGTTAGAATTTTGTGGACTTTATAATATATATATATATATATATATAACACATTACCGATATTTGGGCACGTAGATGTATGTTCATTGTCGGTTTTGGATCGTGTACTTATCATTATAATTAAGTTAAAAGCCCAATTGAAGTGATCTAATTAATTTAATATGACCATATCATTTTATAAAGAGAAGTATGGGTCAATTTATAATAGGTGTAGAAACCCAGGGTATAAAACTAATTTATGATGGGCTTAATTAGTAATTTTATACCAACTCAGTTTTTATAAATAGGGGTTATGGTCCCTGGTTGAGCGTAATGTTTTAGTAGGAAAACACATATTCCTTAGATTCAGAGAAAACCCCAACTTTCTCTGAGCCTCCAGAAAATTACGAATCAACTAGTAGATCGGATACCCGGATTATGTGATTTGCTGTGATCATGGAACCAGGTACGCTTCCGTTATTATCGACTTAATCAACGATTTCTGCATAAAAACTAGATTCTAGTTAATTAGATTTAATTTCTCCATTGATATCTTTAATTTCTCCAATTAATACTATACGGACAATAAGCTAAAATCTCTGACATATTGCAAGCATATGCATATAACTCACATTTGGAATAATAACAAGATCAGTAGCGTTTATCAGCATCTTTTCGCATCGTATATGTATTTATTTTATTTTTTTTCGAGAGATATGTGTATTTATTTAAATTTCTTTAATCTCATAATTAAATTGAAAATTTACTTTTTTCAACTTTACATTTTACCCGTGGAATAAATTAATATTAAATCAATCGAAGATGAATTATGTCAATAGTTTCGGCAATTTAAATTATTAAAATGTCGAAGTTTTGATCTGATCATATATTGACTTTGAGATAGCATTTTCAATCGTGGTAAAAACAGTTGGATAGGTAATTAACAACGTGCGCACTTCAGGTATGACAGTGCCAACTATTTGCTATGTATTCTAACAAAGCTAAGAGATAAGGAGTCAAATTTCAGTAAAATAAAAACTTATGGATTTTGCACATTACTTCATCAAAAAAACAGAACCAGGCGTTGAATGTGTCTCCTAGTGTTGGATATATGTGCATAAGCTAAGGTTTCCCATTTCACAAGTAAATTATACCGACCTCGTTTAGCTGGTGACTTCAAGCCGAAGAATACATGAAGCTATACAATTTTTTTAATATATGAATTCCTTACGTTTCTAATTTGTTATTTATTTTTATGTTATAAAATATATTGTGCATTATCTTTATTTAAATTTGGAGAGGAGTTTCGTATTTCAAAAATTACAGGGCATTAAAAATGATGAGCTTAACTTAATAAGTCATATATAAAGTTGAATCCATATAATACAATATCAATCAGTTTATATTAGGGTTCAATCTATACATTTAACATGTCACTTTTTGTTATCATTTATATTAAATGTGTGATTTCAAACACCATCCTTCAAGTATAAGTGGATTTGGTCTGGCAACATAAGTAAACACAAATGTAAGGTTAAGGTCATGCAATATAAAATTAATTGGCTTACGTTAAGGCCGAACCATACCACTTATATATTACTTTTAATTGTTATTTATATTGAACAATTCCATATAAAATCATGATAATTAGAAAAAAAATGGCATGCGAAGTAGAATTTTAGGAAATATATATTAATTGTAAATTATTCATGTTAGCAATGTAATTTATACTATGTTTATTTTGAGGAACAGTCTTAAACAACAACAACATATATATATATATATATATATATATATATATATATATATATATATATATATATAAAGAAATTTTACAGTGAAAAATGTGTAAATGATAATGGTAATTCTCATTAATTTGGAAAGGAGAAATTACAAAGTATTTATACACCATGTATGATTACTAAATGGGAAGATACGGACTAAACAAGAATATACAATATAGGAGGATATGTACTAAACAAGCATATACAAGAGAGAACAAATAAAGAGCATTTATTTCCTTAACACTCCCCTCAAGCCGATGGCTATCAAGAATGTGAAGACAATTCCAAAGATAAAGGAAACATGTTGCACCCAGAGGCTTAGTGAATATATCAGCAAGTTGAGCATTGGACTGTAAGAATCGAATGTCAAGTGTACCATTTTCCACTAGTTCACGAACAAAGTGAAAATCAAGTTCAACATGTTTAGTGCGAGCATAAAAAAGGTAAATGTCTTCAATGTTATCACACCACATAGTAATTTTACCGGTAGTGGGAAACCCAATTTCTTTAAGCAAAGAATGAACCCATAACAATTCAGCAACTACATTGGCAATTGCTTTATACTCACTTTTAATGCTAGATCGAGCAATGGTAGGTTGCTTCTTCGCACCCCATGAAATTAAACTAGACCCAAGAAAAATGCAATAAGCTCCAGTGGACCGTCGATCATTAGGACATCCACCCCAATCTGCTTCAACGTAACCTAGAGAGTAGTGACTGAGGTATTGGCTAAAAGGAGTCCAAGATGAGCCGTGCCATGGAGATAGCGAAGTACCCTCTTGGCGGCCTTCCAATGCACATCAATAAAGGAGTGCATAAATTGACATAGTTTATTGACACTAAAGGCAATTTTTGGTCAAGTAAGAGTCAAGTATTGAAGTGCACCCACTAAGCGATGATACTCAGCACCACTTGTCAATAATGTGCCCATATTCTTGGAAAGGTTTGGAGCTGATGCCATGGGAGTTAAACAAAGCTTAGCAGCTTGCATATTATGGTGTGCTAGTAGGCCATGAATATACCTAGTTTGCCTCAATAGTGTACCATTGCTTAAATGATCAATTTCAACAGCAAGGAAATAGGAAGCACGCCTAAGGTCACATTGTTGGAGATTAATCACACAAAACAAAATACGCAGCGGAAATAAAAAACGGATTAATCCCCACCAAGAACCCATGTACATTGCATTGAATTGGAAGGAGGGTTAAAGAATTACCTCTTAATTTTTGCAGGATTGGATACAGGAACCAAAGCAGATTCCCTCTACAGTTGATCCACACCGAGCAATTGACTCACCGCGTGCTAGCGCCGGGATCGTAGAACAGTTCTTCGAATGAGAAGGTGAAAAATTGATATTTTTCACCCTTTGCCAAAAGCATTTTTCGGCCATTTGATGGAGATTGGGAGGGGGCTGCTGTATCACATCCAACACTACTTATTCTAGGGTTTTTTTTTTTTTTTTTCTTTTATTATTAACTTATAATTGTAATTAAATACTATATTTAATTATAATTATAAATTAGCCCCCATAAGTTTTATTAATTCTCAATTAATATTAAACTTAGTCAATTCTCCATCATATACACATATGTATGTAAAATTAATTATATCTCCATATAATATAATTAGCATACTTTATGCTATATTAATCTTATTAATATTTACATACATACATACATATGTATATATACACATATACGTAAATGTATATTATAATTAATTATATCACCATATAATATAATTATAATATACATATATATATATATAGCATACTTTATGCCATAAATATATTAATCTTATTAATATGTTCATGTGTATATACATATACATGTAAATATATATCTTTATATATATTTAATTTCTCATCAATAATAAATCATTATCTCATAATGATTTATCCCCGAATTAAGTGAATCTCATTTTGCTCTTTGTGTGTGACCCCGTAGGATCATATAAATTGGCAATGAGGAAATTACCATAATGCCCTCATAATCATAAGCGGACTCTAGCAAGCCATTATGACTACCCAATTCATATGATTGGTATAATCCAATAAACCTACTTATAGAATGTGTCATATTCCCTTTTGTCTCTTGATATCATGATTAATTATAAGACATGGTACACTTGTCAATCTTATATAAATTAATCATATGCTTTCTCGATCTCAAAGCGGACTGTTTAAACAAATCAATTGATACTCTTATCAATTATTTGAGCACGGCCATGCATCTAACAGTCTCACTTATCGAGGGGCCCAGTGATATCGCTCTCTTGATAGAGAGGGACAAAATCCCATATCTGTCACTCACATCCCAAGGCATGAGTCATATCGTACCCAATCACAGCCTTTATAACTACTCTGTTACAAGCAGCGTTTGACTGCGTCAAAACACAACATGAATTCATCCCGGAATCCATGGTGACCTCAGGTCAAAGGAATCAGCTAATGACACTACTATAATCAAGATCAGTTGTGACACATAACCATGAACTTGATCTCATAGTGGGTCTCCAGTAACATGTTCTCTAACATATTACCCGTGAGTATAATCTGTATCTGTATACACTATATTCATCTTATGAATATCCATTATCACTCACACTAGTCTTAGTTTGTTATTATTCCCATAATAACAATCGACTAGGGATATTTAGAATAACACGATTTATTCATGGATACTTATCATAAATGCTAACATACAAACATAAATGATAATATTAATCTTGTAGCGAATTATCATCGAAAATCAAACCGAATAGACAGCGGAAGCCAGGTTCAATTCTCTAAATTCCAGTCCCAGGAGAATATGTAGATGGAAGAGAAAATAAACTTAATAGAAACTTAATTCGAAAAACTTACATTGAATCCCCACTAGGGATGGCAGAAAATCAATTGAGATTCCTCCTTTATCACGTGCACGAACACCTCGAACAATCTACACCCGGTGCTAGCCTTTTTGACCGGAATGAATGAACAAAAAAAACAAATGGAAGAACCCTAAAAGGAATTTAGCCCCTCACCCCTTTTTCTCTTTGAAAGTGACGGCTGCCTCCCCTTCTCAAAACACTTTTTTTTTTTTTCTTTTTAAGGTGTTTTTTCCACACTCCAATTCCTATTAGGGTAAAGATTACAATTAAAATAAATTAATTGTAAATTGACCTCTCAATTAATTTAATTAAATCAATTAAAATATAAATATATTTAATTGATTCAATTAACATCAATTAGGTTCAAATGTAAATATTTACTACCCATAATACAATTAGAATTAATTAATCGTTTAATAAATTAACCCGATTAATTTATCTCTCCTGTATACTAACTTGATTAACTTGTTTAATAACAAATAATCAAATAGTATTAATTATTAATTATCAATTAATAATTATTACATCTTGTTCATCATTCCAATTTATACATTATCATGTATAAATTAATAAGTGTTGATCTCAGTGTTCATTGTGCACGATCCTTAGGGTCCGAATCAATTAGGGTTAAGTATACAACTTAAACTGAAATTGGGTTCTAGCAAACCATTACAGTCCCAAATTGATTACAGATAAATGCCATCATCTAGTAGATGCACCACCCTGTAGATATTCTATTTATCTCTCACCATCGCATATCGATATCTCAAACCAGAGGCACGGTGATGTCATCCTTTATAGTTTGATCTATTTCTTGATATTGTGTTAAACTGTTGAACAGATAAGTATCCTGCTTATCTGAGTGTGGCCACACATTTCACAGTTATAACTCATCAAGTGGCCCATGATATCTTCTCACTTAATAGTGAGTGGTAATCCCATCACTTCAACTACCCGCAGTAATGAGTTCATTGATTAAACCAACATACCCATATTTGGCATCCAATTACGGACCTGTTAGGCGTATATTAAATTTAATCTGATTCCTCATTATCTACTGTATTGAAATCAGGTCTGGAGATAAAAGAGATCTACATTTATAGAAAGGTTAATGACACTTCCACCATGTACTTTCTAAAGCGGATCGACCAAGTCCCGTGCTCTCCACACGTACCTATATTCATACCGATACATGTCATGCAACCTACATGATCCTGTATTTATCCTGAATATAAAAGCTTACACCCAAGTCATTCCCATGACTTGGATTAGCTTCTGGTATAATTTTTATGATTAACAATCAATGGATACTTCATACAGTTTCTGTAGTACAAGATACATAACTTGAATGAATTAATGCTTTTATTCAATAACACAAGGAACAAAGTATAACAGTACAATAAACTAAAGTACGATACAATGTCCTAAACAGTGCCTTGGATCTAGGGCACACCAACAATCTCCCACTTGACCTAGGTCCAAGCAGGCATCTCCCTAATCCCAATAGATCGTGCATGACCATCGTTCACTACTTGAGAAAGAGCTTTGGTCATCGGATCAGCGACATTGTTTACTGTGTCAACTCTCTCTATCTGTACATCACCTCTCTGGATGATCTCTCTAATCAGATGAAATTTCCTGAGCACATGTTGGTTCCTCTTTGTTGACTGAGGCTCTTTAGCTTGTACAATAGCCCCATTGTTGTCACACAGTAGAGTAATAGGATTCTGGATAGAAGGAACTACTCCAAGATCCATGATGAACTTCCTCATCCAGACTGCCTCTTTTGCAGCCTCACAAGCAGCAATGTACTCAGATTCTGTAGTGGAATCGGCGATGGTAGGTTGCTTAGTTGACTTCCAACTGATGGCACCGCCATTGAGGAGGAAAACGAAACCCGACTGGGATTGCTTTTGATCCTGATCAGTTTGATAACCAGCATCAGTGTATGCTGTGACTACCAATTCCTCATCACCGCCATAAACCAAGAAATGATCCTTAGTACGTCTTAAGTACTTCAGAATTGCCTTGACTGCCTTCCAATGCTCCATTCCTGGATCAGACTGGAAGCGGCTAGTCATACTCAAGGCAAATGCAACATCAGGCCTGGTACATAGCATCGCATACATAATAGATCCTATAGCTGATGCATAAGGAATCCTCATCATGTCATTTCTGTCCTTTGATGTCTTTGGACAGTCCTTTTTAGACAGTTTCAACCCATGACGCATCGGGGTAAAACCCTTCTTTGAGTTCGCCATGTTGAACCTCTTAAGAACTTTATCTATGTAACCAGCTTGACTTAACCCTAGCAGCCGATTGCATCTATCTCTATAGATCTTGATCCCTAAGATCGTTTCGGCTTCTCCAAGGTCCTTCATTGAGAAACATTTATTCAGCCACTGCTTGGTTGCTTGCAACTCTGAAATGTTTCCACCAATGATAAGTATGTCATCTACATACAACACTAGAAAAGTGTTGGAGCTACCATTAACTTTTCTATACACACAGGGCTCATCAGAGTTCTGAATGAAACCAAACTCTTTTATGGATTCATTGAATCTTTTGTTCCACGACCGTGATGCTTGCTTCAATCCATAAATGGATTTTTGAAGTTTGCAAACCCGGTTAGGATATTTCGAATCGACAAAACCCTCAGGTTGAGCCATATAGACTTCTTCCTCGAGCTTTCCATTCAGAAAAGCAGTTTTGACATCCATTTGCCATATCTCATAGTCGTGCCATGCCGCTATGGCAAGTAATATCCTTATGGATTTGAGCATAGCCACTGGTGAAAACGTTTCATCATAATCAATGCCATGAATTTGCCTGAAACCTTTTGCAACCAGTCGCCCCTTGAAGGTTTTATCAGCTTTCAATTTGAAAAGCCACTTACATTCCACTACTTTGACTCCAGGGGGTGGATCCACCAACCTCCAGACCTCATTGTCGTACATGGATTGTATCTCAGATTCCATGGCTTGTCGCCATTTATCCGCATGTGGACTTTCCAGTGCTTCTCGATAAGACTGAGGATCTTCATGCTCCATGATCATAAGTTCCTCATCATGCGTGACCAGGTAACCATACCTCTCAGGCTCATGACGTGTCCTGCCTGACCTTCTAGGTTCCTGTACAACTGGTTCAGCCTGTTCGTTTGATTGAACATCCAAAACAGTTGTCTCAGCATCCACAGCCTCAGCCGTAGAAGTTTGTGGTTCTTGAACTTCTCTAAGTTCAATACTGCTCCCACTGTCTTTCATGGAAAGGAATTCCTTCTCCATGAATACCCCATTTCGAGCCACAAACACTTTATTCTCTTCTGGGTTATAGAAGCAGTAACCCTTAGTTTCCTTAGGGTAACCGACAAACTGGCATTTTATAGATTTGGACTCTAGTTTGCCACTAGTCAGTTTTTTGACATAGGCATCACAGCCCCAAATCCTCATGAAAGACACACAGGGTTTCCTGCCCTTCCATAGTTCATATGGTGTTCTTTCAACTGCCTTGCTGGGTGTATTATTCAAAATAATAGCAGCGGTTTCCAAAGCATATCCCCAAAAGGATATAGGTAGATTAGCTTGACTCATCATTGAGCGGACCATGTCAAGCAAAGTCCGATTTCTCCTCTCTGAAACCCCATTCCACTGGGGTGTACCAGGGGGAGTGAGTTGAGGTACAATCCCATACTCTATCAAGAATTCGTCAAACTCTTGACTCAGATATTCACCCCCTCTATCAGACCGGAGTATCTTTATCCTTTTGTCAAGTTGGTTCTCTACTTCGTTCTTGTATTCTTTGAACTTTTGTAAAGTCTCAGATTTGTGTTTCATCAAATACACATAGCCGAACCGACTATAGTCATCTGTGAACGTGACGAAGTATAAGTAACCAGACCTGGCACATATACTCATTGGCCCACATACATCAGTGTGTATTAGCCCCAACAGTTCAGTAGCCCTTTCAGCTGTTTTAGTGAAAGGAGCTTTTGCCATCTTGCCACGTAAACAAGATTCACAAGTATCCAAAGCATGCAGGTCAAATGACCCTAACAAACCACTTGAGTGGAGCTTTGCGATACGTTTCTCGTTTATGTGCCCAAGACGACAGTGCCAGACATACGTAGGATCAATATCATTTTGTTTAATCCTTTTATTTATGTTATAAATGTGTGAATGATTTGTTGTATCTAAAACATACAACCCGTTCTGAAGAACGCCTGTACAATAATTTATATTGCCACATTTAATAGAAAAAGTTCCATGCTCAATATAAAATGAAAATCCCAAATCATCCAAACATGAAATAGAAATAATATTCCTGCGCATAGCAGGTACAAAATAACAGTCTTTCAAAACTAGTTCTAGCCCTGTGGGCAAATCAAAGTAATAATCGCCGACTTCCATGGCCTCGACTCGAGCACCATTGCCAACCCGGAGATCCACATCACCTGGAACCAGTTTCCTTCTATTTCTCAGCCCCTGCACATTGCAACAAATGTGAGACCCGCATCCAGTGTCTAAGACCCAAGATGTTGAAATAGTAAGGTTTATTTCTATAACATAAATACCTGAAGATTCAGTAGCCTGCTGTTTCTTCTTTGTATTTCCCCTTAGCTTTGGACAAGCACTCTTCCAGTGCCCCTTTTCACCACACTCGTGGCATAAGTCCAATGGGTGTGGCTTAAAAGGCTTTTTGCCCTTTGCTTGGGCCTTTTTGCCCTTGGTCTTGAACCTAGACTGGTTCTTACCACTCCCACTGGGCTTCTTGCCCTTGTTTACCATCAGCACTTCAGACTTCTTACCCTTGGTCATAGTCTGCTCGGCTTGTTTTAGCATGCCGTGCAACTCCATAACCGTTTTATCCTGACCCTGCATATTGTAGTTCAGGATGAAGGTGTTGTAAGAATCTGGAAGTGACCCCAGAATGATGTCTACAGCAGTTGTCTCAAGCATTGGTGCATTGAGACTAGCCAGTCTATCAACATAGCCCTTCATTTTCAGCACATGTGCACTGACAGAAGAACCCGGCTGCATGACCGTGCTACATAATGCCTTGGTAGTCAAGTACCTCTCTTGACGAGCCTGATCTTCAAACATAGTTTTCAGATTGCTCATCATTTCACGGGCACCTTGATTCATGAACTGCTTCTGTAAATCAGCAGACATGGTACCAAGCATAATACAAGACACCTCTCTGTCATCCTTTACATGCTTTTCATACTCCTCAATAGCTTGTGGAGTAGCATTTCTACCCGTAGGACGAGGGGGTATGGCAGTTGTCAGTACATACTCTCTTGCCTCGTGCCTCAAGACGATTTGCACCGCCCTAGCCCAATCAAGAAAGTTGGTCCCCGTCAACTTTTCTTTCTCAAGTAGTGGTTTAAGAGGGTTGTTTGTTGCCATTTCTTAAGGTTTACGTTCAAGTAGTTTCTACAGAAAATAGAGAGAAAGAGAGAATAAGAATGAAAGACTTTATATGTCAAAAAAAACAAATTAATAATCTGTCATAATTAATTTTATGTTGGTGAATTAATTTTGACACGGTTATACCAAGATCCACAGTTCTACTAATAATTGACCAAGCTAGAGCTTGTCAACCAATTATTGGCATACTTGGTAGAGCTTCCAACTCAATTCTCCCACCTAGAGAACTCTTGGTTCGATGGGCCTATTGGCACTTTACCCATCCGTGCTTAGGGGCCCGCAGTTAGCCATGATACCCCACCTTCGGGTCAAACCTACATCCTCTTATTTACCATACTTTAAAAAGTATCCAAAACCTCAACGGCCCACCAGTTACCACAATGTACTCAGCTAGGGCATGACGTACATTGCAGCACCACCTGGGAGGAAGAGGTGAGAATTAGGTAAAGCACTTATAAAATACCCGATATTTTTATTTTAACAGATTAATTAGGATGATTAGCTTAAACATGTTAATAGGAAAAATCAAGTGATCACTAAGCAATTTATTTTAATATATATTCCAACAAGAGAGAGCAATATATAAAATAAATAATAATAATAGACATCCTATGGGCTTTAAAATTACAACCTATAATTTTTAACTATGAATTAAAAATAGGTCTTCAGGGCCACCACCACGCCACATGCATTTGGATCTCCAGCTCCGGCTTTTGTTACATAAAATGAAATAAAGCCTATACATATGATCTAATTTCAATTTAAATAATTAAATAAAAATTACAACCAATCTTGAAAAATAAAGCCCATAGGATTCTAAACATATTGCTGCATTAGAGTTAGAACAACAATATAAAATAATGCATGATCATGGCAATCCTAATAATAACAATTATTAAGCCAATCCTATACATGAGACCATTATTAATTTCACAACCAGTAATTAAGCCCATAAAGGCCCAATGAATTAAATCATTGCTCCCACTTGAATTTGGAAATTGCTCAAGTGAAATTAAAATGTCCAATTAATACCATTGGTGCCCCAATCTATTAATTCAATCTCATAATTATAACAATTTCATTTATATATAACAGAAAATTAAATCTATTAACATATAAATGCATGGAACAACAAAAAAAATTTATTAAATTAAATCGAGCCGGTCCATAAAAAAAAAAAAAAAAAAAAAAAAAAAAAAACAGACCCGAAAAAAAAAAACGTCCCGACTAAAGGGACGGGCTGCACTTACAGCCCGCCCAACTGCCTGCGCAAGGCAGCAAACAGCTGTTGCTGCCTTCGCAGGCAGCACAAGCTGCTGCGCAAGCAGCAACAAAATATTGCTGCTTGCGCAGCAGCCATGAGAATTGCGATCACTGTTGATCGCAATTCTCATGAAACATAATTAATTTTTTTTTTTTTTTTTTTTTTTTTAAACAACAAAAACACAAATCATATAACCAATCAAGCCCATGAATAATCATACATCCATGCATTAAAACAACATCAACCCAACAATTAATTAACAAATTAATTTTAGGTTAACAAAAATTTCAATTGGAAAAAAAAATTGCAAGTTATAGGGTTCCATTAAAATCAAAGATTAACAACGAAACCAAAAAAAAAAAAAATCTTCCAACGGAACATAATCCCGCTCTGATACCACTGTAGCGAATTATCATCGAAAATCAAACCGAATAGACAGCGGAAGCCAGGTTCAATTCTCTAAATTCCAGTCCCAGGAGAATATGTAGATGGAAGAGAAAATAAACTTAATAGAAACTTAATTCGAAAAACTTACATTGAATCCCCACTAGGGATGGCAGAAAATCAATTGAGATTCCTCCTTTATCACGTGCACGAACACCTCGAACAATCTACACCCGGTGCTAGCCTTTTTGACCGGAATGAATGAACAAAAAAACAAATGGAAGAACCCTAAAAGGAATTTAGCCCCTCACCCCTTTTTCTCTTTGAAAGTGACGGCTGCCTCCCCTTCTCAAAACACTTTTTTTTTTTTTCTTTTTAAGGTGTTTTTTCCACACTCCAATTCCTATTAGGGTAAAGATTACAATTAAAATAAATTAATTGTAAATTGACCTCTCAATTAATTTAATTAAATCAATTAAAATATAAATATATTTAATTGATTCAATTAACATCAATTAGGTTCAAATGTAAATATTTACTACCCATAATACAATTAGAATTAATTAATCGTTTAATAAATTAACCCGATTAATTTATCTCTCCTGTATACTAACTTGATTAACTTGTTTAATAACAAATAATCAAATAGTATTAATTATTAATTATCAATTAATAATTATTACATCTTGTTCATCATTCCAATTTATACATTATCATGTATAAATTAATAAGTGTTGATCTCAGTGTTCATTGTGCACGATCCTTAGGGTCCGAATCAATTAGGGTTAAGTATACAACTTAAACTGAAATTGGGTTCTAGCAAACCATTACAGTCCCAAATTGATTACAGATAAATGCCATCATCTAGTAGATGCACCACCCTGTAGATATTCTATTTATCTCTCACCATCGCATATCGATATCTCAAACCAGAGGCACGGTGATGTCATCCTTTATAGTTTGATCTATTTCTTGATATTGTGTTAAACTGTTGAACAGATAAGTATCCTGCTTATCTGAGTGTGGCCACACATTTCACAGTTATAACTCATCAAGTGGCCCATGATATCTTCTCACTTAATAGTGAGTGGTAATCCCATCACTTCAACTACCCGCAGTAATGAGTTCATTGATTAAACCAACATACCCATATTTGGCATCCAATTACGGACCTGTTAGGCGTATATTAAATTTAATCTGATTCCTCATTATCTACTGTATTGAAATCAGGTCTGGAGATAAAAGAGATCTACATTTATAGAAAGGTTAATGACACTTCCACCATGTACTTTCTAAAGCGGATCGACCAAGTCCCGTGCTCTCCACACGTACCTATATTCATACCGATACATGTCATGCAACCTACATGATCCTGTATTTATCCTGAATATAAAAGCTTACACCCAAGTCATTCCCATGACTTGGATTAGCTTCTGGTATAATTTTTATGATTAACAATCAATGGATACTTCATACAGTTTCTGTAGTACAAGATACATAACTTGAATGAATTAATGCTTTTATTCAATAACACAAGGAACAAAGTATAACAGTACAATAAACTAAAGTACGATACAATGTCCTAAACAGTGCCTTGGATCTAGGGCACACCAACAATCTCCCACTTGACCTAGGTCCAAGCAGGCATCTCCCTAATCCCAATAGATCGTGCATGACCATCGTTCACTACTTGAGAAAGAGCTTTGGTCATCGGATCAGCGACATTGTTTACTGTGTCAACTCTCTCTATCTGTACATCACCTCTCTGGATGATCTCTCTAATCAGATGAAATTTCCTGAGCACATGTTGGTTCCTCTTTGTTGACTGAGGCTCTTTAGCTTGTACAATAGCCCCATTGTTGTCACACAGTAGAGTAATAGGATTCTGGATAGAAGGAACTACTCCAAGATCCATGATGAACTTCCTCATCCAGACTGCCTCTTTTGCAGCCTCACAAGCAGCAATGTACTCAGATTCTGTAGTGGAATCGGCGATGGTAGGTTGCTTAGTTGACTTCCAACTGATGGCACCGCCATTGAGGAGGAAAACGAAACCCGACTGGGATTGCTTTTGATCCTGATCAGTTTGATAACCAGCATCAGTGTATGCTGTGACTACCAATTCCTCATCACCGCCATAAACCAAGAAATGATCCTTAGTACGTCTTAAGTACTTCAGAATTGCCTTGACTGCCTTCCAATGCTCCATTCCTGGATCAGACTGGAAGCGGCTAGTCATACTCAAGGCAAATGCAACATCAGGCCTGGTACATAGCATCGCATACATAATAGATCCTATAGCTGATGCATAAGGAATCCTCATCATGTCATTTCTGTCCTTTGATGTCTTTGGACAGTCCTTTTTAGACAGTTTCAACCCATGACGCATCGGGGTAAAACCCTTCTTTGAGTTCGCCATGTTGAACCTCTTAAGAACTTTATCTATGTAACCAGCTTGACTTAACCCTAGCAGCCGATTGCATCTATCTCTATAGATCTTGATCCCTAAGATCGTTTCGGCTTCTCCAAGGTCCTTCATTGAGAAACATTTATTCAGCCACTGCTTGGTTGCTTGCAACTCTGAAATGTTTCCACCAATGATAAGTATGTCATCTACATACAACACTAGAAAAGTGTTGGAGCTACCATTAACTTTTCTATACACACAGGGCTCATCAGAGTTCTGAATGAAACCAAACTCTTTTATGGATTCATTGAATCTTTTGTTCCACGACCGTGATGCTTGCTTCAATCCATAAATGGATTTTTGAAGTTTGCAAACCCGGTTAGGATATTTCGAATCGACAAAACCCTCAGGTTGAGCCATATAGACTTCTTCCTCGAGCTTTCCATTCAGAAAAGCAGTTTTGACATCCATTTGCCATATCTCATAGTCGTGCCATGCCGCTATGGCAAGTAATATCCTTATGGATTTGAGCATAGCCACTGGTGAAAACGTTTCATCATAATCAATGCCATGAATTTGCCTGAAACCTTTTGCAACCAGTCGCCCCTTGAAGGTTTTATCAGCTTTCAATTTGAAAAGCCACTTACATTCCACTACTTTGACTCCAGGGGGTGGATCCACCAACCTCCAGACCTCATTGTCGTACATGGATTGTATCTCAGATTCCATGGCTTGTCGCCATTTATCCGCATGTGGACTTTCCAGTGCTTCTCGATAAGACTGAGGATCTTCATGCTCCATGATCATAAGTTCCTCATCATGCGTGACCAGGTAACCATACCTCTCAGGCTCATGACGTGTCCTGCCTGACCTTCTAGGTTCCTGTACAACTGGTTCAGCCTGTTCGTTTGATTGAACATCCAAAACAGTTGTCTCAGCATCTACAGCCTCAGCCGTAGAAGTTTGTGGTTCTTGAACTTCTCTAAGTTCAATACTGCTCCCACTGTCTTTCATGGAAAGGAATTCCTTCTCCATGAATACCCCATTTCGAGCCACAAACACTTTATTCTCTTCTGGGTTATAGAAGCAGTAACCCTTAGTTTCCTTAGGGTAACCGACAAACTGGCATTTTATAGATTTGGACTCTAGTTTGCCACTAGTCAGTTTTTTGACATAGGCATCACAGCCCCAAATCCTCATGAAAGACACACAGGGTTTCCTGCCCTTCCATAGTTCATATGGTGTTCTTTCAACTGCCTTGCTGGGTGTATTATTCAAAATAATAGCAGCGGTTTCCAAAGCATATCCCCAAAAGGATATAGGTAGATTAGCTTGACTCATCATTGAGCGGACCATGTCAAGCAAAGTCCGATTTCTCCTCTCTGAAACCCCATTCCACTGGGGTGTACCAGGGGGAGTGAGTTGAGGTACAATCCCATACTCTATCAAGAATTCGTCAAACTCTTGACTCAGATATTCACCCCCTCTATCAGACCGGAGTATCTTTATCCTTTTGTCAAGTTGGTTCTCTACTTCGTTCTTGTATTCTTTGAACTTTTGTAAAGTCTCAGATTTGTGTTTCATCAAATACACATAGCCGAACCGACTATAGTCATCTGTGAACGTGACGAAGTATAAGTAACCAGACCTGGCACATATACTCATTGGCCCACATACATCAGTGTGTATTAGCCCCAACAGTTCAGTAGCCCTTTCAGCTGTTTTAGTGAAAGGAGCTTTTGCCATCTTGCCACGTAAACAAGATTCACAAGTATCCAAAGCATGCAGGTCAAATGACCCTAACAAACCACTTGAGTGGAGCTTTGCGATACGTTTCTCGTTTATGTGCCCAAGACGACAGTGCCAGACATACGTAGGATCAATATCATTTTGTTTAATCCTTTTATTTATGTTATAGATGTGTGAATGATTTGTTGTATCTAAAACATACAACCCGTTCTGAAGAACGCCTGTACAATAATTTATATTGCCACATTTAATAGAAAAAGTTCCATGCTCAATATAAAATGAAAATCCCAAATCATCCAAACATGAAATAGAAATAATATTCCTGCGCATAGCAGGTACAAAATAACAGTCTTTCAAAACTAGTTCTAGCCCTGTGGGCAAATCAAAGTAATAATCGCCGACTTCCATGGCCTCGACTCGAGCACCATTGCCAACCCGGAGATCCACATCACCTGGAACCAGTTTCCTTCTATTTCTCAGCCCCTGCACATTGCAACAAATGTGAGACCCGCATCCAGTGTCTAAGACCCAAGATGTTGAAATAGTAAGGTTTATTTCTATAACATAAATACCTGAAGATTCAGTAGCCTGCTGTTTCTTCTTTGTATTTCCCCTTAGCTTTGGACAAGCACTCTTCCAGTGCCCCTTTTCACCACACTCGTGGCATAAGTCCAATGGGTGTGGCTTAAAAGGCTTTTTGCCCTTTGCTTGGGCCTTTTTGCCCTTGGTCTTGAACCTAGACTGGTTCTTACCACTCCCACTGGGCTTCTTGCCCTTGTTTACCATCAGCACTTCAGACTTCTTACCCTTGGTCATAGTCTGCTCGGCTTGTTTTAGCATGCCGTGCAACTCCATAACCGTTTTATCCTGACCCTGCATATTGTAGTTCAGGATGAAGGTGTTGTAAGAATCTGGAAGTGACCCCAGAATGATGTCTACAGCAGTTGTCTCAAGCATTGGTGCATTGAGACTAGCCAGTCTATCAACATAGCCCTTCATTTTCAGCACATGTGCACTGACAGAAGAACCCGGCTGCATGACCGTGCTACATAATGCCTTGGTAGTCAAGTACCTCTCTTGACGAGCCTGATCTTCAAACATAGTTTTCAGATTGCTCATCATTTCACGGGCACCTTGATTCATGAACTGCTTCTGTAAATCAGCAGACATGGTACCAAGCATAATACAAGACACCTCTCTGTCATCCTTTACATGCTTTTCATACTCCTCAATAGCTTGTGGAGTAGCATTTCTACCCGTAGGACGAGGGGGTATGGCAGTTGTCAGTACATACTCTCTTGCCTCGTGCCTCAAGACGATTTGCACCGCCCTAGCCCAATCAAGAAAGTTGGTCCCCGTCAACTTTTCTTTCTCAAGTAGTGGTTTAAGAGGGTTGTTTGTTGCCATTTCTTAAGGTTTACGTTCAAGTAGTTTCTACAGAAAATAGAGAGAAAGAGAGAATAAGAATGAAAGACTTTATATGTAAAAAAAAACAAATTAATAATCTGTCATAATTAATTTTATGTTGGTGAATTAATTTTGACACGGTTATACCAAGATCCACAGTTCTACTAATAATTGACCAAGCTAGAGCTTGTCAACCAATTATTGGCATACTTGGTAGAGCTTCCAACTCAATTCTCCCACCTAGAGAACTCTTGGTTCGATGGGCCTATTGGCACTTTACCCATCCGTGCTTAGGGGCCCGCAGTTAGCCATGATACCCCACCTTCGGGTCAAACCTACATCCTCTTATTTACCATACTTTAAAAAGTATCCAAAACCTCAACGGCCCACCAGTTACCACAATGTACTCAGCTAGGGCATGACGTACATTGCAGCACCACCTGGGAGGAAGAGGTGAGAATTAGGTAAAGCACTTATAAAATACCCGATATTTTTATTTTAACAGATTAATTAGGATGATTAGCTTAAACATGTTAATAGGAAAAATCAAGTGATCACTAAGCAATTTATTTTAATATATATTCCAACAAGAGAGAGCAATATATAAAATAAATAATAATAATAGACATCCTATGGGCTTTAAAATTACAACCTATAATTTTTAACTATGAATTAAAAATAGGTCTTCAGGGCCACCACCACGCCACATGCATTTGGATCTCCAGCTCCGGCTTTTGTTACATAAAATGAAATAAAGCCTATACATATGATCTAATTTCAATTTAAATAATTAAATAAAAATTACAACCAATCTTGAAAAATAAAGCCCATAGGATTCTAAACATATTGCTGCATTAGAGTTAGAACAACAATATAAAATAATGCATGATCATGGCAATCCTAATAATAACAATTATTAAGCCAATCCTATACATGAGACCATTATTAATTTCACAACCAGTAATTAAGCCCATAAAGGCCCAATGAATTAAATCATTGCTCCCACTTGAATTTGGAAATTGCTCAAGTGAAATTAAAATGTCCAATTAATACCATTGGTGCCCCAATCTATTAATTCAATCTCATAATTATAACAATTTCATTTATATATAACAGAAAATTAAATCTATTAACATATAAATGCATGGAACAACAAAAAAAATTTATTAAATTAAATCGAGCCGGTCCATAAAAAAAAAAAAAAAAAAAAAAAACAGACCCGAAAAAAAAAAACGTCCCGACTAAAGGGACGGGCTGCACTTACAGCCCGCCCAACTGCCTGCGCAAGGCAGCAAACAGCTGTTGCTGCCTTCGCAGGCAGCACAAGCTGCTGCGCAAGCAGCAACAAAATATTGCTGCTTGCGCAGCAGCCATGAGAATTGCGATCACTGTTGATCGCAATTCTCATGAAACATAATTAATTTTTTTTTTTTTTTTTTTTTTTTTAAACAACAAAAACACAAATCATATAACCAATCAAGCCCATGAATAATCATACATCCATGCATTAAAACAACATCAACCCAACAATTAATTAACAAATTAATTTTAGGTTAACAAAAATTTCAATTGGAAAAAAAAATTGCAAGTTATAGGGTTCCATTAAAATCAAAGATTAACAACGAAACCAAAAAAAAAAAAAATCTTCCAACGGAACATAATCCCGCTCTGATACCACTGTAGCGAATTATCATCGAAAATCAAACCGAATAGACAGCGGAAGCCAGGTTCAATTCTCTAAATTCCAGTCCCAGGAGAATATGTAGATGGAAGAGAAAATAAACTTAATAGAAACTTAATTCGAAAAACTTACATTGAATCCCCACTAGGGATGGCAGAAAATCAATTGAGATTCCTCCTTTATCACGTGCACGAACACCTCGAACAATCTACACCCGGTGCTAGCCTTTTTGACCGGAATGAATGAACAAAAAAACAAATGGAAGAACCCTAAAAGGAATTTAGCCCCTCACCCCTTTTTCTCTTTGAAAGTGACGGCTGCCTCCCCTTCTCAAAACACTTTTTTTTTTTTTCTTTTTAAGGTGTTTTTTCCACACTCCAATTCCTATTAGGGTAAAGATTACAATTAAAATAAATTAATTGTAAATTGACCTCTCAATTAATTTAATTAAATCAATTAAAATATAAATATATTTAATTGATTCAATTAACATCAATTAGGTTCAAATGTAAATATTTACTACCCATAATACAATTAGAATTAATTAATCGTTTAATAAATTAACCCGATTAATTTATCTCTCCTGTATACTAACTTGATTAACTTGTTTAATAACAAATAATCAAATAGTATTAATTATTAATTATCAATTAATAATTATTACATCTTGTTCATCATTCCAATTTATACATTATCATGTATAAATTAATAAGTGTTGATCTCAGTGTTCATTGTGCACGATCCTTAGGGTCCGAATCAATTAGGGTTAAGTATACAACTTAAACTGAAATTGGGTTCTAGCAAACCATTACAGTCCCAAATTGATTACAGATAAATGCCATCATCTAGTAGATGCACCACCCTGTAGATATTCTATTTATCTCTCACCATCGCATATCGATATCTCAAACCAGAGGCACGGTGATGTCATCCTTTATAGTTTGATCTATTTCTTGATATTGTGTTAAACTGTTGAACAGATAAGTATCCTGCTTATCTGAGTGTGGCCACACATTTCACAGTTATAACTCATCAAGTGGCCCATGATATCTTCTCACTTAATAGTGAGTGGTAATCCCATCACTTCAACTACCCGCAGTAATGAGTTCATTGATTAAACCAACATACCCATATTTGGCATCCAATTACGGACCTGTTAGGCGTATATTAAATTTAATCTGATTCCTCATTATCTACTGTATTGAAATCAGGTCTGGAGATAAAAGAGATCTACATTTATAGAAAGGTTAATGACACTTCCACCATGTACTTTCTAAAGCGGATCGACCAAGTCCCGTGCTCTCCACACGTACCTATATTCATACCGATACATGTCATGCAACCTACATGATCCTGTATTTATCCTGAATATAAAAGCTTACACCCAAGTCATTCCCATGACTTGGATTAGCTTCTGGTATAATTTTTATGATTAACAATCAATGGATACTTCATACAGTTTCTGTAGTACAAGATACATAACTTGAATGAATTAATGCTTTTATTCAATAACACAAGGAACAAAGTATAACAGTACAATAAACTAAAGTACGATACAATGTCCTAAACAGTGCCTTGGATCTAGGGCACACCAACAAATCTACACTAGATTAATCTTAGAAGTCAAATTACATAATCCAATATTGGCCTTAGGGCACAATCTCCAACAATCTCCCACTTGCACTATGGCCAATCATACATGTATCTTATACCCATTGGCCTACATGACTTTCATGTATTCACTCGTGCAGGAGTCTTTGTCAATGAATTATTAATTTTCGCTTCCGTTGCTACTTTACACATATTCACTCTCTCTTTAGAGACAGCCTCTCTAAATTAGTGAAAAACGCCTAAGTATATGCTTGTGTCATACAAGGTTCTTACGCATTGAACTATTGTCCCTACAATAGTCTCACAGGATAAGCAATGCTTAGAACAAAAACATAAAATTTTGATGAACTTCTTCATCCAAAAATTTCTTTACATCACATGTAACTGTATACTTTGGCTGCTATTATAGATATTTAGCTATAACGTTTTATTTTGAACCTTTCAAAGTCATAACTTCTCTTTTTAAGAGAATACTAGATCTCGACTGATATATTGCAACTAATTGCAATCAGTTGTATATGTGCAACTATTTACACAGTTAACATAAGCAAGCTTCTATTAAGTCTTTTATATTGAACGCTTTCAATGCTTTGACTTAAGCCAAAACATTCTTTTAGATCTATCTGTATAGATTCCAATTTCAAGAATACAGGCAGTCATGCTTATAACATTAACTGAAATTACTTTCTTAGCCAAGATTTTACTTCTTGCAAGGTAAGAATGTTATTTCCAACAAGCCATATGTCATCCACATATAGCATTAGGAATACCGATATGCTCCCACTGATCCTTTTGAAACACAAGATTCATCATCCTTTTGATAAAATCAAACCATTTGATTTCTTTATCAAAACTATGATTCCAACTATTTGATGCATGTTTCGATCCTTATGAGAATCTTTGAAAACTTGCATACGCTATTTGAATTCTTTGGATGCTCAAAACTTTGGATTGTGTCACGTACACATCCTCAATCATGTTTTCACGTAAAAAATAGATTTTGATATCCATTTGCCATATTTTATAATCATATTATGGGGATATGGCAACAAGAACTCAATATGACTTGATCATGATTAATGACTAAGGAGGATTTCATCATAGTCCTACTATGAATTTGTTCGTACCCTTATAGTCACTAGTCGTGCTTTATAAGTTTGAAGATCACCATCCATATCGGTTTGCAATTTGAAAACTCACTTGCAACCATTGCATATGCATCTTCTAAAAGACTTATCAAAGTCTATACTTTGATTGTCAGACATGGACTTATCTTCAACCTTTGTAGCATCAAGTCACATATTAGATCCAAAATCTAACATTGCTTCTTCATAGAAGAAGACTTACTTCATCTAGTAAGATTACATCATGATTTTGAGAAATCCATATCTCTCCTAATCATGTCGTATTCCACTAGACTTTCATTGGACTTGTGTAATTTCAACAATGATCATGAAACCATTTCCACGTTCCTCTTCAACGTTAAATGTCACTTTTGTGAATTACGAGTTTTGTAGGTGTACTTTACTCCCACTAACTCTACTAGAAATTAACTCCCTCTTCAAGGGGAAACCATTTCTAGCTACAACTACTTTGTATCCCAAAGAAACACAGGAGTAACAACTCCTACTTTCCTTTTGAGTAATCCACAATACGATATTTAAATTTAGGTGCCAACTTATTCGAAATAAGCTTTACAGCCCTAAACTTATTCAATGAAACAATTTGGGTCTCTTACCCAACCATATCTCATATGTTGATTCATGAATTGTTTTAGACGGAACAATATACACAGCTGCTTTAATGGCATATTTTTGAGAAAACGATGATCAACTTGACTTCATCATAGATTGAACTATATCTGTATAGAGTTCGACTACTCCCTTTTCGACACAACATACTTTGTGGCGTACTTGGAGAAGTCAATTGTGAGACAGTCCCACAATCTCTAAGATGATTGTCAACATCTTGACTCAAATGTTCACCACTTGGATCATATCTAAGTGACTTTACTATCTTGTCAAGATACTTCATACTCCTTTTACAAGCTTTTGAACACTTCAAAAGTTCCAAACTCGTGTTTCATTAGATACTCTTATCTAGTGAAAAGTTCCATAAAAGTAATGAAGTATTAGAACCTCCTTTAGCAGTTGATTTATAATTCATATACATCCACATGTATAATGCTTAATAAATCGATTATTCTTTAACTACTTTTAGCAAAGAAACACTTTTGTCATTTTTTACAATAAGCAACATTCGCATGATTCAAGATGATTCATAATCTCATGAATCCAATAGTCCATTCTCATGGAGTTTCGAAATGCAACTTTGCTTATGTCTCCAAGACGACACTGCCAAAATGGGTTGGATCAAACTATTTGATTCGATCCTTACAGTATTTATGTTACAGATGGGCTCCACATATAAAGACAATTATGTAAATCTACATTTCATAATCATGTCTTTATAAAGTTTATAATTCACAATTATAAAATAAGCAACATTTGTTTACTCAAGTCAACAAGCTCAATAGACAACAAGAGTTCGTAACTCACATGTAAAAGTTCATAACCTTTAACCAAAGTTCATAACTTTCATATAAAAGTTCATAACTTTTATGAAAAGAGGTTCGTAACTTTTAACTTGAAGTTCACAACTTTCATGTAAGAGTTCAGAACCTTCGAGTAGCAACCTTTGCTTCTCTTGTCTATTCACATTCTACCTTTCACCTTCATAAGGTTTCTATTCAAGTTGCCATTCATCATATTCTACTAATATGAGATCCACAACTGGTATCTAATACCTTTGATATAGAAACAAAAGTAGAATAGTTAATAAATACTTAAGGTAGCAGTCTTACTGCCTTTCATCTTCTCATAGTTCTCCAAACAAAGTTTGCTATTTCCATTCTAAAGAACGATTCAATCTAGAAATGGCAACATCCTTCTTTTGGAGATCTCTCTATGCCAACAGCTTTGGCCTTTAAAATACTTTCACCGAAACCCTTTCGGTATTTATACTTTTCGACCCTACTATTATCCTTTTCCTTTTGAACCATAAGCACACAATTCGAGGCGGGCTTATCCTTTATGGATAACTTAACATTCTTTTGCATCTTATGCAACTAATTCACAATTTTCTCCATGTCATTCAAATGATAGTTCATCACCAATGACTATCAAATAATGAATTCAAGATCACATCTTAATGCCTTTTGGATGCCAATGAGAAATTGTTGCCTCAAACACTTATCTTTTCTTGCTCACTAACTGATGGAACATTTCCATTTGTGATGTATCATATACCTCAAGTAAAACTTCCACGTGCGGAAGAATTGGTGGCAAGTGTAAGATAATAAATTTTAAACAGAGTCCCTTCGATGCTTCAAGTAAGCATCTTTTATACTCATGTTACAATTGCTAGTGGTTCATTGGGCAAAAGGATTATTGAGAACATATGATTCCTTTTGATTTGAGAACAATTCTCAAAGTTCAATAACAATCGAGATCATGGTAATAGCAATCATAACTATAATAAAGCGTGTAAAGATTTTTATTTAAATGCTCCCACTTAAATTATAAAACCCTTTAAAATATTTAAGTGGGTGAAGATCCAAAATCCATACTTAACCATAGCACTGCTTTGGCATGTCCCTATGATTAAATATAATTTCGGTAGGCAAAGACTCAAAATCATGCTTTAAACCATTTAAACATATTTTGGATGTGCACTTCTTTGCCAATTGCATCATTATGCAACTCTTCTAATTTATGAGATGCATGATATCATATATCATATTTAATTGTATGTTACTCATCTCATCTTTGCCTCGGGCTCAAACACCATTTTGATTAACCCTTTGTTAAACCAATTACAACACAATGAGAATCACCATTTCTCATATTATCGCTTCGCTAAGGTCACAACATGCGTACCCGCTTTGGCGTGGCTACCATGATGCGAACATAGTACTTGACTAGTGTTATACGTAATTGGGTGGCAAAAATATAAACTTCATAAGTTTATTTAGGGTTTATTAATTCCTGTGATTAAAATGTATCTCATACAATACATGGCATTAACATTAATCTTTCTAAGTTAATATTAATTCTAGCATGGCATCCAATGTCATACATTCATCTAGCATGCATATTGAATATTTAGCATGGCATCACATGGCATTTAAATGTATCAAAACATGCATTTACATACATATATATTAACATTTGCATCACATGCAAAATAATTTCTAACATGCAGCAATATCTATTAACATGGCATCTTATGGCATAAAATAAATATAACATGCATAAGACTCAAAACCGTGTTATGGTATGGTTTTATCTACATTGATTTTCATAGGCCAATATGAAAATCAACAAGTCATATCCTAGGTGGTTGTAACCATCGTATGGTCACAGCACAGCCGCACCCCTTGGATCCGTCTTACGTCTTTGTTCCTTGGCACCATCTCATGGATTTACATATTTTACAAAATTGCAACCTATACAATTTTTTTTTTAGTAAAATAAAATTTACATATTATAAATTGCATCCTATACAATTTATCTAGTAAAATTAAAATTAAAATTTACATAAATACAAACGACTCGCAGGTCGTATTTATATAAAACCATAATAAATAAAATAAAGCATCCACGGGGTCCAAAGCCATACCATAACACCATGCATAAAATTATCAACAATAATTTTATATCTAAAAATATTTAGGGTTCAAAGTGGTAAAATACAATCACATTGTATTAAGAATTAATTAATTTGGAAAAAAAATTCGTAAATATGCAGAAACAATTTTCCACACTTAAAACGAAAAAGGGGTAAAAACTGTCGGACAGCATGCAAGTCGGGCTTCGCACTGCAGTATCCAATACTGCGCGCAGCCCATGCTGCGTAAGCAGCATGCTGCTTACGCAGCAAGTGCAATTGCAATTGCAATTGCAATTGCAGTTGGGCGCAATTGCAATTGCAATTGCATTGCACCCAAAAGTTATTCTGGGCATTATGCCCAGAATAACGAAAACAGTATTTAATTTTTTTTTTTTTTTTTTTTTTAATATCATTTAATTAATTGAAACAATTTCAATTAAAACCCCATGAATCAAATTCATGATTCCAAAACCCCTTAAACATTCCAAATCATTAACATAAAATCATTCACAATGATTAATCAATAAAATCAAATTTTTATTTTGTTATTCACAATAACATAGAACCCTAAATAAAACATACAAACTCCTAACAACAATTTTGATCCAATCAAAATCATACAAACCCTAACATGCAATTTTGATCCAATCAAAACATAAATCCAATTCAATCAAAATACAAGTGGCTCTGATACCACTGTAGGGGATTTAATCGCACAAAACAAAATACGCAGCGGAAATAAAAAACGGATTAATCCCCACCAAGGACCCATGTACATTGCATTGAATTGGAAGGAGGGTTAAACAATTACCTCTTAATTTTTGCAGGATTGGATACAGGAACCAAAGCAGATTCCCTCTACAGTTGATCCACACCGAGCAATTGACTCACCGCGTGCTAGCGCCGGGATCGTAGAACAGTTCTTCGAATGAGAAGGTGAAAAATTGATATTTTTCACCCTTTGCCAAAAGCATTTTTCGGCCATTTGATGGAGATTGGGAGGGGGCTGCTGTATCACATCCAACACTACTTATTCTAGGGTTTTTTTTTTTTTTTTTTTCTTTTATTATTAACTTATAATTGTAATTAAATACTATATTTAATTATAATTATAAATTAGCCCCCATAAGTTTTATTAATTCTCAATTAATATTAAACTTAGTCAATTCTCCATCATATACACATATGTATGTAAAATTAATTATATCTCCATATAATATAATTAGCATACTTTATGCTATATTAATCTTATTAATATTTACATACATACATACATATGTATATATACACATATACGTAAATGTATATTATAATTAATTATATCACCATATAATATAATTATAATATACATATATATATATATAGCATACTTTATGCCATAAATATATTAATCTTATTAATATGTTCATGTGTATATACATATACATGTAAATATATATCTTTATATATATTTAATTTCTCATCAATAATAAATCATTATCTCATAATGATTTATCCCCGAATTAAGTGAATCTCATTTTGCTCTTTGTGTGTGACCCCGTAGGATCATATAAATTGGCAATGAGGAAATTACCATAATGCCCTCATAAGTCATAAGCGGACTCTAGCAAGCCATTATGACTACCCAATTCATATGATTGGTATAATCCAATAAACCTACTTATAGAATGTGTCATATTCCCTTTTGTCTCTTGATATCATGATTAATTATAAGACATGGTACACTTGTCAATCTTATATAAATTAATCATATGCTTTCTCGATCTCAAAGCGGACTGTTTAAACAAATCAATTGATACTCTTATCAATTATTTGAGCACGGCCATGCATATAACAGTCTCACTTATCGAGGGGCCCAGTGATATCGCTCTCTTGATAGAGAGGGACAAAATCCCATATCTGTCACTCACATCCCAAGGCATGAGTCATATCGTACCCAATCACAGCCTTTATAACTACTCTATTACAAGCAGCGTTTGACTGCGTCAAAACACAACATGAATTCATCCCGGAATCCATGGTGACCTCAGGTCAAAGGAATCAGCTAATGACACTACTATAATCAAGATCAGTTGTGACACATAACCATGAACTTGATCTCATAGTGGGTCTCCAGTAACATGTTCTCTAACATATTACCCGTGAGTATAATCTGTATCTGTATACACTATATTCATCTTATGAATATCCATTATCACTCACACTAGTCTTAGTTTGTTATTATTCCCATAATAACAATCGACTAGGGATATTTAGAATAACACGATTTATTCATGGATACTTATCATAAATGCTAACATACAAACATAAATGATAATATTAATCTACACTAGATTAATCTTAGAAGTCAAATTACATAATCCAATATTGGCCTTAGGGCACAATCTCCAACACACATATGGGAAATTCCTTTTCCATTGCTGCAATCAAGCGCTAAAGAATTTCCTGTAACTGAAATGTCATCAACATAACACAATATATAGGTAAAAGTGTTAGCAGTCGTATGAATGAACAAGGAATTGTCAGCTTGAGATTTTTGAAAGCCCTCTCGAAGAAGAAAATTGCACAACCGAGTAAACCACTCTCGGGGTGCCTGTTTGAGGCCATAAAGTGACTTTTGGAGAAGACAAACATAATCAGAGATTAGCCATATCCACAAACCCTGGAGGTTGTTGCATGTACACTGTCTCATTTAAAGTGCCATGGAGGAAGGCATTAGTGACATCTGGTTGATGAATGGGCCAATGGTTAGCAAAAGCAAGAGCAAGCATTGTACGAATAGTGGTTGATTTAACAACTAGACTAAACCTTTCTCTATAATCAAGGCCCTCTTTTTGAAAATCCTTTAGCTACAAGCCGAGCTTTGTAACGATCAATACTATCGTCCATGTTCCTTTTAATTCGAAACAACCATTTATACCCAGCAAAGTTTGCATCTTTAGGTCTCGGCACTATAAGCCAAGTTTTGGTGTCAAGTAATCCCTCAATTTCATTATACATAGCATCACACCACACTAATAATTTTCAGGCCTGGGAATAAGTATTTAGTTCAGTTAAGAGAGAATCCAGAGAGGTGATGTGAGTAAGCAAGGCTAATTTAGATGGAGGTTTACGGACATCAGGGGGTCGAAGTTGCATAGGGTGGATGTGTCTTTGAGTAAGGGTTCGAATAGGAGAATTCATTGGGTAGGTGCTCAAATCGATGAGTAATTTAAGACTAGAGGATGAAGATATAGGAGAGTTGGATGTGGGCATAGTATCAGATGAAGAGGTGGTGTTGGTGTATGCATGTGGTGATGAAAATAAATGGAAAGGAATAGGTGAGAGTGATGTAGCAGTAGGTGGGTGAGGTAGGGATGGGTTAGGTGTTGGATGTGGGGATGTGGACATTGTAGTGTTGTGAATAGAAAAAGATTGATTAGTATTAGGAGAAAGAGAAATACCTATTGAGTTGCCAATTGGTATAGGTGTTGGAACTTGCTAAGGTAGCCATAATGAAGTGGGCATTGATGGAGAGGACATTGCACCAAAATTGGGTAATTGAAAAGGAAAAATTTGTTCATCAAATTTGACATGTTTAGCAAGAAAAATTTGATCTCTTTCTTTTGAAAAACAAATAAATCAAGAGTACAATTTTGATTCGCCTAAAAATACACATAAGTCACTTCGAAAATTAAATTTATTTTTATTATATGGCCAAAGGAGAAGGTAAATAGCACAACCAAAAGTTTTAAAACTACAGCTGTCTGGCATTTTATTGAATAATTTAAAAAATGGAGATGTGTTACTTTGACTTGGAGAAGGGAGACAATTGATAAGTTCCACACTATTATCTGTGAGTTAGGGTTGCAATTGGGAAAATCTCACTCTATCTTTCATGAGAGGAGATGGTATGTATTTATATAAGTAGTCTTTACAGTTGAGTCTTTGGTCATATGTACAATTACACAGAGAGTATAAATATAATACATGATTACAATTAAGTACAAATACAATTACTCTAACACGCCCCCGTAAGTTGGGTAGGGGTGGGAACCACAGCCAACTTGGAGCGAAGCACTTTGAAGCGAGTCCACGGCAGAGGCTTGGTGAGGGCATCAGTAACCTGATCATCAGTGGACATGTAGCGGACGGACAGTTGCTTAGAAGCAATACGCTCCCGCACAAAGTGGAAATCTAACTCTAGGTGCTTGGTCCGCGCATGGAAGATAGGATTGGCCATCAGATATGTGGCACTGAGATTATCACACCACAAAGTAGGGGCGGACAAAAGAGGGAAACCAATCTCTAGCAGAAGCATACCCAGCCAAGATAATTCCAAAGTGGTAGTAGCTAGAGCATGGTACTCGGCCTCAGTGGAACTACGGGACACGGTGCGTTGTTTCCAGGAGGCCCAAGAAATAAGATTAGTACCATGATAAATGCCATACCCAGAGGTAGACCGATGATCATCAACATCGCCAGCCCAATCAGAGTCCGAGAAGCCATGCAACCGAATAGAATCCTGTGGCTGAAACCGAAGACCAAAAGATTGCGTAGCCTTCAGATAGCGAAGAATATGCTTTAACGCCTGCCAATGTAAAACTATAGGATCATTCATATACTGAGCCACTTTATGTACGACAAAGGCGATGTCAGGCCTAGTGATAGTCAAATACTGTAGCCCGCCAACCAAACTCCTACAGTGAGTTACATCATCAAATAAAGAACCACCAGAAGTAGAGAGTTTTTCGGTTGAACTAGCTTATGTGGCGACAGGCTTGGAGTCCGACATCTGCAATTTAAACAACATATCTGAGATATACTTCTTTTGAGACAAAAACAATTAACCATTCCAACAGTGAAATTCAATACCCAAGAAATACTTCACTATACCTAAGTTCTTAATGGCAAACTGAGACTGCAAATAACGGATTACATGAGAGGCTTGCTGACTGTCACTGCCCAAAATCAGGAGATCATCAATATATATTAAGTAGAATAAAACAAAGGACTCCTTGCACAAAAAATACAAAGAAACATCAGCTCTAGAGCATTGAAACCCGTAGGCTAGTAAGGACTGGGTAAGGCATTTATGCCACATATGAGGAGACTGCTTCAACCCATACAGGGACTTATGCACAATTACAATTAAGTACAAATACAATTACTCTAACATTATTTACTACATAGTTCCAAAACCGAAATGGTACAAAAGAATGAGTAAGTAAAGTCAAAGCGATGTCAATAATATGACGAATTTTTTGTTCAGCAGTACCATTTTGTTCGTGAGTGTAGCGACACGCAAAATGGTGAATGATCTCTGAATGTTTAAAATGTGTATTTAATTTTTGAAATTCTCCTCCATAGTCAGATTGAAACTGTTTGATACTTTGATTAAATTGATGTTTAAAAATTGCTTCAAATTCAAGATATACTTTAATCACATCACTTTTAAATTTAATGTAATAAACCCATGTAAAATGACTATATTCATCAATGAACAAAACAAAATATATTTGATTAAGATACGAATTAAAGGGGGCCGGACCCCATACATCGGAGTGAATAATTTCAAAGGGAGAGGTACTACTCCAGATAATTGGTGGTAAATCCATTTTTGTTAATTTTCCCAATTGACATACAATACAAAGATTATTATTAGAAGAAGAAAAATCTAAATTATTGGATTTTAAAATGCTAGTAGTTGTCTTTTTATTGCAATGACAAAAACGTGCATGCCAAGTATCAAAAGATACTTTTTCTCCAAGCAACGCCTGTTTCAACTTGGGTGGTAGCACGTACAAACCTCTATCATTCGGGCCGCTCAACAGGATTTCCTTTGACACCTGATCCTTCACCAAAAAATGATCGGGCCAAAAGTCAAAAAAACAATTATTATCGGAGGGAAATTTCCGGATAGACAATAAAGATTTAGTAATTTTAGGGACAAATAACACATCTTTAAGGCACAAATTAGAATGATAAGAGGTACCAGTGTCAGTGATTTCCAAACCTTGACCATGACCAACCCTTATAGTATCTTCACCATCATACGGTGTTATTGAGTGCATTTGGTTCGGATCAGCAGTAATATGGTGTGCAGCTCTAGTATACGGATACCAAGCTCTTGTCTGAGATGGGATTGGTGCCAATGGAGGTGGTGAATAAAAATTGTGAGCCAGCATGGGAGAGTAAAAAGAGGGACCCCATGCTATATTTGCTTGAGGAAACTGAGCCTGCGAATAAGCATAATAATTATTTCAAAAATTTCGAAATTGTGGAGCCTGGATCGAAGTCGCCGATAACGTTCAATGGAGTGGCTGCTGAGACCACAAATTTGACACCCATTTTCTTCTGTTGGTGGGGTTGCGAGCTGGAGCACTACAGGTTGAGGAAGGACTGGTCTTTGTGCAATTAGGGCAGTTGGTGATTCGTGATAACTCTTTAAAAGGATTTCATGTGCAGTTAGACGCCCTAACAGGCTATAGTAGGTAGGAGGTGGAATTTGCATACTCAGATCTGATATTATGGAATGATATTCACTGTAGAGATTGTGAAATATATTTGTATTAAATTGAGTTTGGGTAAGTGGAGCTCCGGCAAACTCCAATTCATCAGCCAAGATTTTCGCTCATTCTAAGAAGTCTGCAACTCCTGCATCGGTCTTTTTCAATTCCTGCAACTGCACATTGTAATTGTCTCTGATTGGAGACTGTTCCATATGCATGAGAGAGAGCCTCCCAAGCAGAGAAGGCTGATCAAAGACCAATCACAGTTGAGAATACCTCAGGCAAAAGAGAAAAGAAGATCCATGATAATAAAGTTTGATCCTTTCTGAACCAATCAGAGTGAGCTGGATTAGTAACCTTAATTATAGCATCATCTGTAGATGGAATTAATTCTGGTGGAGCAGGAGAGGAGCCATCCACATGGCCCATAAGTTGATTAGAGTGGAGAATTGGGTAGAATTGTGTTCTCCATGCAAGATAATTGGATTTGGTGAGTTTAATTGCAAAGAGTTGGTTTGTTGAGAATGAGGTGGTTTGAGTATTAGGATTAGACATGATGGTATGAGATTGAGTTACTGAAGTTGGTGCAGATTTTGAAATGTGTGAGTAGACGATGATTCGGGCGTGGCGAAGCGGGCTGCCAAGCTTTTTATTTATTTGTATTTGATCAGACATATAATTATAATAAGAAACTCATTTTTAAGAAAATACAATATTCATAAAAGATTCGAGACCGAAATCTCAAAAAAACTATAGAAGTCGCCACCTAGTCTAGCTTAACCGGGAAATTAAAGCGTAGCTTAACCGAATAAGTACCACTACACTTTCCAGAGATCTAGGTTCGGACGAGTCACTTACTTATTATCCAATAAAAATAACAGTTTTAATATTCAAGCATAACATTTCATAGGATTAGATTGATTTTTATTTTATAACACATGGCTTTCATGCAGAATACATGGAATGAAATTAAATTACAATACAAATCAAGTAGGCTATCCTAGGGGAATACACATAAATCAAAAGGGGATCAAGATACAACCACCTAAAATACACAAATTCTACCAACAAAGGAACACAATAATGAAATTTAGTCCTGCAAAAACAGGTGTTAATAATGCGACGAAAGTTATGCGCATGAGACTCAGGCATAAAACTAGAGGATGGAAAACGGTTTTGAAAACGGTTTTACTGGTTTGTGTTTAACATGCCCTAAAGTCGATTTTCGGAAAATTGAGTCATCACTATCAGTTTAGCGTAACATCAATTCTGGAAATCAAATTTATAGTTCATTATGCGACAAAAAGTTCATAATACAATTTTAAGCAAGAGGCGTGGTTCCAGTCAACCTCTTCTATGCTTATTCATTCCTTGATTTCGAGTAGACTGATGATCGTGAATAAGTATCCCAACTTATTCAGGTATGGCCATACACTTATCGGTCTCATCATCAAGTGGCCAGTGATGTCATCTCAGGGGACACCAAGTGGCAATTCCATCAACTCACTTTCAACATCAACATGTTCACCGGCCCACCCAATATACCCATACTTGGTACCCTGTTACGAGCTCGTTAGACGTATATCAAAGTGTATGAGATCCCATGTCATGTTATAGTGTATGAGATCCCATGTCATGTTATAGTGAAATCAAGTCTAAGGATAATATCAAGAGCTACTTGAGAAACATCTATGACATCGAACTATGAGGTGTTCTCGAGGCGGATCGGTCCAGTACCATGTAACCTAACATGTACCCATATACTCGACTAACATCCCATGTCCAATGGTTAGTGAGACACTGCCATCTAGTCAAGTGCATGCTGGTCTTCAGCTCTATTTATTCCCATGATTAGAACAGACCTGAGACAACTTTATGATTATAGCTTTAACACTACTCACGGTCTCAATAGCTAATGACCTACATTAGTTAACATAAGTATGGCTATAATCATACTTTATTTATTAAATTGCAAAAGAAACAAATAAATAGATTAAATGCCTTTATTTAACAGAATATATAATACAAAATATTCACATGCAATATATAATATAATCAAGAACCAATGCCTTTGGACTAGGGCACACCAACAGGTATGGCTTATGGAGAAATTATCTCTCATCCAAAAGCCCGTGGTAACTTGAAAAGGTATCATCCCGCCAACTTTCGGGAGTGAGGTTTCATTATGACTTGTTATGGGCAAACGACTGACGAAGACTGGAAGACTTAGTTATCTGAAGGAATTAAGGATCAGAGGTTTGCCCTCAGTGGAAGATCAATCATGTTATTATCAATATGTGGGCTAGAGGTTTTTAGCTTTTGGGCTTAACCAAAGTAAGCTTCTATTCGCCATCTCAGCTGTAAGCGCCGGGATTTTCTAAAAAAAAAAAATTAAATTAAAAAAAATTTTAAAAAAAATTTTAAAAAAATTAAAAAAAGAAAAAATTGAAAAAAAAATCAAAAAAAAAAAAATTTACAGTGGTACGACTGTAATAAAAAAAATTACAGTCGTACGACTGTATGATCGGAGCAGGTACAGAACACCATACCCATGACATAAGAAAGAGGAGGAGAAGATTTTGGGCATTAATTAACCCGGGATTTGTTGAAGAAACCTCAGAAATCAGAGTAGAAAAGGAGAAGAAAAGGGAGAAAGAGAGTTAGCTTGAATTCTGGTGAAATCTAGAGAGAGAAAGGAGAAAAGAGACAAGGAAAAGAAAGGGAAAACTCAACCCAAAAAAAAGAAAAAACCATCTTTTCCTCTTCTATTTTCTTTAATTCTCGAAATTAGGATTAAAACTTGATAGAAATCCATAGGTTAATAATTTAACTTCACAAACAAATTGAAATTTTGGACTAAAACAATCAGAATCCCAAGCATTTTGGATTTTCGGACTCAAGGCTCTCAACTCCAATTCAAGAGGAAAAGTGCAAATTCTTGTGGATTGGAGTGACGCCAGGGGTCAATTTGGACTTGGAGGGACTTCTAAAAGGTAGGCGCTCCATTTCTCTTTACTTTTGCATGCTTTCTGGGTGTTGATTGCCATTTTTGTGTATTTTTATCTCATTTTCTGTGTTTATGCTTCTGGAAATCAAGAACACTCGTACGACTGTATATACAGTTGTACGAGTGTTCTTGATTTCCAGGGTTGTCTTTCTTTCGTTTTGATTCAAATAAATTTTGGCGAAATCCTGATTCTAGACTGCTTACAGTCGCACGACTTTAATTTACAGTCGTACGACTGTAGTTAATCCGCACGACTGTAATTTACAGTCGTACGACTGTCGTTTATCCGCACGACTGTAACCCTAATTCCAGAACCAGAATTTCACCTTTAAGCCCCAAAAATTTCATAAAAAATCCATAAAAATTATAAAAAATTAGAAAATCCCAAAAATGAATTTTGTTGTGTGCATTCACGACCATAGATTCAATTTTCAGTAAAATTGCATTTAGAACAATTCAACGACGGAGACCCGGTTCTCCCGAAAATCGACCCACTTAATATGTAAAAATGTATGTAAACCGGAGAAATTGTTTTCAAAATAATTTTCCCACAAAAACCAAAATACAGGGACGTTTCAAAATGTTTTCCAGGTCTAATCGGGCCAACTAGCCGAGCCAACCCAGTTATCCCGTAAATGCATGCCCCCAATACTTGATTTCCCAATTCTGTCTATTTGAGTCCTAGTTGTGGCGTGCCGTATAAATTGTGCTAATATTTGTTTTGCAGCTTTTATTTATATTTATTTTTTATTTTATTTGTATTTTAATAGAATTAATCGTGTATTTAGGCAGTTGTAAATATTTTTTTTTTAGATTCTCGTGTATCCTAGGCGATTGTACAAGTGAGGCGAGAGTTTTTATTTTTCCATTTGATTTGGTTGTAAGCCAATTAATATTTATTTCTTTTCCTTACTTTTGTATTAAATATTTGTATGCGCGCTGTATGCCCTTTTATATTCAATAAAATTGACTTTAGATTTTTGAAATACCATTTGAGAACATTGGCAATATTTATCTTAATTAGACACGAAATAAGGGACTTGTCCGGACTCGAATCTCTGGATAGTGTAGCGACCCTTCGTCCGGTTCAGCTACCTTAAGAATTTCCCGGTTGAGCTGAGTCGGGTGGCGACTCTACAATATTCATCGAGACTTAGGTCTCGGTTCTTTTATCCGTTAATTCCATTTATTTTCCAAAATGCGACTTCCTATTTATAAAAACCCCATGCGAGGGAGGGGCCCGCCCGAGATTGAGGCGCCCCCTTTCGAAAGGGAGTCCCGCGTCCCGTCGAAAACGCGTCGTCCGCTCACAATGGCGACTCCGCTGGGAATTTCTTAAAAAGTTTTCTTAAAAACTTAAAAGAATTTGACAAGCCCTGAAAAGTGTCTAATTAAAATAAGGCGGATGATTCTCTTATGGTATTTTATTTGCATTCTAGTTAGCCATTTTTGCATTAGTTTAGGTATCCTTTTATAGCCCGGTGGATTGTTGAAGTGTCGCCTAAGTTCCTCTTGGTCTTAGGGGCACGAATACGAAACACCACTCTTAGCCTCGTACAAACCCCTTTGCTAGAACCCTTGAGTGGGGAGAAGTGAGGAGTATATCTTGCTATGAGAGCCTTGATATTATCCCGACTTTGGCCGAACCCATATAGGCAGCTCTAGTTGGATTCCCTTAGGATACCAAAATAATTGTGTGAATGATAATAATAAAATCGCGCCTTCATCACCCCCGGTTGGTGATCGAAGTGAACCCCGCCTAGAACTCGGTTAGAAATTTTTGAGACCGACCACGTTGGAGGAATAAGGTTGGAAAAATTCGTTTTGCTTGCTATGTGTTTCTCGCCGTCTCGTGACACATCGCCATTGCTACCTACGCGTGCATAACATACCATAATCACCATCTTCCATACACGGTCAACACATACCACTCATAAAACATTTTTGTGTGATACTAACCCACATTTTATGCAGCTATTTGCATTTTATTTTCGTGTGAAAACATTAAATCATCCGTTTGCCATTCATACTAACCATTTCTTTTTCAGCCATAACATTATATTTGTGTGATTAGCATTTTTCATATAGCATACATAACATCATTATGTGTGTCATGCATCCTAACCCATGTTTTCGTGCAACCATTTGCATGTTGTGTGACATGTTCATTCACTACATTTCACTTAAATTAAATAAAAGGGGCATTTCAAGTACGCCTATCATGACCATCCCATTCCATTTCATAACATATCGGGTACCCAAAATTACCCGTATTTTGCCAATGCACCGGATTGCATTCGGCCATTCCACTAAAATCATTTCATTCAATAAAAGCCACAACAATCTTAGGCTCACCTTCGTGTAACAATTTACATGATGCATTTCATGACATCACACCCATTTATCATAAACATCATATAACATCGTGGTCCACATTCGACCACTTCATGACATTAATTCACCATTCAAGGTACTCCCCGAGTACCCAATTAGTATGCATATAGGTCCATAACAATACCAAATCATAAAAAGGCATTCCTCGAATGCCGAATCTTTGTCCGTGTCCCCGTTACATGTGACTTTCTCATAACATCATTTCATATCATTTGCTCAAAAGCATCAGAACTTTGTCTGTGGGCCCGGCCCATGCGACCATTCCATATAATCCCATAGACCTTTAAAGAGTCGACATTCTGGCCATGTACCGGTATACACGTGACCTCTTCATAAATTCATTAGGTGCCCCAAAGGCACCGAACCTCTGTCCGTGTGACGGTCCACACGTGGCACTTTTGCATAAGCATCCAGTGTTCTTGGAATGTCCCAAAAAGAAGAAAAATAATAAAAAAGGACCATTCATATCATCATTTCATACATAATCATTCCATTCATTTCAAGCATTCTCAATACCCTAATTTTCATGCCACATCACATCATTCATTCACGACCCTAATACCTCCTGTCTACTCCCAAGCAGAATACACTGGAGCGACCTTGGACAAGATCCCAAGCTTCAAGGGTAGCTAGGACACAGAGGGTAGTTGAGAGTGACAGTGATTCTGAGCCTGGGGAAGGAGTGAATATGGCAGAACAAACACCAAGTATAGCTAATGTTTTGAGAGACTTCTTTAGATCCCAAGACTTCTGCGACATGTTGAAGGAAGAGATGCGGGCAGTCATAAGGGAAGCTGGTGAGGCCGGTGGTAGTGGAACCGAGAAAGAAAAAGAAGCTGAGTCATCCCAACATGGTGGTGACGCTTCAGCTAGCCTGGAAAAGCTGCAGGAGATAGAGGCAGCTATGGAACAGAGGATGAAAGCCAAGTGCTCTGAACTAGACGAAGTTATGGCCCAGTTGAAGAAGGGGGTCAGTATTAGTGCTGAATCCAAGAAAGGGGTGAATGTGGATGCCATGATCAGTAAGGGCATCGAGACATTCCCCATTAGCTTGCAAGTGCCGAAGATCCCTACTTACAAAGGGATGGGCTCGCTGGAGGCCCATGTGAATTTATATGCCCGAGTTATGCTAACGGCGGGCGCCACGAAGCAGCAGCTGATCAATTTATTCCCCACCACACTGGAGAGAGGTGCTTTAGGATGGTATAACTCACTCTCAGAGGAGGAGCAATCTGATTGGGAAGTTTTGTCTGCAGCCTTCATTAAATACTACAGCTTCATCACCAAAATCCAGGTGAAGCTGTATGATTTAGAGAGGGTGAAGCAGAAATTCAACGAGCCCTTTGATGAATAATACCAGAGGTGGATGAATAAGATGATCCTCCTAAAGAACCGCCCTGATGACGACGAGATTATACAGAAGCTCATTGATGGCAGCAAAGACATTTTCAAGAACAATATGAAATTCCATCCCTTCAAGGAGCTCAGTGAGGTTTACAGTATGGCTATGAAGATAGAGAGGGATGAAGAGGAGAAGCTGACTGGTCACAAGGGAGGAAGAAGCACAGGGTACACCTCGGGGTATAGATCAACTGCAGCAGCTGGGTCTGGCAGTGGTTCTGGTTCAGGTTCCAGTGGCAAGCAAGGGCAATCATCAGAGGTGAAACAGGTTGAAGTAGCTACTGTGAACCAGTAGTAAGGCAACCAGAATAGGGGTCCTGGAGGACAAGGCATATCGCCTTGGACTCTTACCTTAGCAAAGATATTCACCAAATATAGGAACGGTGGCCTACTACAGTCTTTAAGGCCATTTGAGAAGCCATCTGCAGCTGACAAGGATAACTTCTGCACTTATCATGTGGTGACAGGCCACCGAACCAACAACTGCTACAAGCTAAGGGATGTTATCCGGAAGCTCATTGACGAGGGAAAGCTACAAGAGCCAGCCAAACCTAGCACTAAAACCAACCCACTGCCGTCATTCCAAAAGAAAGTTGACATGGTTCAGTCAGGGTTGCCGGCTAACTTTATATTTGCCCAAGTTCTATAAGCGAACCCTACGATCAGGCAGTGGAGGTAGGGGAACCCGAAGTGGAACCCGAGTGTGAGAAAAAGGAGGGATGTAAGGAGATCAAGCCTATAAGTCTGGATGATCTTAACTCCGAAGATGAGTACGAAGAATTTGACAAAAGAGAGGCAGTTAAACTCCCAGCTGTTGAGAAGATGAAGATTCAGGAAGTGCAGCATGTGACCTGAAGTGGAAGGGTATATCAGCCGGCAGATCAGATGAAAGATAAAGCACCGATGAATGGGTCAGGCAATACTTCGGCGCCGAAAGGAGTTGAGAAAGAAGACCTAGTCATTTCCCAACTAAAGAAAACTCCTGCCCAAGCTAGCTTGTGGCACTTACTTCTGACCTCCAAGGAGCATAGGGCTGCTCTAGTAAAGAAATTGTCAGAAATTGAGGTATCCCCCATAGCTTCACCAGAGGCTATGTGTTGTTTGTTAGACAAAGTCCGTGTTGGAAGCCCTGATATTGTCTTCTCCGAGAAAGACCTGCCTGCTGAAGGGAAGGCCCACAATAAGGCTCTTTATGTCAGGGCCCATGTGATGGATAAGATCATGCCTTGCGTCATGGTGGATGATGGGTCGGCACTGAATATCTACCCACTAAAGATGTTGCCATTTCTAGGGCTGAGTGAAGAAGTGTTAAAGAGATCCTCAACAGTCATCCGAGCATATGATGACTCTAAAAGAACGATGATAGGGACATTTGAGACGGAAGTAGAGGTGGGGCTAGTTAGGTCCACAGTTGCTTTTACAGTGATTGATATCCCAGTCACATTCTCCTTGTTGCTTGGAAGGCCCTGGTTCCATCCTTTGGGAGGTGTCCCTTCCACATTGCATCAAAAGATCAAGTTCTTTATGAACGGAAGAATCGTGACTGTTGAGGTGGATGCCCAATCGATGGTAGCTACAGTGAATGAAGAGGTGATTCCCTTTGGTGGGTTTCAAGTCGTTGTGATTAAAGAGGAAGAGACCACGGATGCCCCTATGGTCCTTTATGAGAATTATATGCTGGAGCGGCTATCCCGGTATCTGTATAAGCAGAAATTTGTCCCAGGAATGGGACTCAGAATCAACTTGCAAGGGGTTTCGGAATTTAAGATCGACTCTGGGAATTCGAAGCAGTATGGCCTTGGTTATGAAGAAGGAGCATCTGAGCGGAAGAATCTAAGAAAGGGCAAGAATGGGAAGATTATGATGAAGCCATTTCTAAAGGCGGGAGAAGGCCTTTACAAGGGTCAGGCTGAACTGGTAATGGTTGGAAATGTCGAGTATCCTGGCTTCGAAATATTTGCTGATGTCGTGGATTTTGATAAAAGCCAGGAAGAGCCAGTAGCCCCTGTAATGGTGGAGGAAGCAATTGCTAAATTTGAAATTTTGAAAGGAGAATCATCTGAGGTGATAGCAGAAACCATAGAGGTGGCCGAGGAAGAAGATGAAAGGAAGACCTATGTCGAAGCTACAGAAGTGATCTCGGGAGCTTTGAATGCTGCATTAACCAAAGTTTTTGGGAAATCCAAGGTGGGATTCGGCGAAGAGTTAATGGCCAAAGTGAATTTAGACTCTGTGGTCACTGAAATTGCCAAGATTATGGAAAAAGCTAAGATGCAAGTGACTGGAAAAGAAGCAGAGAAAGCTGCAGTCCTGGATGATGCTCTAGAAGGGAAGATAGAAGCTGAAGAAGAACAAGGCCCTTCGCCTGTGGAGGATGAAAATGATTTGTTGTATCCATTTCTTCCATTTTCAATGTAACCGATTTACTTTATGATAAGTTCAATGCAATGAAATCCCAATTTGCTTACTTGTGTGATGTTTATCCTGATAATTCTGTGCATGCATTTAAATCACCATCAAGCATATTTAGCATACATGACATTGCATTGCATGAAATCAATATAAGTACAGATGAAAACCCTAAAATGGTACTCATTTCACACGAGCTTAAATCCGAGGAAGAGAAAGAATTAATAAAAATACTCCAAAAACATGTTAAAGCTTTTGCTTGGTCGTATGAAGACATGCCATGTGTGGATACGGAAATAGCAGTGCACAAAATCCCAACGGACCCCAAGTTCAGACCGGTAAAGTAAAAGTTGAGAAGACTAAGGCCGGAATGGGTTACGCTGGTGAAAGAAGAAGTGGCCAAACAGATAGACGCCAGGTTTCTCGAAGTGGTGGAGTATACGGAATGGCTAGCCAACATTGTCCCCGTGCCTAAAAAGGATGGAAGGGTCAGAGTATGTGTTGACTACAAGGACTTGAATAAAGCATGCCCAAAAGATAACTTTCCACTGCCCTATATCGACGTCCTAGTTGATAGTGCAACAAAAGCGGAAATGTACTCCTTCATGGATGGATTTTCAGGGTACAACCAGATTCTGATGGACGTGATCGACAAAGTGAAAACATCATTCATCACAGAGTGGGGTACTTTCTGCTATAAAGTGATGCCCTTCGGGTTAAAGAATGCCGGCACCACTTATCAAAGGGCTGTCACGACTCTGTTGCATGATATGATTCACAAAGAAGTTGAAGTGTACGTTGATGATATGCTTGTTAAATCAACAACCCGGGAGGAACATCCTGTTATCCTGGATAGATTTCTAACACGCATTGGAGAGTACAACTTGTGACTTAACCCCAAGAAGTGCATATTCGAGGTCACATCAGGGAAGCTGTTGGGCTATGTAGTCAGCCAGAGGGGGATAGAAATGGACCCAAACAAAATCAAGGCCATCCAAGATATGCTAGCTCCAAAGACAGAAAAGGAAGTCAGATCATTCCTGGGTTCCTTACAGTATGTCAGCCGCTTCATAGCACGGTTGACTTCCACGTATGAACTAATCTTCAAGCTATTAAAGAAAGATCAGCCAATTGTGTGGGATGACAGGTGTCAGCTGGTATTCGAGAAGATCAAGGCTTACCTGGTAAAGCCATCAGTGTTGAGTCCTCAAATTCCAGGGAAGCCTCTGATTTTGTATTTGGCAGTTGAAGAATCCTCTATAGGGGCAATGCTTGCACAAGAACAAGATGGCAAGAAGGAATATCCTATCTACTACCTTAGCAAGAAATTGCTGGAGTATGAAACCAAGTACACACTGGTGGAAAAGACATGTGTGGCGATGATTTGGTTAACCAAGAAACTGCGCCACTATTTCCAATCCTACAAGATACAAGCTGTGGCTAAAGTGGATCCAATGAAGTATCTCTATGAAGCACCGGCATTGGTTGGGAAGCTGTCCAGGTGGTTGTTACTTTTGTCTGAATTTGACATCGAGAATATCACGAAGAAAACCATTAAAGGGCGAGCCGTGGCAGAGTTTCTGGCAAACCAACCCCTAGAATCAGATTACACAGAAAATCTGGAATTCCCTGATGAGCAACTAGCCATGGTGAAAGTGAAAAGATAGGTCATGTGCTTCGATGGGGCAGTAAATAGAAAAGGCGTTGGAATCGGGGTACTTGTAGTAACACCGGATGGTGAGATCATCCCTTTATTCAAGAGGCTGATCTTTCCTGTAACCAATAATGGGGTGGAATATGAAGCATGCTTATTTGGAATGAAAGCTCTATTAACCTTAGGGGAAAATGATGTCTTAATTTTTGGTGATTCACTTCTAGTGATCAGGCAAGCTCAGGGTGAGTGGGAGCTGAAAGAAGAAGCCTTACGGCCTTATTTGGAGCTACTATAATTCAGAAAAGGTTTATTCGGCCAGTGTGAATTCAGACATGTCCCCAGGGATAAGAATAAGATGGCTGATGCATTAGCTACTTTGTCCTCCATGTGGGAAAATCCAGAGGAAACACAAGTACAACCACTGGTCATAGCCACTTCCAGACATCCTTGCTTCGAAGTGCACGAAGTAATGGAATTATTAGCTGAAGAAAAGCCATGGTTCTTTGACATCTACCGGTATGTTAAGGAGGGTAGGTATCCCGAAGAGGCCAGTGCTGCTGATAAGTTGACACTAAGAAAGTTGGCTAGTCAATTCAGAATCTTCGAAGACAAGTTATACAAAAGAACATCACATGGAGTCCTTTTGAGGTGCCTGACAGAGCAAGAATCAGAAGAAGTGATGCAGCAGGTACATGTAGGGTCCTGTAGGCCACATATGAATGGACTTGCCATGGCCAGAAAGATCATGAGACAAGGCTACTTTTGGATGACAATGCAAGCAGATTGTATAAGAAAAGTGAAGAGATATCATGAATGTCAGATCTATGCAGACATTAGTCATCTTCCTCCACTCGAACTTCAGAATCTAGCATCTTCTTGGCCATTTTCAGCATGAGGGATAGATATGATTGGTGAAATTCATCTAGCTGCATCTAATGGGCACAGATTCATAGTTGTAGCAATTGATTATTTCTCCAAATGGGTCGAAGCAGAATCCTTCACTACTGTGACAGCTAAGCACATGGTCAAGTTCATCTAGAAGAATATCTTCACTCGGTATGGGATTCCTCACCACATTAGTAACTGACAATGGAGTACAGTTTCAAGGGGCAACAGCTGAGCTACTTGCAGAACATAGCGTTGAACATCATAAGTCTTCTCCATACAGACCACAGGCTAATGGAGCGGTGGAAGAAGCTAACAAGGCAATAAAGAAGATCTTATCAAAGATGGTAACCACCTACAGAGATTGGGCTGACAAATTGCCTTATGCTCTTTAGGGCTACAGAACCAGCGTCAGAACGCCAACAGGAGAAACCCCTTATGCCTTGGTCTACGGTATGGAAGCAGTGTTGCCAGTGGAAATAGAACTCAAGTCACTTAGAGTTACCCTGGAAGCTCAATTACCAGAGACTGAATGGGTTCAAGCCAGGGATGAATAGTTGGCAGCACTAGATGAAAGGCAACTAAAGGCACTGGATCACCTGCAGATGTATCAGCGCATAATGGCTAGAGCCTATAACCGAAATGTGAAGTACTCCAAGCGGCAGTTGAAGCAGGGGACTTGGTTCTAAAGCAGCTAAGGCCTTCAAATGTTGATGTTAGAGGCAAGTTCAGACCCAATTGGGAAGGACCATATATGGTGAAGAAGGTGCTATCAAAAGGCACTGTCAGCATTATGGACATGGATGGAAATGAGTTCACCAACCCGATCAATCAAGACCGACTGCAGCTTTATCATGTCTAAAAAAAAAAGAGAGAGTCTGCTAGGCTAAAAACTCGAAAAGAGAAGTCTAGGCAAAAATTAAGACACGAGAGAAAATAACCAATCGGAAAACCTGAAAAGGACGACTGGTGACGGACTCTAGCTCTGTGTGGAATATGTACCATTTAGGAATCAAGTGATTTCGAATGTACTTATTTTGACTTCGTTAATAAAGTGGAATGTTTGTTTAAATATATTCGCATGGTTATGACAAATGTATAAGCAAAGTTATCTTGCATAAACATACATTTGGAGAAAGCACTTTGCATTCAACTGATCAATATCATCGCATTATTTAACAAATGAAAATGTATTAAATACGTGCAATTTAAAATCTTTTATCATCCTCTAAAGTCCAGTTCATCTTCCCAAACGAGCAATAAAGGGTCACGACACCATTTTAATCAAATCTTAAAAAAAAAGGGAGAGCTCGCTGAGGTGAAAACCGAAAAGGCACCTCAGGCAAAAATTAGAGTAGCTCGCTGAGGTGAAAACCGAAAAGGCGCCTCAGGCAGAAGTTAGAGCGGCTCGCTGGGCTGAAAACCCGAGTTGGGCAACCTAGGCAAAAATTAGAGCACTTACAAACTCATAACTTCCCCACAGAGCAGGAAAAGCAGAACGTCCTCAGTATTCCCCACAGAATTCATCATATCAGTCCCCAGCAGAGTTTCCCCCACTATTCCCCAGTGGAATCTACATAAAGAACACTATTAATTATTTCCCCGCAAAGTCGCCATATTACTCCCCAGCGTAGTCTACACAAAGAACACCATAATTGTTTCCCCAGTCGAGCTATCACACTCTTCCCCAGCGGAATCTCTACAAGGAATACTACGATCATTTTCCCAGCAGTCACCTCACTCCTTCGATAATCACCAAACAATGCCCTAAGAAAAGAAAAATCAACCAGGGGTACAACATATCTCCCCAGCAAATAACAGAAAATACATACATGTACATATACATCATCATGCATTCATACATTGCATATATCAATTACTTATCCGCAGCTAGTCTTCATGCTTGATCGAAGGGGAAAAAATTTTTGTTCAAAAATCTCTCGATCAAGGAATGAAGACTTGCCATTTTAACTACAGGAATTCATCCCCAGCTTAATATCCTCAGTAAGTCAGCAGATCCGCCTCGAGTAATGTAAACTCGATATTGGCCCAGATCCGCTCCATTATCTCAACTTTCTCCAGCGAGTCCACCTTGAGTAATGTAAACTCGGTATCGGCCCAGATCCGCTCCATCATCCAAGTTCCCCAGCAGATCCGCCTCTAGTAATGTAAACTCGGTATCGGCCCAGATCAGCTTCATCTATTTCCCTAGCAAAGTTTGCCTCGGGTAACCTAGACCCGGTATCGGCCAATTTCTTCATCAATTTCACCTCGGGTAACATAGACCCGGTATAGGCTAATCTCATCTCCAGCATCGCCTCGGGTAACATAGACCTGGTATCAACTAATTTTACCCACCATTTGCCTCGGGTAACCTAGACCCGGTATCGACCAATCCGCAATCCATCTTCCTTCGCCTCAGGTAACCTAAACCTGGTATCGGCTACACCGCAATTCACCCTTCGTTTGCCTCGGGTAACCTAGACCTGGTATTAGCCTATCCGCATCAACTTTGCCTCGGGTAACCTAGACCCGGTAACAGCTTATTTCTTTCCATAGTCTCGCCTCGGGTAACATAGACCCGGTATCGGCTTATCTCATCAGAGCGTTCATTCCAGTGTTCGCGGCGCTTTGATTCGTGCTCTCAAATTCATCATCTCAGATATTGTAAACCTAGATCTAGGTGTCAAATTTGATCACGCGAGGGGCAGCTGTAAGCGCCGGGATTTTCTAAAATAAAAAATAAAAAAAAAAATTTAAAAAAAAATTTAAAAAAAAAAATTGAAAAAAAATCGAAAAAAAAATTTACAGTGGTACGACTGTAATTTAAAAATTACAGTGGTACGACTGTAATAAAAAAAAAAATTACAGTCGTACGACTATATGATCGAAGCAGGTGCAGAACACCATACCCATGACATAAGAAAGAGGAGGAGAAGATTTTGGGCATTAATTAACCCGGGATTTGTTGAAGAAACCTCAGAAATCAGAGTAGAAAAGGAGAAGAAAAGGGAAAAAGAGAGTTAGCTTGAATTCTGGTGAAATCTAGAGAGAGAAAGGAGAAAAGAGACAAGGAAAAGAAAAGGGAAAACTCAACCCAAAAAAAAGAAAAAACCATCTTTTCCTCTTCTATTTTCTTTAATTCTTGAAATTAGGATTAAAACTTGATAGAAATCCATAGGTTAATAATTTAACTTCACAAACAAATTGAACTTTCGGACTAAAACAATCAGAATCCCAAGCATTTTGGATTTTTGGACTCAAGGCTCTCAACTCCAATTCAAGAGGAAAAGTGCAAATTCTTGTGGATTGGAGCGACGCCAGGAGTCAATTTCGACTTGAAGGGACTTTCAAAAGGAAGGTGCTCCATTGCTCTTTACTTTTGCTTGCTTTCTGGGTGTTGATTGCGATTTTTGTGCATTTTTATCTCATTTTCTGCGTTTCTGCTTCTGGAAATCAAGAACAGTCGCACGACTATTCTTGAAATTGGTGAACAGTACAGTCGTACGAGTGTTCTTGATTTCCAGGGTTGTCTTCCTTTCGTTTTGATTCAAATAAATTTTGGCGAAATCCTGATTCTGGACTGCTTACAGTCGTACGACTGTCGTTTTAATTTACAGTCGTATGACTGTAGTTAATTCGTACGACTGTAATTTACAGTCGTACAACTGTAGTTTATCCGCATGACTGTAACCCTAATTCTAGAACCAGAATTTCACCTTTAAGCCCCAAAAATTTCATAAAAAATCCATAAAAATCATAAAAAATTAAAAAATCCCAAAAATGAATTTGTTGTGTGCATTCACGACCATAGATTTGATTTTCAGTAAAATTGCATTTAGAACAATTCAACGACGGAGACCCGGTTCTCTCGAAAACCGACCCACTTAATATGTAAAAATGCATGTAAACCGGAAAAATTATTTTCAAAATAATTTTCCCACAAAAACCAAAATACAGGGACGTTTCAAAATGTTTTCCAGCTCTAATCGGGCCGGCTAGCCGAGCGAACCCGGTTATCCCCTCAATGCATGCCCCCAATACTTGATTTCCCAATTCTGTCTATTTGAGTCCTAGTTGTGGCGTGCCGTATAAATTGTGCTAACATTTGTTTTGCAGCTTTTATTTACATTTATTTTTGATTTTATTTGTATTCTAATAGAATTAATCGCGTATTTAGGCGGTTGTAAACATTTTTTTTTAGATTCTCGTGTATCCTAGGCGATTGTACAAGTGAGACGAGAGTTTTTATTTTTCCATTCGATTTGGTTGTAAGCCAATTAATATTTATTTCTTTTCCTTACTTTTGTATTGAATATTTGTATGTGCGCTGTATGCCCTTTTATATTCAATAAAATTGACTTTAGATTTTTGAAATACCATTTGAGAATATTGGCAATATTTATCTTAATTAGACACGAAATAAGGGACTTCTCCGGACCCGAATCTCTGGATAGTGTAGCGACGGTTCGTCCGGTTCAGCTACCTTAAGAATTTCCCGGTTGAGCTGAGCCGGGTGGCGACTCTACAATATTCATCGAGACTTAGGTCTCAGTTCTTTTATGCGTTAATTCCATTTATTTTCCAAAACGCGACTTCCCATTTATAAAAACCCCACGCGAGGGAGGGACCTGCCCGAGATCGAGGTGCCCCCTTCCGAAAGGGAGTCCCGCGTCCCGTCGAAAACGCGTCGTCCGCTCACATCAGCTTTGTAGATAGTACGGGCAAGTTTAGGGAATATCTCGATCCCTGTGCATCATAGAAAGTGCAGAATACACTTCATAGTGGCCAGGCCATATCCCAGCTCGATGGTCTAGTAACCTCCATTATGAGGTATTGCGGTATGATTCTCTTGCTTCTGTAGAGACCAGTGATCATTACAGATCTTAGGTGTCTGAGGTTAGGACTCTGCACTTTCGGGGAGGAAAGAGAGAGTGTGACTCTCAAGTGGCTTGGATTGACTGATACAAAGGTGTTCTCTCCTTGTGTGAAGAGGAGGAAATTGTAGCTGCTATTGCTTTTGTCATCTTTGTACTTTGTATTGTTATTTTTTGTATAGTCCTAAATCTTACATAGACCGCCTTTTTAGGTTTTCGATCTATCGGACTACCTTAACTTTTGCCTAAATCGCCCTTATTGCATTTTCAACTCAGCAAGTTTTTTTTAAAAATCTCTTACAAATTAAATGATGTGGCAATTCATACGTGTATATGTTTGAATGTTATGCTACTTGGATGTTTATCAAAATGAGTTCGAACATGCATTCAAACATTCATTCAAAAATTTAGCAAAGTAACACTTTATTGATGAAATTTAAAATAGGAACAGTTGCATATCTCAAGTGACAAACTCGTGTTATCAACTAGCCTTTGCAGGTTTTGTAGGTGATATCCCTCATTGTCCTTATTTTTGCCTAAGCCGGCCTTCCAGGTTTTCGACTTAGCACACCATTTTTTCTTCTTTGCATGCCATTTCTTTTCTCGCTAGTTTACTAGTCTTTCATCTGGTAGGCTGTTTCTTCTCTTATACATAGTAGTATTTGAGGTGGTCTTGATTGATCGGGTTGGTAAATTCAACACCATCCATATCCTTGATCTTTGCACCCCCCCCCCCCCATTCGAGAGAACCTTTTTCACTACATATGGGTCTTCCCAATTCGGTTTGAACTTACCTCTGACATCTATGTTAGAGGGTTTTAACTATTTCAGCATAAGGTCTCCTATTTTTAAGGGATGTTTCTGGTCATGGATATGACGGTTGTATGCTCTAGCCATTCTCTGTTGGTACATCTGTAGATGATCCAAAGCTTTCAAATGTTTCTCATAAATCATTGCTAATTATTCAAAGCTAGCTCTGGCCCATTCCATTTCTGGCAGGTGAGCTTCTAAGGTGATCCCTAAGAGACTTCAATTCTATTTCTACTGGGAGAATCGATTTCATTCCATATACTATCGAATAAAGAGTTTTGCCGGTAGGAGTCCTGACACTAGTTCTGTGACCCTATAGAGCAAAAGGTAATTTTCTGCCCAATCTTTGTAAGTATCGACCATTTTGGACAGGATCTTCTTAATGGATTTGTTGGCTACTTCCACTACTCCATTGGCTTGTGGTTTGTATAGGGATGATTTGTGATGCACTATACCATGCGTTGCAAATAATTCTCTTGTCGGCCCCTGGAATTGCACCCCATTATCAGTTACAACATAGTGTGGAATGCCATACCGTGTGACAATTTGTCTCTCTATGAACTTGGTCATCTTCTTGGTGGTAATGTTGGTGTAGGATTTGGCCTCAACCCACTTCGAGAAGTAATCAACCACCACTACGATAAATCTGTGGTTGTTCAACACAGAAGGTTGAATTTCACAAATGATGTCTATTCCCCATGCCGAGAATGGCCAAGGAGTAAAGAGGTTCTATAATTCTACTGGTGGAAGGTGATTGATGTCGCCATAAATCTGACACTCATGGCACTTTTTCACTTCCTCAATACAATCAGCTTGCATAGTAAGCCAAAAGAATCATTGTCATAGAATTTTCTTAGCTAGAGCTAGACCATTCATATGAGGACCACATGAACCCATATACAGCTACTTTATCACCTGTTATGTCTCTACCTCAGTCAGGCATTGTAGGAGTAGTCCATCAGTCGTTTGCTTAAAGAGCTAATTTTCAAATACTCTAAACTGCATAGCCAAGTTTTGAAGAGAAGCTTTAACTGCTGTATTAGCCTCATCAGGATATTGTCCGTCTTGCAAAAATATGAGGATATCACAATACCCCGGCTTGTCCCTAGCTGTCACTTTCAGAACCTCACGAGATTGATAATGGGGTGTTCTAGAAGTCTCCAAGATCAAAGGCCACATTGGTCATTTTTGTGGTCCTTCCCACATAGATGACAACATTGCAAGAGAATCTACCATCTAACTTTCACCTCTAGGCACATGTTTGAACTCGCACCGACCCAAAGTTTGAATCCTTTCCCATACAATTTCCAAATGCAATTGCAAGGTTTCCTCCTTAAGCTTCCAATCTCCTGTGACTTACCGGATAACCAATGCAGAATCTCCACTGATCAAGACATCATTTGCCTATAGAATGATGAAGGCATCAACCCCAAATGGACAAGCTTCATACTCTGCACCATTGTTGGTAATTGGAAATTCGAGTCGTTGCCGTAAAGGGATAATTTCTCCATCTAGTGTAAATATGATTACTCCCAAACCGGCACCTCTTTTGTTTACTAATCCATCAAAATGCATTATCCATTGCTTAGTCTTGACAACAATTATAGCCAATTATTCATCAAGGAATTTAAGATTCTCCACATGGTTGGATTCTAATGGTTGGTTAGCTAAAAACTCTGATACCGCTCTGCCTTTAATCACCTTCTTCATCACATACTCTGTATTGATTTTGGATAATAATAAAAGCCACCGGGATAACTTTCTTACTAATGATGGTGCATCATATAGATACTTCATCAGATCAACTTTATCTACTACTTCTTTTTTCTATATGACTGAAAGTAATGCCTTAACTTCTTTGTCAGCCATACCATCATTGTGCATGTTTTCTCGATTATAGTGTATCGAGCTTCATAATCAAGCAGCTTCTTACTGAGATAATAGATGGCATGTTCCTTTTTGTCGTCCTGCTCTTACACTAACACTGCCCCTATTAAGGTGTCTTCTATGGCTAGATAAAAATCAAGGGTTTGCCCGCTGTTGGAGGCTTCAACACTGGAGGGTTTATTAGGTAGGCTTTGATTCTGTCAAATGCAATCTGACACTGGTCATTGCATTCTACCGGCTGTTGCTTCTTGAGGAGCTTGAAGATCGGTTCACAGATAGTGGCTAATCTGACGATGAATCTACTAACATACTAAAGTGATCCCAGGAATGACCTTACTTCTTTTTCTATCTTTAGTACTGGTATGTCACGTATGGCTTTGATTTTATCCGGATCCATCTCAATTACTTTTTAGATGACAATATGACGTAGAAGTGTTCCCAAAGTTACTTCGAACATGCACTTTTTTTGGATTTAAGCAGAGTTTGTACTTCTCAATCCTAGTAAAAAACCTATCCAGAATGGCGGGGTGCTTTTCCCGGGTCATGGATTTAACTAACATGTCATCAACATACACCTCAACTTCCATATAGATCATATGATGGAGAAGTGCGGTGACAGTTCTTAGATAGGTAGCCCCAGCATTCTTCAATCTAAATGGCATTACTCGATAGCAAAAAGTTTCCTATTATGAGCGTGGGATTTTCATCACTAGTTTCAATGATGATGAGTTGTTTATTTGCTTCTATAGCTTTCCATAGTTGTAGGAGTCAAAGTCAGTTTAAGACCAAAGCTCCGGTCGACTGAACTTCAAGCCTCGAAACATTTCCCGAATGAAGAGGATGATGTTTGGGAATAACAGCCGCATGGCTGATGTGCCAACAGCTACACGGATGTTGCATCAATACTTGTACGACTATTGATCCCTGGCAGAAACCGTGACTTTTCTACTTGGAAATGATTTTTTGGATTTTCTAGGTGGATTCTACAAGAAAAATCTCCATTTTTGCCTATAAAAAGCTTCAAAATCTCTGGTTATAAGGTTGGCAACTTTTAGGGAAAGAAAGAGGAAGAAAAAGGGAGAAAAAGAGAAAGAAAAATTAAGCTTTTCCTCCAATTTTCCATCTTCAATCTCTCTATTTCTAGGCTTAAAATTGGTTAGAAATCATAGAAAAACATCTCACTAAGACATATAGTAGGTTTAGAGACTAATCTGGACACTAAAACCTTAACTTTCGGAGCTTAAGACTATTTCCAAAACTTGAAGTTCGGGTTCGAATTAGAGCTTTTTCTTAAAGATTTTCACCTCTTAAGCTGTGGATTCACGCAACAAGGGTAAATATCTAAGAAACCAAAGCATTTGACCTGTTTGTGCTGTATCATATACATCGTTTTTTCAATATACTCTGTTTTTCGGTTCTAGGCTGAGAACCAGAGCTGTGTGGCCGTTGCAACAGTCGTATGGCTATAGTTGCAGTCGCACGGCTATTGAAAGGACAGCTGTACAGATATTGGTTCTTAGAACAGAATCGTGAAATCTTGTTATTCAAAAATCTTCATGGGTCTTAAAGTGACATCCACACGGGTATACATTACAATCGCACGGCTGATGTCTCAATTCCCACACAGTTGTTTGTTCAGGATAGGATCATTAAAAACCGATTTTGGTACATCCATGACCATTGAACCATAGATTTACATTCCAAAAGCATGGATTAGAACAGAACAACAATAAAAACCTAGTTTCCTGATATCCGACTCACTTGCCATGTTCAACAATTAACCAGAAAAGTCGTTTTCAAAACCGCTTTCCCAAAAATCAGCACAGGAACATTTCAAAATGTTTTCTAGGTCTAGTCAGTGAGATTTGTGGAGTCTCCTCGGCTATCCCCTCTAAATGTGTAACCCCAATTCGCTTCCTATCCTATTCTGTCCTGCTTGAGTCCAAAGTACGATTAGTCGTATACTAACCTCTATTTTGCAAGATTAGATGTATGTTAGGATTTTATTATTAAGTTAGATAAATCCGTGTATTTTAGGTGGCCCCAATTTGATCTATATGTATCCCCTAGGGTAGTTTATATGATTCGATATGGTTGTAATAATTAATTTATTTACTGTTTCCCTTACCTTGCTTGAACGTCGTATGCTCTTAATAAAATCAACTTAGCTCGTAAAATGCTATAATTTGATTGTTGAAGCATGTTTTTTATTTAGATAACAAGTAAATGAATCATCTAGACCTAGATCTCTGAAAGGTATGGTGGTCCTCACTTGGTTTCAGCTATACCTAAATTTCCCGGTTGAGCTGAGCCGGGTGGCGACCCCTATATTTTCTTTGGGATTTCGGTCTCAAATCTTTTATGAAAATATGATTTTTCCAGAAATGAATTTCATGTGATAACCAAACTATAAGTACCAACAAAAATTCCTCGGTTCGCTTCGCAGTGTTTCGTGTTACAAAAACGTCGTCTGCTCACAGTGGTGACTCAGTTGGGGATTTCTTTTAAAAAAGTTTTTCAAAATTTAAAAGATTTTGACAAGCACTGAAAGCATCTAATTAAAATAGCTTCAACTCATAGCATTTTTTATGCATTGCATATTAGCTATATCACACATTAGGTTAATTTGCCGTTTTTAGCCTGATGGACTGTTGAAATTGTTGCCTACGTTCCGCCAGGTCGTAGGGGCATGGATACGGAACACCACATATAGCCTCATAAAAACCCCTTCGCACGGACCCTTGAGTGGGGAGAAGTGAGGAGTATATATTTGCTATAGAGACCTTGATGTTATCCGGACTTGGACTGAACCCATAGAAGTACTCATAGTAATTTCCACTAAGATACCAAAACAATGCATGTACGTATCTATAGTTTTGCCTTTATCATCCCTCATTGATGATTAAAGAGACCGCCACCTAGGACTCGATTAGAATATCGACTTTTCGACCACGTGGAGAAATAAGGTTGGGAACTTGTGTTTTTATGCTACGTGTTACGTGATTTACTCACTGTACCATATCATACCATTATAATCATTCTTTCATACACATATCAAACCATTTGGGTGATATAAATCATTGTTTTATGCAACAATACGCATTATTTTCGTGTGTACATAATCTCATTCATAAACTCATTTTTGTATGACACACTGACTAAAAATTTTCATGTAGCCATATGTATTATTTTTGTGTGAAGCAGTCTCACTCATATACCTCAACTTGTATGAAATACATAATAACGACTTTAATGCAACCATAACCATATGTCATTTATGCATAAATAAGCCCACAGTGGTGAACATACATATGACCATCTCTATATAAACCTTAGATATGGCTTTATGACCACATTTATTCTTCGGTAACTCATGGTTACTACAAGAAGTTCACATGCTCACCTATCTTCAAAAAAGATAACCCTTTTTCGATACTCTATGAGTATGGAACCTCTTCTATCTCCAGACTCACATGCACCCAAAACCCTAGGTTGTTGTGAGCGGACGACGTGTTTTTGACGGGAAGCGAGACTCCCTTTTCGGAAGGGGCGCCTCGATTTCGAGCGGGGCCCTCCCTCGCGTGGGATTTTTGATTTGGAAATTCGTTTTTTGGAAAATCGGATTGGTTCGTAAAAGAATCGAGACCTAAATCTCGATAAAAAGTGTAAGAGTCGCCACCCGGCTCAGCTCAACCGGGAAATTACAGTGTAGCTGAACCAAAGCAGGAACTGCCACACTCTTCAGAGATCTAGGTTCGGACAAGTCCCTTATTTCATGTCTAATCAAAATAAATAGGCCAATGTTCTAATTATGACACTTTAAATTGCTAAAATTGATTTTATTGAATAATACATGCGGCGCGCATACATTATAATACAAAAATAAAAGTAAGGAAATAAATATTTAAAAAGTTTACAACCCAATTGAATGGAAATTAAAACTCTCGACCTCACGATACAAGCGCCTAAAATACACGAGTATCTAATGAAGATTTACAATCGCCTAATATACACGGTTTAATCTATTAAATACATCAAAAATGAAAAATAAAGAAATTAAGGCTGCAAAACAAATGGTTAGCATAAATATGTAGCACACCACACTTAGGACTCAAGTTTGACAAAATTGGGAATTCAAGGATTCGGGGTCATGCATTTGGGGGTAACCGAGTCGGCCAGGTCGGCCGGCCCGATTAGACCTGGAAAACTATTTTGAAACGTCCCTGTATTTTTGGTTTTGTGAGAAAATCGTTTTGAAAATATTTTTCCGGTTTATTTTAATTTAGCATACAAGGTGGGTCAGTTTTCGGGAGAACCGGGTCTCCGTCGTGGATTTGTTCTAAATGCAATTTCACCGAAAAATAAATCTAAGGTCGTGAATGCACACTCCAAAATTCATTTTTGATGATTTTTTATTTTTCAAGATTTTTCTGATTTTTCTGATTTTTCTGAATTTTCTGATTTTTATGAAATTTTTGGGATTTTATGAATTTTTTTGGATTTTTAGGGATTTCTGCTTCTGGCCAAGAACTACGGTCGTGCAACTGTAGTTACAGTCGTACGACTGTAAACTACAGTCGTGCGACTGTAGTCCAACCTGAAGCAGAAATCGCCAAAACTTTGAAAAGAAATAAAACTGAGGAAATTCAACAACAGTGGTACGACTATAGAGTAAATGGCACGACTGTAATTACAATCGTGCCCAAAAGAGCAAAAACTTGAACAAAAATGCACAAAAATCAACCAAAACACCCAGAAAGCTCGAAAATGATAAGGAGGTGTATTTACCTATTTGGCACCGATCCACCGTTGGTATGACCCCTGACAACGCACCAATCCACGTGAATTTGCTCATTTTCCTTGAGTTTGAGGTTTGAAGAACTTGTCCAAAATAATCCCAAATGTTACGGATTCTGATGGTTTAAGTCCAAGACCTTGATGTGTTTGTGAAGTCAAGTTATTAACCTTGGGGTTTCTAACAAATTTTAATCCTTAACTCTCTGAATTTGAGAATAAATCAGTTGAAGAAGGTAAGTTTCCTTTGTTTTTCTTTTTTTTTTTTCTAAGTTTCCTTTGTTTTTCTTTTTTTTTTCTTCTCTCTTCTTTCTTTTTTTTCTTCTCTCTATTCTCTCCTGCCAAAAGTCCAAAGTCCAAAGTCCTCTCTCTTTCTTTTCTTCTGCCTTTTATTTCTTCTTCTTGGCCCAATTTTTTATTCTAGGGGTATGGGTTCTGCAACCTGTCCCCGAGCATACAGTCGTACGACTGTAATGTGGTTACAGTCGTGCGACTATAACAAAAACACCACAACTGTAATTATAGTTGTGGTAATCAAGGCTTTTTTTTTTAGACCGGCAAAATTCCGTGTTCACAGGCTGCCTCTCGTGTAGCTAAAGTCTGATTCTTTGCACGGATTTAGGTACACGAAAAAGAACACGAGATTGAGGGTAGTGTGCACGTGTGTGGCTTGCGGGTTGGTTTCTTATGATCCCTTTTCACATAAGAAAGACACCGAGGAAATATGATTCTTGGAGCCAAACGATTCCCTATGATCATTTTTCACATAAGGAGGACACTAGCAAAGACATGAATTTTAAGAATAGTTAGCCGTGTATGACCTACCATACAGAGCCATGGTGTTTGTAGTGTGCAATTGGTGAGCGTATTTATTCCTTGATCGATAATTTTGAAACAAAAATTTTTGCCCCTTCGATCAAGAATAAATAGGGGGTAGATGCGTTTCTGGTTACCTTTTATAGTCATGTAGGACTGAGATTGTGGAGTATGTGATAGCCATGTGTGACTTGGAGCACTCAACGAACTGACACAGAAATTCTGGTTCCATTTTATAGTTGTGGTGGAATGAGATTGGGTGAAGGGTGTGACAGCCGTGTGCGACTTGGTGCACTCAATGAACTGACACGGAAATTTTGGTTTCATTTTATAGTCGCGGTTGACTGAAATTTGGTGAAGGGTGTGACAGCCGTGTACGACTTAGCGCACTCAGCGAACTGACACAGAAATTCTGGTTCCGTTTTATAGTCGTGGTGGACTGAGATTTGGTGAAGAATGTGATAGCCGTGTGTGACTTGGCGCACTCAACGGACTGACATAGAAATTCTGGTTCCGTTTTATAGTCGTGGGGGGATTGAGATTTGGTGAAGAATGTGACAGCCGTGTGCGACTTGGCACACTCAACAGACTGACATGGAAATTCTGGTTCCATTTTATAGTCGCGGTGGATTGAGATTAGGTGAGGGGTGTGACAGCCGTGTGCAACTTGGCGCACTCAACGGACTGGCACGGTAATTTCGGTTCCGTTTTATAGTCGCGAGGGACTGAAATTGGGTGAAGGGTGTGACAGCCGTATGCGACTTGGCGCATTCAACGAACTGACATGGAAATTCTGGTTCTGTTTTATAGTCGCGATTGACTGAAATTGGGTGAAGGGTGTGACAGCCATGTACAACTTGGCGCACTTAACGAACTGACACGAAAATTTTGGTTCCGTTTTATAGTCGTGAGGGGACTGAGATTTGGTGAAGAATGTGACAGCCGTGTGCAACTTGGCGCACTCAACGGACTGACACGGAAATTCTGGTTCCGTTTTATAGTCGTGATGGACTGAGATTTGGTGAAGAATGCGACAGCCGTGTGCGACTTGGCATACTCAACGGACTGACATGAAAATTCTGGTTCCTTTTTATAGTCGTGGGGGGACTGAGATTTGGTGAAGAATGTGACAGCTATGTGTGACTTGGCGAACTCAATGGACTGACACGGAAATTTTGGTTTCATTTTATAGTCGCGGTGGACTGAGATTGGGTGAGGGGTGTGACAGCCATGTGCGACTTGGCACACTCAACGAACTGACATGGAAATTCTGGTTCCATTTTATAGTCGCGGTTGACTGAAATTTGGTGAAGGGTGTGACAGCAGTGTACGACTTGGCGCACTCAACGGACTGACATGGAAATTTTGGTTCCGTTTTATAGTCACGCGGGACTGAAATTAGGTGAAGGCTATGACAGCCGTATGCGACTTAGCGCACTCAACGAACTGACACGGAAATTCTGGTTCCGTTTTATAGTCACGGTGGACTGAAATCTGGGTGAAGAGCGTGTGTGCGTGTATGTGTGTGTGTGACAGACTGGCATGACTTGGCATACAGGATGTGTCAAAATGAAATTTGGTGGAATTGTACTTACAGTGAATTTTTCACGGTTTCCTCGGGTTTCGTGCCCCTTGGATGAGGCAGACCATTGCTGGAATAAATTAGTCGCTGACGAGTTGGCCCTGCGAAATTACTGAAATATCTTCCCGTGGTGAATAATTAAGCATTTGGTGATAAAGTAGGGTTTAGGAAATAAATAAAGAAAAATTAATTAAAAATTCACCTTTTTCCCACTACAGTCGTGCGACTGTATTCAAATTTGATTACAGTCATACGACTGTAGTTGAAGTACAGTCGTATGACTGTACTTCGCAGGCAGAAGGCATTAAAGGGGCAGTTTCCGCCCCTTTCTTCTCCCATTCTCCCATTTTCGAAAATTTTAGTTCTCTCTCTCTCTCAAAACCGATTTTTAACCCCAAAAACTTGTGAAAATGTTGAAGAAATTGGGAACCAAAGTGAGGAAGCTATCAACTAACTTGATTCAGAGGCCCAATAACGCGGATGATATCCCTTTCGTCAGTGTTTCAAACGGTTACGGCCACCCGTGATACATGGAGCATTTCGAGATTAGACTCGGAATGGAGATCCCGATTTTGCTAGAGATGGGCTCCCATCTGTCTACCACACAGGTTAGTATACCAAATTCGAACTTTGATTTTGCGTTTTTGAATATTTTTCCCTTTGAGTATTTGAATCTGATTTGGCATGTTTTATTGCTTTCTGGGTTGATTGGTTGAGTAGAATGCATGCTAGGAGTCCCCTGTAGTTAATAGGAACAAGAAACTAGGAAAAACAAGTTAGAAATTGTGAAAATTGCATGAAAATTGAAATCTGTCCGCAGGTGTATGAACAGTCGTGCGACTGTTTATGTAGATTATGAACAGTCGTACGACTGTGGGTGTACAGTCGTGCGACTGTAATCACGCTCGTGTGAAGCGTGCTACAGTCGTATGATTGTAGATAAAAAGCCAGAATTTTTTTTTAATGCATGCCCCCTTTTAATTAATGTCGATTATTTTGATATTATGCAAAAATTGAATACGTATGCATTATACTTTCCGAATATGTAGAAGCATAGGATTTCCGGTCGCAGAAATCTCTCGTTGCCATGGGTTTGGTGGGACCGCCTTCCCGAGTCTGTGAGAGCTCGGGTCTGGATCTTGGGTCTGGAGACCTTCATCATGTCGCTGTCGACGAGTACGCCGCACACTACTCAAGCCGTGTTGACGGCTTTATGTGAGAGGTGGGTCTGCACTACCCATACGTTTCACTTGCCTATTGGGGAGTTTACTGTCACTCCCTCGAACTTCGCCGCGATCACTGGTTTCGGGTTCGGCCGGAGCCCGATTATGTTCAACTGTTATTTGACTCGCCATCAGCTAGTGGATGACTACATCGGCGGACTGATCGGCTGCACCCCTGAGAAGGGGAAGATCTTATGCTCTAGAGTGGAGACTTATTGGGCTGCTGGCCCAGACTTGTCCGAGGAGGACGTGGAGCGGTGTGCTCGGGCTTATGTGCTTGTACTGTTATCATGCACGCTGTTTCCTACCGGGCAAAGCACTTGCAATATGACTCTGCTGCTGACTCTGATGGATTTGGCCGCCTTTCCTTCTTTGGATTGGGCCCGAGCTGCACTGGGATAGCTATAGTATGGATTGGATTTGTGTGCTTGGGGGCAGCACCAGGAGATCCTCGGCTTTTGGTTCGGCCTTCTGGTATTATCTCTTCCTTCGCTCTTTTTTTTAACTCTTTTTTTAATTACAGATTTGGGCCTTCGAGCACCGTATTTTAGAGCCACCAGAGCTGCGAGATGTCCAGGACAATGCCCAGCCAACCGTCCTACATTGTTGAATGCAGGGGTGGCAGGGTATTGGCCGTGACTTACGGGAGATCAAACAGGGTTTATTGGATGCTTCCTGGCAGAGGGTAAGTAAACAAAACTTATTAGTAGAAAAATTTAATTAACTTTTACTTACTTGTGTTGAATTTCTTTTGTTGTATTTTTGCAAATCTAGAACCATCTATGGCATGGTCAGGGTACCATTTCCCTCCTCGTGTAGTCATCTGTGCGGTTTGACGACCGTCAGTTTATCTTGGAGTGTCCCATGTCCCAGGAGTGGTACCTGGGCGAGCGGCTCCGTCTATCTGATCACGTGGATGGCCCTGCTAGTTGGCTCATTCCTCCGCCACTTCCGCTTGCACTTTTTTGGTCTCATTTCACCGATCCTGCTGTGGATCCCGATATTTTCGGGGATGGGTACCACGCTGACACCGTGGACGGCGATTATCTGGTATTTATCCGCCAGTGTCTGCTGCCCGCTGCGGGTGATGCACCGGTGGCTCCTCCTGTTCATTAGGTACTTACTCTTTTTTTTTTAATATTCTTCTGTTTGTAGGTCAAGAGACGCAGGGGGTCCAGTTCTGCTCAGCTGAGCGGCCCGGCAGGTGATAGTGCTGAGACCGCCACGATTGGTGGGCATGCCCCAGTGCAGGATAGGAGTCATCCCGTGTGTGCTAGCAGCACTGTAGCATCTGCTTCTCAGACTGTTGGTATGGTGGAGGGTCACATGATGACCGAGCTTAGGACCGGCTTCAGCATGATAGGTCTAGACAGCAGCCAGTCCTATAGTTCATGGCCGGTTCACCATGAGCAGCCACTTACATTTGCTCCAGTGGACACCACCCAAGTATATTTCTTTTTCTTTCTTTTTTTTTTTTTTTTACTTTTTGGTATGATCTGGTATGTTCTAGGTTCCTCGGGCTCAGGTGGAGGACATGGCATATCGGCACTTGGGCTTGGAGACCTTTCTCGTTCAGGAGAACGCCATCTGGGCTGTAAGCATTCTGCATTTTTTGCATTATTTGATGATTTATGCAATGCATGAATGTGTATGTATGTATGTATGCATGTTAATTTATATTGTTATTTTGCAGACTCGAGTGCAGATGTTCCAGGACCAGGCCAGACAAGCTGCTGTTTTTGAGGCTCGGGCCTTGGCTTCGGCCCAAGAGGCGGATCGGATGAGAGCTGATGTAGTCAGGTTACAGGCTGAGCTGACCCGAATGCGGGAGGACTTTGACTCCTATAGGGCTACACATCAGAGTGAGTTCGAGGAGGAGGAGGAGGGAGAGGGACAGGATGAGAGTTAGATAGAGTGCTCTGTCTCACACCTTTTTTTTTGTATCGGATTACTGTACATAACATGAATTTCACTTTTATTATTATGGGATTTAGATGCAACAACCTACTGATGGATGTTTATGTGTAATGGCACAATGTATGCGATATGAACGTCTAACCACAATATCAAACATGCATAATTTCATTACGACGACATCATAATGAGTACAATAGGGAAATTAACAGTGACTCCGACTTTAGACATCACTCTCTTGTTACCAACACGTCCTCTCGGTTTTCTGTGTCGGAAATTTTCTCTTTGTGATTTTTTTTTTGAATGGCCCAAAAGTTCTGCGCGAGCGTTCCAACCGAATTGATCTCTCTGTATGGATCCCTTTTGAGATTGGAAAGCACACCTTGACAATGCTCATCAGAAATCATGAGAACATTGCTACTGATGACATCCAGTGGTTTGGCTTTTACCTGCCTCTAGTATTAGAGGTTTGTATTTGGAGTATAAGACACTGAATCAGACATGGTTCGCTGCGTGCTGCCACCCGTATGTGGACATTGACATGCAGTGACATGACGAATGCATATTGAACATCAAAATTGAATATAAAACATCTACGACATAATGAATGTGGATGCATTAGGAAAATCCAAAGTGTGGCTCTAGCTTTGATTGATGACCCTTCAAATTACCAATATGTCCTTTTGGTTTTTTTTATGTGACAGAGTGTACATCTGAGCACTGAACTGCTTCAATTGACTACCCACTGGATCCTCCAAGAGTTTAACCACATGTGCATGTTTCCAATTCATCTTAGATTCCAAAATCGCGTACAGTTCTCAGAGATGAACATAGCTTTTAATCCTTCAAAGTACGGCCCTAAAAGATGAAAGAACCACTGATAAGTAGTCACTTCTGTTGTGGCTGAAGACTGAGTTCTTGAACTAGTTGGTAAATGCAACTTTCTTTTGGATGTTGGCGCGGCAGGCTTTGCAAGTCCTCCCGTTCACGATTGTTGAAGGGTTTGTAAAACATGGTTGCCCCAACACTATTGGTGAAGTTTCTGAGTGCATGACCAAGATTTCCTCCAATCCTGAAGTCCATAAGCAAATAGAGGGAATCATAAGCAGACTGTTCTTGGGGCTTGAACGGAGGGCAACGAGTGTTGAAGGTATGGATGAAGATCAAGATAGGGAGTGTTTTGGGTTTGAAGATATATAGGAGTCCGAATCTTTCACAGGTTGTTTGAGAATGAGAAAGTCCAAATCCTTCACAAAAAGGGTACGAAAGATCCAGTGGCGATGGAGATTGAGATGGTGAGTCATTCCCGTGTTAATTGTAGCTGCCATACGAGAAAAATTCTTTCATCTGCACTGATCCTTTTTTTTTAAGGAACTAAATCAAAGCCTCAGCCACCTTTTGGTTTTCCTGCTGCATTCAAATTCATGCATGTCATGTGTGCTTAATATGCCTTTTTGAATGAACAATGCATGCGCAATGTCATGTGCCCAAGAATGTCATGCAAACAAGATTATACAGGCACTACAACCGAGGAGTGATTCAAAGTTTTAGAATAAGATAGATGGTGAAGGTCACTCAAATTTCTTGATGGTTGGTGCTTTGGATAAGTTTGGGTTTTTATTTTCTGGGTTTTGGTATAGGGTACTTACTGGGGTATGAGGCCAATTTTTTTTTTTTTTTTTTGATTGCCTCAAGGAGGGCTTTCTAGTTTGATTTTGCCTTAAGGAGGACTTTCTGGTTTGATTTTGCATTAAGAAGGGCTTTCTAGTTTGATTTTACCTTAAGGAGGACTTTCTGGTTTGATTTTGCCTTAAGGAGGGCTTTCTGGTTTGATTTTGCCTTAAGGAGGGCTTTCTGGTTTGATTTTGCCTTAAGGAGGGCTTTCTGGTTTGATTTTACCTTAAGGAGGGCTTTTTGGTTTGATTTTGCCTTAAGAAGGGCTTTCTGGTTTGATTTTGCCTTAAGGAGGGCTTTCTGGTTTGATTTTGGTTTGGGTATCGTGTGTGCCCCTTAAGTTGAAGCTCTAGGGTAGGATTAGTAGTGTCTTTCAAGGATTATTGAGTTGAATCAGCAGATGCCTCGGCGGAAGTGGTACCATCGTATCATTTTATTTATCTCACAAGCTCACCTTTGAAGAGAGAGTTCGTTCAGAACCCAGTTCACTTTTAGGTTCCCTACAATACTCAAAATGATGTCATGCATTTTGATATTATGTGTGTTGGATATGTCGTTTCAGATGGTCAAATGCATGCATAATGCCATGGATAAGTAATCATCACATAAGTAAGACGAAAATAACTTTCATTGCATTCATGATGAATTCAATACATCCCATAAACAAAATGAGTCCCTTGTAAAAAGGGAATCTCCAAGAGGCATTGATCCCATAGAATCCGATTATTTTCTGGTTGGTCACCATTTCGGCTTTAGCGTCCTCGAAGGTGTCGAGGGTGAATGTCAGCAAACTGGGCATTCTGTTTCTCGCTGGCATCAGAGTTGGAGTCTGAGAATATCGTGTTTTTCATTTTCCCTTAGAGTTCTGCCACTCGTGCTTCCAATTCAGTGCACCTTGCTGTCAGCCTCTCTACTCTGTTAAGATCATCTCCCAGCACTTCTCTCAGCATTGCTGCCACTTTCTTCCTGACCGCCCTTCGGAACTGTGATGAGGCGATATGATCCTCCACGATATCCGTTATGGAGTTGAAGTTCATTGGGTTGGCCATTCCCAAAATCTTTTCCCTTTTCCCTCTGATAAGAACCCTTGTTAGCATTGATGGAGCATACTCATGAAGAACACCAAATCACAGCTGATATAGGCATGAATTCATGATGGGGTATGTATGTGCATGAATGATGAGTTGCATATATGATGTCATGAGGGAGATGATGATGAGGATGATTTGATTTTTTTTTTTTTTGAACATTCCAAGAACACCCAATGTCATACAAGAGATAATGCGAAAAGACCTCGTGTGGACCGCCACACAAACAGGGGTTCGGTGCTTTTGGAGCACCTAATGAATATCGTGAAATGATCGTGTGTGTACCAACACACGGATAGGGTTTCGACACCTTGTAGGTCTATGAGGTGAAGTGAAATGGTCACGCAGGGGTCGGCCCACGGACAGAGTTCTGATGCTTTTGAAGCATATGATATGAGATGATGTTTATAGACAAGTCACGTATAGGCAGAGACACGGACGGAAGTTCGGCGTTCATGGAATGCCGAACATGATCCAGTAATGCTATGAAATGCTCCTATATGTGTAATAATCTGGTACTCGTGGAGCACCTCAAATGATACCATGATGTTAATGTCATGTAACAATCCGAAATGGATCGCGACGGACCAACAGAACTTCGGCGTCCCCATGTTGCCAATGATGAATGACGTGAAGCCATGCAATGAAATCATGTGACCTACTACACGAAAATAAGACCTAAGACCATTGTGGTTTCCTATTGAATGAAATGGTCTCGTGAAATGGCCGAGTGTATTCCGGTACACGGGCAGAACACGGGTAGTTTTAGGACTCCCGATATGTTATGAAATGAAATGACCATGAAGGGTATCCTCAAAATGTCCTTAATTTAAGTGATATGAAATGACATGAATGCTTGTGTCACACAAAAATACGAGTGGCTGCACAAAAACGTGGTTAGGATGCATGACATACATGATGATGTCGTGTATGCTTTGTAAAGATAACAATATACAGGATATAAATGTGCATGGCACAAACATAGAATGTTGTGGCTGCATGAAAATGTGGTTAGAATAAATGCCATGCTTATGTTGATGTCTTGAAAATGGCTGCATGAAAACGTGGTTAGAATGACATATAGGCAAAGTTTCGGCGCTCGGGGAGCACCTTGGGTTTTCGTGATGTGAAATGAGATGAACGTGCACGTGGCACATGGTCGGGATTTTTGCGCTCGGGGAGCACCTAAATGATTTGATGCATGAAATGTAATTTTTCGGTGCTCGTGGAGCACCTAAATGATTTAATGCATGAAATGGAATTTTCTCGGTGCTCGTGGAGCACATAAATGATTTAAGGGATGCGATGAAATTTTTCGGCGCTTGTGGAGCACCTAGATGATTTAACGGAATGAAATGAATTTTTCGGTGCTCGTGGAGCACCTAAATGTTTTAAGGGATGCGATGCAATTTTTTGGCGCTTGTGGAGCACCTAAATGATTTAAGGGATGCGATGAAATTTTTCGGCGCTCGTGGAGCACCTAAATGATTTAGTGCATGAAATTAGATATTTTCGTCGCTCGCGGAGCACTTAAATGATGTAATGCATGAAATATAATTTTTCGGTACTCGATGAGCACCTAAATGATTTGATGCATGAAATGAGATTTTTCGGCGCTCTTGGGGCGCCTAAATGATTTAATGGAATGAAATGAATTTTTCGGCGCTCGCGGAGCACCTAAATGATTTTCTACTTGTTAGGCGGTGCAATGTGTGTGACCTTTATGAGGTTGTTCAAGGTCCACATGAATGTTTTATGCATGACACGCATTCCCTATGGCTACAAAGTAAATTGGTTAATGCTTATGACATTCAAATGATATATGTGAATTAATGTTTTTTCACACAGTGAAAATATGCATGGCTGCAAAAAATGTGGTTAGTGTAAATGTAACGTGGGTGATCAATGTATTTTCAGGCGAAAAATGCAAGTGGCTGTACAGAAGATGTGAGTTAGTATCACACAAATGCTTTACATGTGGTATGCTATGTTCATGAAAAAAAATGTGGATGATGGTATGTTTCGAAGGAAAGGGAAACACGTAGCAAATAGCACACGAATCGAATTCCTCTAACCTTATTCCTCCAACCATGGTCAAGTCGATAAAATTCTAACCGAGTCCTAGGAGGGGTTCTCTTCAATCACCAACCGGGGATGATGAAGGAGCATTTTATTTTATTCACACGATTTATTTTGGTATCCAGGGAATCCAACTAGGGTTGCTTAAATGAGTTCGGTCCAATGTCTGGATAACATCAAGGCTCCCATAGCAAAATATACTCCTCACTTCTCCCCACTCAAGGGTCCGAACGAAGGGGTTCGTACGAAGCTATGGGTGGTGTTTCGTATCCGTGCCCCCAAGACCAAGAGGAACTTAGGCGACACTTCAACGATTCACCGGGCTAAATGATGGATACTTAACCTAATGCAAGAATGTCTAACTACAAAAATGCATAAAATGCCATATAAGAATCATCCGCCTTATTTTGATTAGACATTTTTCAGGGCTTGTCAAATTCTTTTAAGTTTTTGAAAAAACTTTTGGGAATTCAAGGATTCGGGGTTATGCATTTGGGGGTAACCGGGTTGGCCCGGTTGGCCGGCCCGATTAGACCTGGAAACTATTTTGAAACGTCCCTGTATTTTGGATTTTGTGAGAAAATCGTTTTGAAAATATTTTTCCGGTTTATTTTGATTTAGCATACGAGGTGGGTCGGTTTTCGGGAGAACCGGGTCTCCGTCGTGGATTTGTTCTAAATGCAATTTTACCGAAAAATAAATCTAAGGTCGTGAATACACACTCCAAAATTCATTTTTGATGATTTTTTATTTTTCAAGATTTTTCTGATTTTTCTGAATTTTCTGATTTTTATGAAATTTTTGGGATTTTATGAATTTTTTTGGATTTTTAAGGATTTCTGCTTCTGGCCGAGAACTACGGTCGTGCGACTGTAGTTACAGTCGTACGACTATAAACTACAGTCGTGTAACTGTAGTCCAACCTGAAGCAGAAATCGTCAAAACTTTGACAAGAAATAAAACTAAGGAAATTCAACAACAGTGGTACGACAATAGAGGAAATGGCACGACTGTAATTACAGTCGTGCCCAGAAGAGCAAAAACTCGAACAAAAACACACAAAAAAAAACCAAAACACCCAGAAAGCTCGAAAATGATAAGGATTGAGGTGTATTTACCTATTTGGCGCCGATCCACCGTTGGTATGACCCCTGGCAACGCACCAATTCACGTGAATTTGCTCCTTTTCCTTGAGTTTGAGGTTTGAAGAACTTGTCCAAAATAATCCCAAATGTTACGGATTTTGATGGTTTAAGTCCAAGACCTTGATGTGTTTGTGAAGTCAAGTTATTAACCTAGGGGTTTCTAACAAATTTTAAGCCTTAACTCTCTGAATTTGAGAAGAAATCAGTTGAAGAAGGTAAGTTTTCTTTGTTTTTCTTTTTTTTTTTTCTTCTCTCTTCTTTCTTTTTTTTCTTCTCTTTATTCTCTCCTGCCAAAAGTCCAATGTCCTAAGTCCTCTCTCTTTCTTTTCTTCTGCCTTTTATTTCTTCTTCCCGGAAAATCTTGAGCATTAATTGCTCAAGATTTTCCCTAATTTTTTATTCTAGGGGTATGGGTTCTGCAACCTGCCCCCGAGCATACAGTCGTACGACTGTAAATGGTTACAGTCGTGCGACTGTAACAAAAACACCACGACTGTAATTACAGACGTGGTAATCAAGGCTTTTTTTTTAGACCGGTAAAATTCCATGTTTATAGTTGTTTTAGGTCTAAAGACTTCGAAACTGTCTAGTATCGCTCTTAGGTACCCCAAGGGTGCCGAACCTCTGTCCATATATAGACTCATACGTATGCCACTGTGACTAGTAGAATCTAGTTAAAACCTTTTCCATACTCTAGAGTACCGAACCTTTTTCCTTGTGCAAACTCACACGTAACCCAAACCCTTAGGTCATTTTAGGTATGAAGACTTCAAAACTATTTAATATCGCTCTTAGATACCCATGTCGAACCTCTGTCCATATGCAGACTCACACGCACCCCAAACCCCTAGGTTGTTTTAGGTCCAAAGACTTTAAAACTATCTAATATCGCTCTTAGGTACCCTTAAGGTGCTAAACCTCTGTCTGCATGCAGAATCATATGCATATCACTATGACTAGCAAAATCAAGTTAACCCTTTTTTATACTCCACGAGTACCTAACCTATGTCCGTGTGCAGACTCACAAGCACCTAAAACCCTAGGTCATTTTAGGTCCGAGGACTTCAAAACTGTCTAGTATCACTCTTAGGTGCCCCAAGGGCACTGAACCTAGGTGCGTATGCAGACTCATATGCATATCACTGTGACTAGAAAAATCTAGTTAACCTTTTTTAGTACTCTGCGAGTACCGGACCTTCATCTGCATGCTCCCAAAATATCTAATCCGCACCCTATCCTGGATAAGTATTCATGTCATATACATATCACGAATCCACCATGTCACGTCATCCATACATACACACATACCATATTAGGTCAAAGGACTATCATGCATTCATCCATAGTGCTAACATGTGGATGTGGCTATATGTAGTTTGGAATCACCCTCCTAAAGGAAGACTAGAAAGAGTTGGCTATGTAGATCCTTAGCCAAAGTGGAGAACTAGATCAAGAATATTCAGTGTGGTGTCCGAGTCAGTGGTTGTAGAGTCATGATCGGATTTAGAGCCAGGGGAACAGATTTAAACTTTGGGGATTGATAGCTTATATGCGCTAGAGGAGAACTTTGCAAAGATGGGAGATAAGTAGAATTTTGATCAGCAGAATGCCGCCATGATCACTACTTCTATGGCAGCAGCCATCAGGGACGTCTTAGGTTCAGATGAGTTCAAAGCTAGTATTCACAGCCAGGTACAGGCTGGGGTGGGCAGCGTCATCACTAATAAGCAAGCAGAGCCCGTGGTGGATCAGGGTGTTGGTAATAGGCAACTAGAGCTGAATGTGGACCATGGGAATGTAGGTAGATAGGCTCTAGTAAGGGAGGTGGACCATCCTTCTAAGTAAGGGGAAGCTTCCATAAGATTTAGAGAAGTGCTGGTCGAGTCGGCAGTGGAAAGGAAACTGTAGGAAAAATATTTTGATCTCGACAAGCTCCTCCCTAAGCTTCACCAGATGGTGCAAATGCCTATTGTAAAGTGTATTGACCCTAATGTACTAAGGGTAGATGGAATTGACTTGCTTCCTCTAGGTTTCTATATGCCAAAGTTCACCTTTTATAAGGGAATGGGACCACCTCGACCTCACATTGATAATTATGTGACGGTAATCATGATGAATGGCCTAAATACCAACTAGCTATTAGGATTGTTCCCGACCACTCTTGAGGATGGTGCTGCTTGGTGGTTCAATAATCAGCCAGCCCACATTAGAAGAGACTGGAACTCCCTAGCCAAGGCCTTTGCGAAACACTACAGTTACAATAATCAAATTGAAGTAACACTACAAGACCTGGAGGTAGTGAAACAGAAGCCAAATGAGAGTTGTGCTGAGTTTTACAAGAGATGGATGGATAAGTAGGTGTTGCTAGAGCAGAGGCCTAGAGATTCTGAGCTCATTATCAAGCTCGTGGATGGGAGTTTGAAGAATTATCGTGACAACATGAAGCTTTGTGACTTCAATTCTTTCATGGATGTGTACAATCTTGCTAAGAAAATTGAAAAGTACAAAGAAGAAGACGAGCAGAATAATAGTGGTGGTAACAGTTATCGGAGCGATCGAAGCTACACTCCTGGATTTAAGAGCAGCAGCAGCGCCACTGTAACTCTTGCTTGTCCTATTTATATCCCGAAGCCTACTCAGGCTTCCACCTTTGTAAAGTAGGTCGAGGTGGTGGTAATAGCTTAGTGATCAGCCACCCAAGCCAATTTGAAATGTATATCACCATGGGCCAAGTCATTAAGCAGGATATTCGATAAATGCAGGAAGTTAGGGCTTTTGCACAGCTTGAAGCCTTTCACCCCTCCTGCCGAAGCAGACAAGGACAATTTTTGTACTTATCATGTGGCAAAGGGCCACCAAACAAATGATTGCCTCCACTTGCGAGATGCCATTAAGAAGTTGGTGACTGAAAATAAGATCCAAGAATCGGATGTTAAACCAAGTGTGCAAAGGAATCCATTGCCCAGCTTTAGAAGCTAAGTCAACATGGTGCAAACTAGGCTGCCGTCTAATTTTGTATTTGTGTAGATCATCCAAGCTAATCCAACGGTACTGGTAGTTTCCTTCGGTGGGGAAGATGAAAAGGTAGTGGAGTCGGTAGTGATGATTGAAAAGAAGCCAGCACCAATCGACTTAAATGATGTGGAGTTAGATGATGATTATGACGAGTATGAAATTCCTGAGCCCGAAGCAGTTTTACCCGGTCTGCACCAAGACTAGGATGTATGTGAGAAAAGAGGATGTGCCGATCAACCACATGACTAGGAGTGGGAGAGTATACCAACCTACCAATCAACCATGGCAGAATAAGTCACTGCCTAAGACCAGAACACCGACTTATGATGACGCTCTCACCACTCCTACTGAAGAGGATGACCTGGTGGTGGAACAGTTGAAAAGGATGTCTGCTAGGGCTAGTGTTTGGCATCTATTGATGGAGTCCTAGAAACACCGTGCTGCAGTGGTGAAGAAATTGATGGAAATGCAAGCAACCCCCTTAACTTCTCTCGCAGAAGTTTGCATGATGATAAGCGGATCAGTGAGCCACCCGGTAAAGCAGCCCTTAGGGATAACTTTCACTAATACTGATTTACCGCTAATAATAAGGCCCTGTACTTGAAGATGGAGATAATGGACAGGGTGATGCCGTGCATCATGGTGGATGTTGAATCTACCCTGAACATCTGTCCCTTCAAAATTCTGCCCGGTCTAAACATAAGCGAAGAAGCCTTGCTAAAATCCAACATTGTGATCTGCACTTATGATGACTCGAAGTGCATGGTGATCAGAACTTTTGAAGCAGAAGTGGTAACTAGGAAAGTAAAGTCCAGGCTATTTACGGTTATTGATATATTGGTGACCTTCTCTCTATTATTAGGGCATCTGTGGTTCCACTCGTTGGGAGGTGTGCCCTCCACTTTGCATTAGAAAGTCAAGTTCCCTGTTAGGGGAAAGATAGTGACTCTCGAGGCCAAGGAGCCTTCAGTCAGTGCTGCATTGAGCACCTCCGATCAACCTATGACCAGCTTCTAGGTCGCTGTTGTATCGAGCGAGAAGGGAAAGGAACCTGTATTCATAGATTGGGTTCACAGATACTTAGAGAAACAAAAATTTGTCTTGAAAAAGGGTTTAGGAGCATATCAGCAGGGTATGCCCATATTTGATATTAATGTCGGGTAGACACATCAGGCAAGCCTAGGATATAAAGGAGAGACTTCAAAAAGTATTCTCAAGCAGTAGTACACCTCGTGGATACTTTTGTCCACACCATCAGTGGGGCTTTTGATGGCAAGCCCCTAGCCGGTGAAGGTAGAAGGATGTATAGTCCCAGGATTCGAGAGTTTTATTGATGTCATGGATTTCTCTAAGTATGGGTGTGAGCGGACGACCTTTAAAAAATGAAATTAGTAAATGAGGTGAAGCGACCCAGGGAAAAGGAAATCAGTAAAATGTATTTGATTTTTGAAAACGGGATTTTGATTATCTTATAAAAATTATTGATTTTATTTTAGAAATCTGTTTTATAGAAAACCTTTTCCCATTTTTAACTTAAAGACCTCGAAATCTAAATTCCAAGATCAGTGATAGAGTCGCCACCTGGATCAGCTCATCCGGGAAATTTCGGTACAGCTCCCTACCGAGGGTAGACTACCGTACCTAATCCAGAGATTTAGGGTTCGAGCAACTTACCTATTCAACCTCTAGTTTGCATTTACTTTATAGTTTATATTACCATATTTCGTTCACTTTATTATCTTTTCCTATCCAATTTGTTTTGTATTTAACCCATGCTCATACGAAAAATAGAATAAATTCCGAAATAATAAATTATACATCCAAATAGTTCAAAAGAATAGAGATAAAGGCCACTTATACTACCAAATTGAATAAAAATGGAAAACTCTCAACCTCACATTACAAACTCCTAATATACACGAAGATCTAAAAAATTTACAATTGCCAAAAATATAAAAATTAAAAGCTGCAAAACAGAAGGTTACCATAATTTAATTATAAACACACATAGGACTTGAACAAGATAGAATGGGATTTTAAGGAAGGGGCATGCATTTAGGGGGATAGTCGGGCGAACTCCACTAGTTTGCCCGACTAGACCTGGAAAACGGTTTTGAAATACCCTATAGATTTTTATGAGAAATACATTTTTGAAAATATTTTCTTTTTCCGGTTTAATTTCATTTAGCATGCAAAGGTGGGTTGGTTTTCGGGAGATTTGGATCTCCGTCGTTGTCCTGTTCTAATTCCAATAACTTCAAAAATTAAATCTAAGGTCGTGAATGCATGGAATAAATTCATTTTCGGTGAATTTCTGATTTTTTATGAATTTTTATGGATTTTTTTGGATTTTCTACTCCTGGATGAAAATTACAGTCGCACGGCTGTGATTACAACCGTGCGGCTGTAACTACAGTCATGCGACTGTAATTCACCCAAATGTAGAAAATTACCAAAATTATTTGAATGAAAAAGAGATATTGGGGGAATTCAAGAACGGTCGTAGGACTATAGCTACGGTAGCACGACTGTAATTACAGTCGTGCGACCGTTCATCGCTACAAGAACAGTCGTGCGACTGTTCTTGCTATCGAGAAACAACAGACTAAAAATATGAATTTTATGCACGTAAATGAACCAAAACACCCATAAAGAGCTACAAAACAAAGGTTTTAAGTGTAAATTACCTTTGTGGCACTAATCCATCGTCGGTTTGATCGCTGGAAACGCCTTAATTCGGCGCCAAATTGCTTCTTCTCCTTTGTGTGTTAAGGTTCCAAAATAAGTTCAAAAGCCTCCAAAAAGTCACGGATTTGAGTGAGTTAAGGGTCTGGAATTGATTATGTCGAGTTTTAACCTATGATTTCTGTCCGGTTTTAAACTTTACAACACAGAATTAAAAGAAAAAGAGTAGAAGAAAATGGTGGTTTTTTGTTCTCTCTTCTCTTCTTTTTGCCTTCTCTTTCAATCCTAAAATCTGTCAAGAAGTCTCCTCCTTCTCTCTTTCTTTCTTCCCCCTTTTATATCTAATCCTTTTTTCTTGTTGGTTGAAAACGGGCATTAAATGCCCCTCAAATCACACCATTTTTTTTCTCACGGTATGGGCTTCTACTACCTACCACGGACCTACAGTCGTACAAATGTAATTTTTTATTACAGTCGTACAACTGTAAATACAGTCACACAACTGTAATTACAGTCATGTGACATAAGTCTCTCGTTTTTTTTAGGCTGGAAAATTCTGGCACTTACAATGGGATGAAGCCGATCGAAGGCATGCTCAAGATGGAACCTAAGGAAGGAAAAGGCGTTGTCTCACCAGTAGCTCTGCTGAAACCTGAAGAGCCTATGGATGTTGTAGTCTATGGCAAGAAGCCCCTTGAAAGAGGTGATGCGGTCATCACACCACAAGGTTATGGAGGTGTGGAGCATGGAGACAAGAGAGATCCTATAGAGCTGCCAATTTGTCCAATAACGTGGGGCTGTGCAAAGAAGATGAAACAAGTGCTTAATGGCCTAGTTATGCACTTATTAAAACATATGGAGGTTGGGGAAATTACAACATGCCAAATATTTCACATGGAGATAATTCAATCTTGTGTTGTATTCAAGTTCATGAAGGTGATTATGGATCTTACAGTATTATTTAGTTAGATTGGGCCTAATTGGACTTCTACGTATGAGCTAAGGACAATTAAGTGTTAGCACTTAAGGCACCCTTAGGGAATATGTATGGATTTCGAATTGGGCTTAGGTATCTTTATTTAATTGTTAATTTTTTCAATAAGTGAGCTATTTTGGGCTTAAAAATCAGGCCATAAACAATCCTCAAAAGGGGATTTCGTTTTTTTCATCCTTATTGCATAAGGATTAGTTTTAAGTTTTCCTTATTTTTTTTTATTTAAGCTTTCCTAGTCAGACATGGATTTGTTTTTCTTTTCAGTTTAGGGTTAGGTTTATGTTGTCTATTTAAACACTAATGTAATTGTTTGAGAGGATACAAGCTTAATAAGAATAACCTGAAATTTTCTGAATTTACTCTCTTTGTTAAGAATCCAGCCCGGGGCTGTTTTACGATATTCTGAGTTTAAGAGATCGAGTTCTTCATTCTTGCGATATTATCTTGATCGTGACCAAGTATTTTGGTAAGGTACTTGTGAATCACCCACATTTAAGTTCTAAGAATGCTTAATTGAAGGTGTCAAGTTTGAATCCCTTTCATTGTCAATTGAACACCTTCGGATTGGTTTGTTATCACCAATCTTTGTTTATTTTGTGAAATTTCGAATTATATATTGTTGTTCTTGGTGATTATAGTTCATCCTTCTACATTCTTTGTTGCAATTACATGTTTATTTTCCATTAAGTATTTAATTCTCTAAACACATGTTTGCTACAATTGAATTGTTTTAATTGAACAAAACATAAAATTCATATTCTCTTTAAAGTGTTCAATTTGGTTAAAATCCTTCAAGATAGATCGGGGAAACTTGTTGATTTCGGTTTCTTAGCCGTTATCATATCAATTGGTATCAGAGCCAGCCTTCACTCAGTACAGTGTGGTTCGGGGACGAACCAAGTGGAAGCTGGTGGGCCTGTAACGACCCGGTCCTAAGAGGGGTGGTGCCAGGGTGGATGGCCTGAGCAAGGAGCGGCCCAGTGAGGGATGGCGCCGGGGTAGAGAAACCTGAGCAAGGAGCGGCCCAGTAAGGGGTGGCGCCGGGGTAGAGAAACCTAAGCAAGGAGCGGCCTTGAAGGATGTTGATGGGGGCAGGAATGAACCGAATCTATACCAGAAAGAGAGGGTTTCGAGACTATGCTGGTATGGGACGGTATAGTTCAGAAAGGCTAGATTTCGAGACTGTACTGGTATGAGACGGTATAGTTGAGAAAGGGCATAAGGGATTTGATAGGTACTACCTATACCAACAAAATGCATCTTCTTTTGGGTAGCCCATTCCGAAGTAACTTCAAAGTTAAGCGTGCTTGACTGGGGTAAATTTCAGGATGGGTGACCTCTTGGGAAGAAATTTCCGGGAAGCATGTGATTGAGGACAAAGCATGCTGGAAAGACATGTGTCGGTTTGTGGGGACAGACGATCAGATCCCGGTGGTGGATCCTAGGCGAAGTAGTGAAACTAAACCTAGAATCGCACAACTAAGGCAGTGTACCTATCGTTGACAAGTAATAATTCTAGTTGGTCCAGGTATCGATCCCACAGAGAAAAATATTCTGCAAACACTAAACTACTCGGGTTCCTTACGTGTCCTAGGCGGAACTTAGTTTTTGGATTTGATTATACTAGCAACTAAATTATTTTACTCCTAGTTGATCTATCCCAGTTTACTTTGCACTTGAATTTGGGTTATCAATTGGCGGTTTACCAACCTATGAATGCTAATGGAGATGGCTTTATCAATTAATTACAACAGATGAATTTAACTCAACAATTAACCCTTAATTATGTTCTTTCAATAATTCAACCTAGCGTGTCTAGATCTTTTAGGGCCTTAGCCGGTTTTCCTTGTTTAGAGGCGGTCTAATTCTAAAGCTCAGAAAATAAGGGCACGTAAGTTCCACAGTGTCGTCAATACTAATGGTTTCCTAGGTGTCAATCTAGGTAATTCCACAAATATGAACTTAATAAATTAAGATCTTATGAGGCTAGATTGTCATTAAAGGAATTGCATAAAGAAAAGGAATAAAAATTGAAATTAAATTGCAATCAATTGTATTAATCAAGAAAGGTGATACGAATTCAATGTTTCCAACCAAACATAATCAATTGAGGAATCAAAAACTAACTAATCGAATTACAAAAGAGAAGAAGAAAAACTTATGCCCTTTTGGTCCGATTAACCGGATTCCGACGGTGTGAAGATGCTTGGGGTGTACCTCTATAGACGAACTCAAGCCGGAACCAAGAACGTCACAAAAGGGGAAGGTTCAATGTAAGACTTCTACCAATTGATGGTTCAAAACTCAAAGAAACAAATAGTTCAAGCAAAAACCTAGCTACAAGTTTATGCTTTACACTTTAAAAGTCTGGGAAAAGATGCCAAAAAAACTTAGAAAATAACCTATTTATACGGCTAGGTTAAAACCACAAAACATAAAAGATGAAAATAGGGCAACAGCAGAATTCCGGAGCTCGGTACGCCGTGCTGGTGGAGGTGGTACGCCGTGCTGTGCAGAATTATGGGTGGCACGCTGTGCTGGTGGAGGTGGCACGCCGTGCTGTGTAGTTTTGGGGTTGGCACGCCGTACTGGTAGGAGTGGCATGATTTCATGCCGATCCACTGGATTCCATCCCTTGGCACGCTGGATTGGCACGCCGTGCCCTCATTGCGGCACGCCGTGCCACCTTGCTTTTTAGCACTTCAAACTCTTCTTTGCCGCCATTGCTCCAACTTTCGGTCCGGGTCATAATGCCTGTCCAAAACAAACATAAAGAAACATAACCGCACCAAAGCCACGGACCACAAAATTGACACAAAAATCCAAAATTACAAAAACACCCCTAAAAAACATGAAAAAATGCTAAAAGTTATGAGAATCTAAACAAAACCAAAAAATCACAAAATACGCAAAAACCAAACAAGCAATCACACAAAGGACTCAAAAAACTGCCGTTCAAACCACGAAATTGCCTAAAAGATAAGGTCAAAACCGACCTTATCAACCACCCCATACTTAAAGTCTTGCTTGTCCTTAAGCAAATAAACTAAAGACAAAGGAGTAAACTTGCTCGCTTTTACTTGCAAATCCAACTAGGGTTTTAACCGTACGAAATTCATAAACTCAAGAAGGTAAAGCATCACTTTCGAAATGACACTAAGTGCACCAGGTTCAAAACCACTCAATACCCGACCCCAACAAAATTTAGCTAGTCAAAGGGCGAGGAACAAACAGAGTTTATACGACCACAAAGCACCTCACAAGATGTCACTCTAACGCTCAAGTTCAAGGCGAGGCGGATGAGCACACAAAAAAAAAACAATGGCACACATCACATAGCGAACTAATGGCAATCCCGGTGAAGTCATTGGTCAAGGAGCAAAATCAGAGAACCTGGGGCTTGTAATGTTACAGCTTAGGGTAGGTTTGATAAAAGGGAAATTTTAGGTATACAACTCCTACAAATCAAGTGATATATGCAAATTGACTAAGTACTAAAGATGGGTCATGCAATTTTCAACTCAAAACTAGTCCTAAGAGTGCTTGATTTGCTAAATATTTTTTTTCTTTTTTTTTTTTTTTTTTTTGAAACAAGAAATTTTACTAACAATGAGAGGCCTTAGCCACAACCAACGGCCAAAGCACAACTCAACGGGGGAAAAAGATGACAAGACATGGGTCAAGGCAATTAGATGATCACCCTAATCCTTTATTCAAACAAATGAACTGAAAATGGAACACATACACCGGCTTAAAGACGAGAGCTGGACATATAAGACATGCTTCTACAAACTCCGATTTTTAAGAAAAGGAGCCGAACACATACATGGACTCTATTTGGATTTTTTTTTTAACACAATTTTTCCATAGGACTAGATATGAAAGAGTTGAAATGCAAATGGTGATTGACCCCAAAATGAATGAACAACTTAGCCAATTACTTTATTTAGGAGAGGAGGGTAAGAAAGGAAAATCAAAGTTAATGGTAAAAAGTTAGGATGATAGATTTGGCTTGGTGAAGGTTTTTTAAGTCAAAAAGGTTAATTTAGTGGCTTTGAGTGATCTAAGGGATAAATTAGTAGTTAGGGTTAGGCTCATTTAAGTCAAGGGTTAATCCTAAGGGTCTCCACATATTAAGCTCTTGATGCCAAGTGCAAAACGACACCGGGTTCTACGATCTAGTGTGCCACGATTGTTATTACCCTCACAAAGAAATAGAACCGATGTGAAATGGTCCCAAAGGCTCAAATTCTCACAAATGTACTAGGAGTTGTATGCTAGGTCGTGTGACTCAACCAATGTTCCAAGGCGTAATCCTAGCTCGATCATGCAAGTAGAGGTAGAGGGTTAATTCCCTAATGCAACCTTAATGACAAATCTAACCAATGGTTACCATCAAGAATCACAAATTACGCACAAACAAGCTAATGACTTGCAATTAACTCCCAGTGTCCCTAGCCAATTGTTACCAATCCAAGCACAGAGACTTAGTTTCGAGGGTTGATTAAGCAATGTTATTCAAATGGCACTTGACACATAAACAACCTAAAAAAACCATTATCATACCAAAAAAAAAAAAACCAAAACCAACTCCATATGCATTAAAAGCTAAAGCCTAAATCTAACCAAAAACCAACGCAAAACATCCAAATATGCAAAAACACAAACAAACATACGAAATAAACAACCAAAAAGTGCAATGTAAAAAGAAGCAAAAGAAAGGGAGAAATCCCTTTACCCACCCCACACTTAGATTGCACTTACTTCCAAAAGTGCAATGGAAGAAGGAGCAAAATAAAGCGGGAAAGGAAAAGGGTTACCTCACATATCGGGGGCTGGTGGTGCGGCGGCGGATACGGCCACCCTTGGGCTGCATAAAAACGAGAGGCGAACGCCTCGACATTGGCGAGCTGAGCTGCTTGCTTATCAAGGTGCGCGTTCATCCGCTCCTCAAGCATAAGCTGATGGACAGTTAAACCCTCCAATTTTTCAATTATACCATCCAACCGCCCTTCGATCTGCCCCATAAAATCCAGGCCCACCGAAACATTCTCCTCATCCTCCTCATTATCCTCTTCTTCCTCACCCTCATCCTCATCATCTACGTCCATAGGAGCCTTACCCCTACTCGAACCTCTCGCACTTGAAGTACCTACAGCTGCCACAACATGAGAACAAGACAAAATTCCCCTCGAAAGCTTCTTGGGAAGGATGCTATCGAGGTTCTTATAACAAGTATTACTACGGAAGAAGCACGCAATACAAGTTACAATATGTCCTAACCCTAGTTCTGACTTAGATCTGTTGTGGTGGTTGTATAGGGCTTCCATGATGAAGAAGCCCATGTGCACGTTAACATCATTATGCACATGCCACAGTGTTAAAAGTTCAAATGCATTGACTCGGTTGCTTTCAGTTTTGCCCAAAAAATTAAAACACATAAATTTGTGAATTAATTGCAAGATAGGGTCATGAATTTAGGAAGTTTTAGCAAACCTAGGTTGGTATACCCCTTGTCCTACCATACGCCAAAATTTCTTGGCATCCATATTCTCCGGCCATTTGTAACTATTCCCCTCTATTCCTATACAAGCCTTAGGACCTTCAATATCTAAAGAGTGTTCAGCACCAAATAAGCGAAAAGTCATGGTCCTAAGGCCAGTATCGGGGTTAGTTTTGAAGCTTAAAGTGGAGTAGAATTCTAAGTTCAACTCCCTAAAGACAGGCGGATTGGATTTCACAAACTCATACCATCCTAGATTAGTTAATTTAACACGTACAGCCTCTGACCTATCTTACACAAACAAAAATTCCCAATCGAAGGTTCGAAAGGGGGTACTTTCTAATGGAAACAGAGTTTTGTATCTTTTACCTTCATCATCCAAAAGGAGAGGGAAGGGACATTTATACTTCCTGGAAAGGCTAGTTAAAGGGGCCATCTGTTGTACGGGAGGTAATTCTTCGATTGGCACCGATTCCGGTGACGGGTCTATGGGCCGTAGTGACGAACCGTGTCTCCGATCAGCGATAGTCTTCTTCTTCATCCTACAATTGCACAACCATAAAAACATAACAAAAATCAAAAACAAAAGAAACCAAATCCAAAGAAACCCTACTTTCAGAAATACAAACCACTAAATATGAACATATAAAGAAAAAGAAAAAATACAATCACCCTATTAAGCAGTAAATCAACCAAAATCAAAATGAGAAAAAGAACAAACAATAAAAAGAGTAAAGGAAGAGCAAAGCATGAATTCATACCTGGTTGCAGGGAGAATGATGCAAAATAAAATCCTAGGTCAAAATAAGAGTTGAAGAGAAGTTGAAAGGAAGAAAATGAAAAGGGAAGGAAGAATAAGGGTAGAGAGGGAGAAGGTGAGGGTTGGTTCTCGAGAGAGAAAGTGGAGAGAGAGAGAGTGTGTGTGTGAGAGAAAGGAGTAGAAGAAGAAGAAGAAGAAGAAGAAGAAAAAGAAGAAGAAAAGAATAAGATGGGCGGTTTAGCAGGAAAAAGAAGAGAAGGGTTTATATAGGCGGGTGATTTTTGACCTAAAAATTCGAAATTTAAACGCTCGGCACGCCGTGCCAAACAAACAGCACGGCGTGCTGAGCAGAGCATTGAAACTTACCTGGAAACAGCGTGAGGGCACGCCGGTGTGCTGGCTTGGCACGTCGTGCTGTCTTGAAAACTCCATAAACGGTACGCGTGCTAAATTTTGGCACGGCGTGCAGCTCGCTCTTGCAACACTTCACTTTCGAAACAGCACAACGGCACGTTGGCGTACTGGATTGGCACGTCATGCTGTCTTGAAGACCCTACAATTGGCACGGCGTGCTAAATTTTGGCACGGCGTGCTGCTTTCTCGACCACAATCCTCTTCCGGAACAGCACGACGGCACGTTGGCGTGCTGTTTTGGCACATCGTGCTGTCTTGAAGATCCTATAGTTGGCACAGCGTGCGGTATGTCAGTCACGGCGTGCTGAATTGCTCTTGCACGCCATTTCGGAACAGCGGCCTGGCACGATTGCGTGCCACACTGGCACGTCACGTGCTACCCCAATCTCGCCTTGGCACGGCGTGCCATCCTGAATCCTGCCAACCTTTACTTTTTTTCCACATTTTGATCAAGACTTTTGATTAACTTGCTTAATTACCTATTCCTACACACAAAAACACCCAAAAATATATTAACACAAAAAAATAATGTACAAGGGAAGTACACGTACCTCGTTGCTATGTTTATAGTCGGAATAGCTCGACTTCTACGTCTACGATTTCACATTACACATCACAAAGGAGTAAGACTTGCTTCTCCTCCTTCATTCCTCCGCTGACGTAGGGCTTCAACCGATGCCCGTTTACTTGTTGAATTCCCTCCGGGGTTTCAATTTCCACCATCCCGGAGGGATAGACCTTATGCACGGTAAACAGCCCCGTCCACCGACTTCTTAATTTGCCCAGAAATAGTTTCAACCGGGAGTTATACAAGAGCACCAACTCCCCTTGATTGAAACCTTTCTTTATTACATGCTGGTTGTGCCACTTCTTGGTCCTCTCCTTGTAGATTTTGGCATTCTCATACGAATTCAACCGAAGCTCATCTAACTCCATGAGTTACCTTAATCGAAGCTCACCTACAGCTTGCATATCAAAGTTAAGGAATTTTAAAGCCCAATATGCCTTGTGATCTAGTTCTATAGGTAGATGACAGGATTTATCGAAGACTAAACGGTAAAGGGACATTCCTATAGGTGTCTTAAAAGCAGTCCTATATGCCCATAGTGCATCGTCTAACCTTAGACTCCAATCTTTCCTAGATGCACCTACCATTTTTTCTAAGATTCGTTTTAGTTCCCTATTCGAAACCTCAACTTGCCCACTCGTCTGAGGATGGTAAGGAGTTGCTACCTTATGCTTAACCCCATACTTGTGCAAAAGATTGTCAAATTGTCTATTACAAAAATGGGAACCCCCATCACTGATGATAGCCCTTGGGGTTCCAAACCTAGTAAGAATGTTTTTCTTTAGAAACTTGACAACGACCCTTGCATCATTGGTTGGTAAGGCGACAGCTTCTACCCACTTAGACACATATTCAACCGCCACAAGAATGTATTGGTTATTGTGGGATATTGGGAAGGGTCCCATGAAATCTATGCCCCAAACATCAAAAAGTTCACACACTAAGATAGCCTGTTGGAGCATTTCATTCTTTTGGGAGATATTTCCCGTCCTTTGACACGCATCACAGGCCCGAATATAGCTAATGACATCCTGTTTCATGGTTGGCGAATAAAACCCACTAGATAAAATTTTTCCTACAGTTCTATCGGGTCCAAAATGGCCACCCGCTTCTCTATCATGACACATCTCAATAATGGAGGGAACCTCCTCATAAGTAACACACCGCCTAATCACATTATCCGCACATAATCTAAAAAGGTAAGGGTCATCCCAAAAATAATCCTTAGCATCATGAAAGAACTTACATTTCTGTGCATGTGAGAGGTTAGGTGGAAGAATGTAACCGACTTTGAAGTTTGCGACGTCCACAAACCATGGCATAGAGGTTACCCCACACAACTGTTCATCGGGGAATGTGTCACGAATGTCCGCTTCTGGAGAGGGTACGGATCCTTCACTTAGTAGTCTTGACAAATGGTCGGCCACTACGTTCTCTACTCCCTTCTTATCCTTAATTTCCACATCAAACTCCTGGAGGAGTAGAATCCATCGAATCAACCTGGGCTTTGCATCCTGTTTAGCCAATAAATACTTAAGAGCAGCATGATCAGTATACACAATGACTTTTGATAAGACCAAGTAAGACCTGAACTTATCAAAAGCAAACACAATAGCTAGTAATTCTTTCTCAGTCACAGTATAATTCATTTGAGCACCGTTTAATGTCTTACTAGCATAGTAAATTGGGTGAAAAATTTTGTTCACCCTCTGACCTAAACATGCCCCAACAGCTATGTCAGTTGCATCGCACATAAGTTCAAAGGGGATTTCCCAATTCGGACTCACCATGACCGGTGCCTCAATCAATTTCTGCTTAAGCAAATTAAAAGCATACATACACTCATCATTGAAATTAAATGGGGCATCCTTTAGGAGTAGCTCAGTCAACGGCTTAGCAATCTTAGAAAAGTTTTTGACAAAACGCCTATAAAAGCCAGCATGTCCCAAGAAGCTCCTAACTAACTTAACCGAACTTGGGGGAGGCAGTTTCTCAATCACCTCAATCTTGGCCGGATCGACCTCGATCCCCTTTCCCGACATCTTGTGCCCTAAGACAATGCAATCCCGGACCATGAATTGACACTTCTCCCAACTAAGTGCCAAATTGGTGTCTTCACATCTTTGAAGCACCTGGTCCAAATTCCCCAGGCATGACTCAAAAGTATGACCAACAACAGAAAAATCGTCCATAAAGACTTCCATAAAATCCTCAATCATATCAGCAAAAATGGCTAGCATGCATCTTTGAAAGGTGGCCGGGGCATTACACAAACCAAAAGGCATCCGCCTATATGCAAATGTCCAGTATGGACACGTAAATGTGGTTTTCTCTTGATCGAGAGGGTCCACTGGAATTTGCATATACCCGGATAGCCCATCTAACATATAAAAATATTCGTGCCCTGCCATCCTCTCTAACATTTGATCAATAAACGGTAATGGAAAATGATCTTTCCGGGTGGCATCATTCAACTTCCTATAATCAATACACATTCGCCAACCCATGACAGGTCTAGTAGGGATTAGTTTCCCTTTATCATTTTTCACTACCGTCGTGCCTCCGTTTTTATGCACACATTGAACCGGACTCACCCACTAACTATCAGAAATAGAAAAGATAATACCTACGTCGAGGAGTTTTATCACCTCGGTTCTTACCACTTTCGACATATTTGGGTTCAACCGACGCTGAGGCTGTGCACACGGTTTTACCTCATCTTCCAGGAAAATTCTATGCGTGCAAAACATTGGACTTATTCCCTTGATGCCGTGGATTGTCCACCCAAATGTTCCTTTGTGCTTCCTCAGCACCTCTAACAGCTTGTCCTCCTCCTCTCCTGTCAACAAAGAAGAAATTACAACTAGTAAGTCCTTTGGAGGATGCAGAAAAACATATTTAAGGTTAGGGGGAAGGGTTTTGAGCTCCAATGATGGAGGTTCCTCCAATGAGGATTTAGGTGCCGGCTTGACTTCACGCTCCAGCTTGTCAACCGTCCCTTCACCCATGCTCATTCTTCAATTAACACTTTGTTCACCTCACTTTCACTTAGGCCTTCTCCTATGATGCATTCTAGTTCACTGCACAAATTCTCAACCACACAAGCATCAATAGGACAAAAGGAGTCCACAAAATTACAGTTTTCAACATCTAATGGATATTTCATTGAGTTATAGACGTTGAAACTTACCTCCTCATTGTGCAACCTAAGAATAATCTTACCTTCCTGGACATCTATCAAAGTCCTACTGGTTGCGAGAAACGGTCTTCCAAGCAGAAGGGGTCCATATCCATTACCACAAAGTCCGCGGGGAAGATAAACTTGTCCACCTTTACTAACACGTCCTCAACCACCCCCTTTGGCCTTGTGAGAGATCTATCCGCCAATTGAAGGGTCATGTTGGTCAGCTTTGGGTTTCCCAGTCCAAGTCTCCTGAAAAAAGACAGAGGCATCAAATTGATACTTGCACCCAAGTCACATAGGGCATTGGCAATCTCCAAGTTTCCTATTCGGCATGGAATAGTAAAACTGCCCCTATCTTTAAGCTTGGGTGGAAGTTTGTTAGTGATAATTGCTGAACATTCCTCTGTTAAAGCCACCACTTCATCCTCGCCTAGCTTTCTTTTCCCTGCAAGAAGTTCTTTAAAGAATTCAGCATAAGAAGGCATCTTTTGGAGAGCCTTAATCAATGGCATATTAAATGCTAACTTTTTAAAAATTTCCAGAAATTTGGAATATTTCTGCTCCAGTTTATCTTTCTTCTCCCTTTGAGGATAAGGGAGTTTAGGCACATAGGCTCTCACTGGGTCAGGAATTTTCCCCTTTCCATTTGTGCTAGGTTCGGGTTCAGAAATCGAGTTGGGGTTGCTTACCTCTCCCGACTCTTCACTTACCTCAGTAGGTTGGGATGGAATATCAGCGTTTTGCACTCGGTCCTCCACTTGCCTACCACTTCGCAGGGTTATAGCTTGAGCTGTCTCCCATTGATTGCCCTTAGGGTTTTGTTCAGTTCTACTCGGGAGTGCTCCTTTAGGTCTTTCCTGCCTCTCCCTACTCATTTGAGCCACCTGCTTACCCAAATCCCTATAGTATGCTTCATTATCAGCAAGCCGAGCCGAGATGTCTTTTAATAAAGACAAAATCATCTCATCTTGCTTAGACTGTTGAGGTTGCTGTGAGGATTGATCATTAGGAATAAATGAGGTCTCAACACATTGTGGTTATTACCATAAGACATGTTCGGGTGTTGATACCTTCTTCCGTAATTGTTATTATTGTTGAAATTCTGTGGGTAAGAGTTAGAGTTGTTGTACCTTTGGTTTCCTCCCACAAAACTTACATTCTCGGATGGTTGGGCGAATGGATCGCACAATGCACATTCTTGACCAGGATGCTCCGCTCCACATGATACACACAACACCGGCTGGTATTGTGGCCCATTTAAATTCAGGCGGGACATCAACAGGTCTAGCTTCTTGTTCACATGGTCCATGGCTGCATCTTGGAGTCCCAAATCCGCAGCCCGAACCTCATTCCTTGTTGGCGTGTCTGACTGCCATAAGGTACTCTTCCTAGCCAGCTCCGCAATCAACTCCTCGGCTTACATAGCAGTCTTCTTAATAATGTCTCCACCTGCAGAAGAATCAATAATGGCACGGTTAGCTGGTGTCAAACCATGATAAAACGTGCTTACCTGAGTGAATCGCGGCATGTCATGGTAGGGACAGTTCCGCAACAACTGTTGAAACCTTTGCCATGCTTCATTGAGAGTCTCAGTCCCAAATTGCCGGAATCCCATAATCTCATTCCTTAACTGAACCGTCTTTGATGGTGGGAAGTAATATGCCAAAAATTGTTCGTCCAATTGATCCTATGACGTCACTGACCCGGGTCTCAAGGACTTGTACCATTCCATTGCTCCCCCGCATAATGAGAAGGGAAACAACTTCAACCGCACCGCATCTTAGGGCACCCCACCAATTCGGACTGTATCGGCCACCATGAGAAACCGGTCTAAATGATCATTGGGGTTGTCACTTATTCCGCCACTGAATAGTCTGTTCCCTTGAATCAAATTGATCATGCTGGACTTCAACTCAAAGTGATTAGTAGTAATGGCTGGGATAACCACTCCGGATCTGTTCCGAGGCCGATGGGGAGCCATTAGGTCAGTCATGACCATGTTGTCTCTATCACCACCCCTTCTTCTATCAAACTCCTCCCGCTCTCGCCGGAGTCGCTCTTGCTCAACTCTTTCCCGTAGCTGCCTCTCCTCTTCCTCGTGTTGCTGATGATCCATTTGGACAATTTGCTCTTGTTATGCTCTACGGTTCCTGCTACACAAACGTTCAATTTCAGGGTTATAAGGTAAAAGCTCAGGCTGCTGAGAACGAGTTCGCATAAGCTAGAAAGCACACACACACCGAAAATAAAACAAAAACAAAAATAATTTGCAACAAATATCCACAGAAAAGAAAAATTATTTGACTATATGCACATAAACAATGCCTAGATTAGTAAATAGACCTTTGGTTCAATGATGCAGGAAAAAATTAAATAAATAAATTTTCCCAGCAACGGCGCCAAAACTTGGTGGATCCTAGGCGAAGTAGTGAAACTAAACCTAGAATCGCACAACTAAGGCAGTGTACCTATCGTTGACAAGTAATAATTCTGGTTGGTCTAGGTATCGATCCCACAGAGAAAAATATTCTGCAAACACTAAACTACTCGGGTTCCTTGCGTGTCCTAGGCGGAACTTAGTTTTTGGATTTGATTATACTAACAACTAAATTATCCTACTCCTAGTTGATCTATCCCAGCTTACTTTGCACTTGAATTTGGGTTATTAATTGGCGGTTTACCGACCTATGAATGCTAATGGAGATGGCTTTATCAATTAATTATAATAGATGAATTTAACTCAACAATTAACCCTTAATTATGTTCTTTCAATAATTCAACCTAGCGTGTCTATATCTTTTAGGTCCTTAGCCGGTTTCCCTTGTTTAGAGGCGGTCTAATTCTAAAGCTCAGAAAATAAGGGCACGTAAGTTCCACAGTGTCGTCAATACTAATGGTTTCCTAGGTGTCAATCTAGGTAATGCCATAAATATGAACTTAATAAATTAAGATCTTATGAGACTAGATTATCATTAAAGGAATTGCATAAAGAAAAGGAATAAAAATTGAAATTAAATTGCAATCAATTTTATTAATCAAGAAAGGTGATACGAATTCAATGTTTACAACCAAACATAATCAATTGAGGAATCAAAAACTAACTAATCAAATTACAAAAGAGAAGAAGGAAAACTTATGCCCTTTTGGTCCGATTAACGGGATTCCGACAGTGTGAAGATGCTTAAGGTGTACCTCTATAGACGAACTCAAGCCGAAACCAAGAACATCGTAAAAGGGGAAGGTTCAATGTAAAACTTCTACCAATTGATGGTTCAAAACTCAAAGAAACAAATAGTTAAAGCAAAAACCTAGCTACAAGTTTATGCTTTACACTTTAAAAGTCTGGGAAAAGATGAAAAAAAAACTTAGAAAATAACCTATTTATACGGCTAGGTTAAAACCATAAAACAGAAAAGATGAAAATAGGGCAACAGCAGAATTCCAGAGCTCGGCACGTCGTGCTGATGGAGGTGGCACGCCGTGTTGTGCAGAATTATGGGTGGCACGCCGTGCTGGTGGAGGTGGCACGTCGTGCTGTGTAGTTTTGGGGTTGGCACGCCGCGCTGGTAGGAGTAGCACGATTTCGTGCCGATCCACTAGATTCCATCCCTTGGAATGCTGGATTGGCACGTCGTGCCCTCATTGCGGCACGCCGTGCCACCTTGCTTTTCAGCACTTCAAACTCTTCTTTACCGCCGTTGCTCCAACTTTCGGTCCAGGTCATAATGCCTGTCCAAAACAAACGTAAAGAAACATAACCGCACCAAAGCCACGGACCACAAAATTGACACAAAAATCCAAAATTACAAAAACACCCCTAAAAACCACGAAAAAATGCTAAAAGTTACGAGAATCTAAACAAAACAAAAAAATCACAAAATACGAAAAAACCAAACAAGCAATTACACAAAGGACTCTAAAAACTGCCGTTCAAACCACGAAATTGCCTAAAAGATAAGGTCAAAACCGACCTTATCACCCGAGTGTTATCAATTGGTATCAGAGCCTTGGCTCTTGAGGATTTTGTTTTTCCATCTAAATCTGAAACCATCAATGTGGTTTCTACACGTCCGAAAACCCTAAAAATGGACCAGCCCTTCTAGAGTCTAATTTATTGATTGAGTTGCTCATACTTTTACATCTAACTTACTAGGTTCATAGAAGTAGCGTTTGGATTAATTTTTGGACTCTGCTCTTATTCATTACCTTTGTGCGTATATGCTCTAATTAAGCTGATTGCAATTCATTATCTCTACAATTCTAAATTTTTTTATTTGCACGTGAGTCAAAGTAAGTTGTCTTGATTGCATATTACAAGTTACAAAAACAAAAACGTGATTCATTTATACCAAAAACAGTGAAAGAAAGCATGTTCGGAAATATATGCGATTGAGTGAAACGTGCATCTATGCTTTGAAATTAATGAAATTGCATACTAATACACACTCTTCATATTTTTTTCCAGCCTCAACGTTTCTTCGAATATTGTCTTTTATTCTTGTTCCTAGTGTGCGTTGTTTTGTTTTTCGTTTCAATTTTAGTAATCTTTGCATCTAGAATTCTGCCTTACCATTTTTTGTTGTCATCTATTTACTTCTGTGGCATTCGTATTACCTGAATTGATCCTTGTGATCCATCAAGATAATACAAAGGAGTGACTGAATCGATTGGGAGGTATTTCTTCTATTTTTCTTTCTTTTCTTACTTTAGATTAGTTATTCGATTCTTTTCTTTTCCATTTCAGTAATTAACCATGTCTAACAAATCTTTGGAAGACAACCCTAGAAAGGTTGATCTAGATCAGTGGCAACAAGCTGTTGTAGGTGAATTAAAATGAATTGGTAATATTGTTACTGATTTGATGATTGAACAAAAGCAACACAAAGAACGACCCTACCGGAACTCAAGAAATGTTGGGAAGTTTAGTATGGAGGATGACGTATCTGAATCTGATGAAGAAGTGTGGTCCACTTCAAGGCGGAGAGTCCATGACCGAAAAGATAGTAACCTCAATGCTATCAAACTAAAAATGCCACATTCCGAGGTGTTAGTGATCCGGAAGCGTACATTGAATGGGTTCAAAAAGTGGAAGCTATTTTTGACATTCATATGTATTCTGAAGAGAAGAAAGTAAAGCTTGTCATTTCCAAATTAACCGATTATGCTGCTGTTTGGTGGGACCAATTGAAACGCATAAGGCATAAAGATGGTGATGAGCCCATAACTACTTGGAGGGAGATGAAACGCCTTATGAAAAAGAGATTTGTGCTAGTTCACTGTCATAAAGAGCTATTGACTGAACTTCAGCAATGACACAAGATAATCAATCTGTTGAGGATTACCACCAGCGGTTGGAGATGGCACTTATCAGAGCTGATGTGCAAGAGGATGAGGAGCCCACTATGGTAAGATTCCTCATGGGGATGAGACGGGAAATTAAGAATGTCCTAGAGCTACAAATATGTTTTACAATGGAGGACATGCTTCACAAAGCTGTACAAATTGAGCGTCAATTACAAGAAGCCGAAAGGGGTAAATCATGTTATAAGGACACTAATGCTGCCCTGTGGAGATCAGAACCAAGAGAGAGGGACACAAGAAGTGATCACAAGCCCAAGGTTGATTATCACTCCAGAAGTGACCAAAAAGCTCGAATTGATACAAAGGCTATTGGGAAGATGAAGTTGGGAGAGGCTACCCCAAAGACCCAAAAAACTGAAAGTTCAACTTGAACTCGTGATATTATTTGTTTTAAGTGTCAAGGGAGAGGACATTATGCAAGGGATTGCCCAAATCAAAGAGCCATGGTCATGAAACATGGAGAGTTGGCATCTAAATTTGACTCTGAAACTGATCCTGAACTTGCAGATATGCCCAGCTTGGAAGATTGTAGTGACATTGAAGAGGTGGATAGCAAGGGAGGACATGGTGTAAATCTGGTCACTCGGTGCACATTGAAAATAGGACTTAATAACTCAACCAAACAAAGGGAACCCATTTTCCATGCTCGATGTAATATGAAGGGGAAGACTTGTTTGATGATTATTGATGGACGGAGTTGTTGTAATGTGGTTAACCACATTTTGGTGAATCGGTTGGGACTTTCAACCATTCCACATCCTAATACATATCGAATACAATGGTTGAATGATAGTAACGAACTCAAGGTTACTAGGCAGGTACTTCTGAACTTTTGAATTGGTTCTTATACTAATGAAGTGCTTTGTGATTTAGTCCCGATGCAAGCTTGTCATGTTTTGTTGGGCAGACCTTGGCAATTTGATCATTCGGCACTACATCATGGCCGTCCGAACAAATTTACCATAGTCAAGGATGGGAAGAAGTATACATTGTCACCCTTAACGCCCGCTGAAGTATATGAGGACCAGCTCTATATGCAAAGAATGTCGGAAGAAGCCATTGTGAGTAGGGGTGTGGTTAAGGCGAGTGAAAACAAGAGTGTTAAAATTAGTGAGGGTGAGAAGAGAGAAGAGGTGAGAGAAAAGGCATTAAGACCGAGAGATGAGAGTGAGAAGAGAGAAAAAGGAAGGAGCATTAAGAAAGCCCAAAATTTATCATTATATGGTAAAATGAGAGATATTAAGCAAGCTGAATCTGAAAACAAAAATCTGTTGTTATTTTATTGGAAGAGTTTTTGTTTATCATGTCTAAACCAATTTGACCTTCCTTCAAGTGTTTACCCTCCTTTACAAGAATTTGAGGACTTGTTCCCTGAAGAGATGCCGAACAAGCTGCCCCCGATCCGAGGAATTGAGCACCAAATCGATTTTGTACTCGGTGCACAAATTCCTAATAGACCAGCCTATAGAAGTAATCCGGAGGAGACGAAGGAGCTTCAAAGGCAAGTGGAATTAATTCATGAATCTATGAGTCCATGTGCTGTACCAGTCATTCTAGTACCAAAAAAGGATGGAACTATGCGAATGTACATCGATTGTAGAACTGTTATTCAGAAAAACTTGAAATCATGGGAGGAAGGCATACCATGTATTGAATTTGCATATAATTGGGTAGTGCATTCATCTACTCATTTGTCACCGTTTGAAATTATTTATGGTTTTAATCCTTTGACACCATTAGACTTGATCCCTAAACCTGTTGATGAAAGGAAAAGTATAAATGGTAAGAAGAAGGCAGAATCGTTGCTTAAGTTGCATGAACAAGTGAGACAGCAATTGGAGAAGAAGAATGAGCATTACACATGACGAGCCAATAAGGGGCGCAAGCAAGTGTTGTTTGAACCCGGTGATTGGGTGTGGGTGCATATGCGCAAGAAGTGATTCCTACACAAAGGCTTTCAAAGTTACATCCGAGGGATGATGGACCATTTCAAATTGTTGCATGCATTGGGGATAATGCCTGCAAGCTAGACATGCCACGTGGCGAAGATTTGAGGACAAATCATTTTCAAGAGAGAAGGAATGATGCTGTCATCACACCACAAGGTTATGGAGGTGTGGAGTATGGAGATAAATGAGATCCTATGGAGCTGCCAATTTGTCCAATAACGTGGAGCTGTGCAAAGAAGATGAAACAAGTGCTTAATGGCCTAGTTATGCACTTATTAAGAAATATGGAGGTTGGGGTAATTACAACATGCCAAATATTTCACATGGAGATAATTCAATCTTGTGTTGTATTCAAGTTCACGAAGGTGATTATGGATCTTACAGTATTATTTAGTTAGATTGGGCCTAATTGGACTTCTACGTATGAGCTAATGACACTTAAGGCACCCTTAGGGAATACGTATGGATTTCGAATTAGGCTTAGGTATCTTTATTTAATTGTTAAATTTTTCAATAAGTGAGCTGTTTTAGGCTTAAAAATCAGCCCATAAACAACCCTCAAAAGGGGATTTCGTTTTTTTCATCCTTATTGCATAAGGATTAGTTTTAAGTTTTCCTTATTTGTTTTGATTTAAGCTTTCCTAGTCGGACAAGGATTTGTTTTCCTTTTCAGTTTAGGGTTAGGTTTATATTGTCTATTTAAACACCAATGTAATTGTTTAAGAGGATACCAATTTAATAAGAATAACCTAAAATTTTCAGAATTTACTCTCTTCGTTGAGAATCCAGCCCGGGGCTGTTTTACGGTATTATGAGTTTGAGAGATCGAGTTCTTCATTCTTGTGATATTATCTTGATCGTGAACAAGTATTTTGGTAAGATACTTATGAATCACCCACATTCAGGTTCTAAGAATGCTTAATTGAAGGTGTCAGGTTTGAATCCCTTTCATTGTCAATTAAACAGCTTGGGATTAGTTTGTTATAACCAATCTTTGTTCATGTTTGTGAAATTTTGAATTATATATTGTTGTTCTTGGTGATTATAGTTCATCCTTCTACATTCTTTATTGCAATTACATGTTTGTTTTCCAATAAGTATTTAATTCTCTAAACACATGTTTGCTACAATTGAATTGTTTTAATTGAACAAAACATAAAATTCATATTCTCTTTAAAGTGTTCAATTTGGTTAAAATCCTTCAAGATAGATCGGGGAAACTTGTTGATTTCGGTTTCTTAGCCATTATCATATCAGGAGGCCAAGGTGTGAGGGACATGGATGCAGTGATAGACATTGTCTTTAGGGCATTATTTACCCTTCTGAAGAAAGGCCTTACAAAACAGATAAAAGAAAAGCCTGTGGCAATGGAACAAAATGATCAGTTCAAGAAGGAGGTAGCTAAGTTGGCCTGGTTGATGGGTATAGAGAAAGCACTAACGAAAGAATCGACCCTGTCTAAGGTGTAAAAGGAGGCACTGGAATTAGATCTGGAAGACTTACTAGAAGAGAGGACTGAGGAAGCTGTGGTAACTGCTAGTGAAGACCCTCCACATGTGGAGGAGGAAAATGACTTCTATGTATCTATTTCTTCTATGTTTGATGTGAACAATTCTGCCCATGAGGCTTTGAATGCCATAAATTCCAACTTTGCTTACTTATGTGATTTTTTTCCTAATGGATCTGTGCATACATTCAAGCATTCATACAATGTGTTTAGCATATATGACACTCCATACATGAAATTAAATTGGGAACGAATGAAAACCCCAAAATGGTATCCATCTCGAGCGATCTTACTCATAGGGAAAGGAGAGAGATCATAAAAGTTTTAGAGAAGTATGTCAGAGCATTTTCCTAGTCATATGAAGATATGCCTAGAATCGACGGGGAGATTGCAGAGCACAAAATCCCTACGGATCCTAAGTGCAAACCGATAAAGCAGAAACTCAGACTTCTCAGATCAAAGTGGGCAGAAAAAGTTAAGGATGAAAAGGCTAAGCAGATCAAAGCCAAATTCTTGGAAGTTGTAGAGTATCTCGAGTGGTTGGCTAACATTGTACCAGTTGCAAGAGGCTATGTCGACTACAGAGATTTGAACAAGGCATCTCCTAAAGACAACTTTCCCCTATCGCATATAGATGTGCTTATCGATAGTGTGGCCAAAGCTGTCATGTACTCGTTTATGGATGGATTCTCCGGATATAACTAGATCTTGATGGACATAATCGATAAGGTCAAGACAACCTTCATCACAGAATGGGGCGCATACTATTACAGAGTGATGCCATTCGAATTGAAGAATGGTAGAGCCATGTATCAAAGAGGTGTCACTACACTTCTTCATGACGTGATCCACAAAGAGGTCGACATATACGTTGATGACATGTTGGTCAAATCCATGACCCAGGAAAAGCACCTTGCTATCCTGGATAGATTCATGACCAGGATTGAGAAGTATAACCTCCTAATCAATCCGAAGAAGTGCGTGTTTGGAGTCACCTTGGGCAAACTACTGGCAGATATAGTTATCCAAAGGGGAATTGAGATGGATCCAGATAAAATCAGAGCAATTCGAGATATGTCGGTGCCAAAAAGGGAAAAAGAAGTCAGATCTTTCCTCGTGTCACTCAATATGTCAGCAGGTTCATCTCCAGGTTGACTACAGTTTACAAACCTATCTTCAAACTCCTTAGGAAGCAACAACCTGTAGTATGGAATGACCAGTGCTAGACCGCTTTTGATAGGATAAAGGCTTACCTAATAAATCTACCTATGTTGAAACCTTCGACACCTGGTAAACCTTTAATCTTATATCTGGCCATTGAAGAGACTTCAGTAGGGGCAATGCTAGTATAAAAGGAAGATAACAAGAGAGAGCATGCTATTTACCATCTCAGCAAAAAGCTGCTAGACTATGAGACCAAATACACTGTAGTTGAGAAAACCTGCACAAATATGGTTTGGCTAACAAAGAAGCTGAGACACTATTTCTACTCCTATAGGATACAAGCAGTGGCCAAAGTGGATCCACTGAAGTATCTATGTGAGGCACCAGCAATGGCTGGAAAATTATCTAAGTGGTTGCTATTATTATCTGAATTTGATATTGAGTATGTGACTAAGAAGGTGATAAAAGGTAGAGCAGTAGCAAAATTCTTGGCCAATCAACCATTGGATTCGGAATATGTGGAGCATTTGGATTTTTCGGATCAATAGCTTGTAATGATCGAAAAGGAACCAAGAAGATGGATGATGTACTTTAACGAGGCTTTAAATAAGTAAGGATATGGATTGGGATTTTCATCACTACCCCAGATGGAGAGATCCTCCTACTGTCCAAGCATTTGGAATTACCCGTGACCAACAATGGGGCAGAGTATGAGGCTTGCTTATTCAGTATTGATGCCCTAATCACCCTAGGCACAAATGATGTATTGATAGTTAGAGATTCTTTGTTGGTCATTTGTCAAGCCAAGGGAGAATGGGAAATCAAGGAGTCGCTACGACTATATCTAGAATCCGTATGGTGACAGATTGAAATATTTGGCTGATGCGAGTTCAAGCACGTTATCAAAGATGACAACCAGATTATAGATGCTTTGGCAATGCTTTCATCTATGTGGGACGGACCACAAAAACCACCTATGAAACCTCTGGTGTTGGAAGTTTCCAAGAAACCTTACTCCGACTGTGATAGCGTTCTGAGTCTGGCAGTGGATGACAAGCCATGGTACTGTAACATCCTTAAGTTTTTACAAGAAGGATAGAATCCAGTAGGGGTAGACACAGCTGACAGAGCAGCAATTAGACGACTGGCAGTACAATTCAGAATCTTTGAAAACCAACTATTCAACAGGACATCGGATGGTCTACTTCTAAGGTGTTTGGTAGAATCAGAAGCACAGCGAGTAATAAAACAGGTGCATTTAGGGTCTTATGGTCCACACATGAACAGAATGGCTCTAGCAAAGAAAGTCCTGCGCCAAGGTTATTTATGGCTTACTATGCAAGCAGATTAATTTGAAGAGGTAAAAAATGCCACGAATGCTAGATTTATGGGGACATTAGCCACCTCTCACCGACGGAACTACAAAACCTCTCTACCCCTTGACCATTTTTGGTGTGGGGGATAGATATCATTGGTGAGATTCGATCCCCAATGTCGAATGGTCACAGATTCATTATGGTGACGGTTGACTACTTCTCAAAGTAGGTAAAGGCTGAATCCTACACCAACATAATAGCAAAGAAGATGGCCAAGTTTATAGAAAGGCATATTTTTGCATGGTATGGCATTCCACACCATGTGGTGATAGAAAACAGAATACAATTCCAAAGTGTGACTGTAGAGTTACTCACATAGCATCATAGATATTTGACCTACAGACCTCAGGTCAACAGGGCAGTAGAAGCGGCCAACAATGCCATTAAGAAGATCCTATCTAAAACAATTGCCACTTACAGAGATTGGGCAGAGAAGTTACCCCTTGCTCTTTAGGGTTACAGAACCAGCGTTAGAACCCCTACCGATGAGACCCCGTACTCACTAGTACTGCCAGTAGAGATGAAATTGAAGTCCTTGAAGGTAGCCTTGGAAGCTCAGCTGCTGGAAACAGAGTGGGTCAGGGCCAGTTTTGAATAGTTGGCCATGATCGATGAAAAGCGTCTGAAGGCCTTGGATCATTTGCAAATGTATCAGCAGAGGATGGCTAAGGCATACAATCATCGAGTTCATCATCAAAGGCATCCCTTGAAAGCAAGAGACCTAGTATTAAAGTAGCTAAAGCCTTCTAACACTGATGTCAGGGGTAAATTCAAGCCAAATTGGGAAGGTCAGTATGTAGTGAAAAAGCTCCTATTGAAAGGTGCAGCCAAGATAATGGATATGGACAGGAATAAGTTCACCAACCCAATCAACTAGGACCACTACCACATTTAAGAGGAAGACCAGAATGGCCTACTAAGCTATAAAAGTAGCTTAGGCAAAAGTTAAGGCACAGAAAGAGAGGTGTCAACTACAAAACCAGTAAAGGCTAGTTGACCGCATAGGTAGCTCATTCGAGATGTATATTATTTTGTGAGCATTCCCACTTTAATTTCATCAATAAAATGTCAGTCTGCTTAACATGCTTTATGAATGTTTGAATGTATGTATGGATTCAGCTGCTAAAACATCTAAGTAAGCCAAGCAAAAAACACATGCACATGAGCTGTCACATCGAACTAAAATTTACAATCAAAGAAGTCTCCCTTAAAAACTAAAATAAAATAATAATAATAATAATAATAATAATAGCCTGCTGAATCAAAAACTCGGTAAGGGCGATTCAGGAAAAAGTTAAGGTGATCCAATAGATTAAAAACCCATAGAGGGCAATCTATGTAAAGATTAGGTTCATACAAACAAATAATGAAAACAACAATAAGGGAAACAACAATAGTTACATCTTCCTCCTCTTAGTAATAGGGGATTCCTTAATGTCTGATAGTCCAAGCGACTTGAGAGTTATGCCCTGGCACCCCTTTCAGGTAGATAAACCGTCTTAGCTAGCCACGATCTGTAGGAGCCATCAGTCTCCGTAGTAGCAAGGTAATCGTACCTCAGCTCCTAGTAACACACACTACCCGACCATCGAGCCAGAATGTGATCAGGCCACTACGAAGTGTACTCCATGCTTTTAGTAACGCAAGTCGACTGAGGGATCCCCTGCACTTGCCTGTATTACCTATGAAGGCGTGATGGTGAATAAAAACTCACCTTGTTTAAACTCAGCAGTTGAATACCTCCAGCCCACATATCCACAGCAATATGGGTAATCCTCCACCAAGGGCAAACCCACCTAATCTGATCATCAGTCCTCTGAGCCATCCAGGTCTCTCACTCCGCCGAACTCATCTAGCTATCGCCTTTCATGTTGAAGCCTCGCTCCTAAAAGTTGGCAGGAAGATACTTCTTGAAATTTCCCTGAGTTACATGGATGAGAGATAACTTCTTCATGAGCCATACCTATTACAAGACCAAGTCTCGAAGGTAATAATTTGATGGAAAACAGAACTCGAGCACAAGCAGTGATAAAAGGATAACCTGGAGTAGTAAGAACTGGTTGTTGGATTGAAGTGCGAATCAAATTGAGAGGCATCTAGTTGGATCAGAGTCTCAGCCAGGATCAACACCACAGGCGAAGCTCCAGCAGCCATCTGTGGAATGACAGAAGCGAGTAGGTATGGGCACACTCCAGAGCTCATACCACAAAGACACTAGCTCATCAACAAGCCTATCCAGGATTATCTCAAGAAATATCCATGCACCAGCTCAGCACAGAATTCAGGTGGAAACCCAGGGTTGAAGCAGTAGTAGAAAGCAATGCTTCATTTGAGACTGAGGGATGTCAAACAGATCGACTAGAAAAGGAGCAATCCCAAAAGCAAATTTAGGAATAGCAATCTTGGTACCCTTGAGGCAAAGCATGTTCAAGATTGCACTAAACTCCTCTAACAAAGGATATAGCTTCTGATGTGAGAAACGGAAGACATGGTTGACTGGATCCCAAAAAAGCATATGGCAGCATATAGTAAAGCTGGATTCTACGACCTGTTGTAATAAGCCTTCATATTGCAAAGCCCAAAAAGCTTCACTTTACCCAATCTGGGATCTTTAGAACTCCGAGGAATGTGTGAAATTGAGAATCCAAAGAATCCATAACCGAACCAAAAAATCAGAAACTAGAATGAATAGCCGTGCAGCTGTTAGAACAACCATGCAGATGTTGTGTTACCCCTACGGATGTCAAACAATACTCGTGCAGCTATTATTTTTATAGCTATGTGGCTATATCTGTAGGCAGAGTGATTTTCTATTATCCGCACGGGTGTTGATGATTTAAGGGTGTTTTTCAGTATGTTTTGACATTTCAATGTGTCATTATGCGTATTCTCGAACGAAAATGAATGAATGAATTTAGCGAAAAAGGTGTAAATTTCTAAATCGAAACAATAAATGTAACAAAAGAGTTCAGAAGTAGAAACTACACAGATCCCAACGTACTGAATGTATAATAAATATAATGACAAAATTGTTCTTATAAAGATCCTAACATCTACTGGCCCTACACCGGCATCTCATCCCGATCCTCAACGTATGAGTCTATAGCATCCATCTCCATGTCAGGGTATCTGGCTCTGTACCAGTCCAAGTCAGTACGTAGCCTATGAGTCTCCCACTCGCACCACTCGTATTGCGTCCGCAGTGTTTGGTGTTCCTACTCAAGCCTTGCAAACCGCTCTATAGCCCCCTAATGAACCCGTAATGACTGGACATGGGTTTGTAAGAATAAAGACAAAACAGTCCATGTTAGCCCACTCATGCATCCATACATCTCATGCATACATCACATCATGCAGAATAATAAAAATTATAGGGAACTTACCAACATCGTTGTATTCTCCCAAAGGAGGCGGTGATATAAGGATTGGTACATCTACACTGGTCTTTCTACAACCTCACATGTGACCTGAAAAAACCAAGCCCCAAGTTAAAACAAAAAAAAAACCAGAAGATACTCACGTGGGTAGTGTCAGGAGGGACAAAATCTACCGGGAACAGGTTGTATGGGGGCAGCTTTCTCTCTTCGTATCAACCTTCAACGTTTATAAGACTAACTCGACTCAGGAAAGGATTTGAAAAGTTCCCATATACAGCCCCCATTGGCACAAAAGAAGGGGCAGCCCACTAGCAGCACCCAAGGAGGATCTAGCCCTCCGAGATCTAGGGCTGACCTAGCATCTCGACCCGATGGGCTCCTCATCAGCCGCAGCAGCCTCTTCCTCCTTCTCCTCCTCCTCACCCGATCCAGCATATAACTTCTTCTTCCCCCTTCTTCTGTACGAGAATAGAATAAAGAACAACATAAGTCAAAAACTAGTTGGAATGACAACGAAATATTCAAATCTAAAGCATACAAGTTAGGATCACTTACCTTATGAGGGATCGGAGTACGAAGGTCTCAGGTAGCAAGCACCTCATGCATGTTAGGTAGCTACCCGGCATGGAGGGCATGGTCAGTCCAGCTCCAAAAATCATAGCCTAATCGATGAAAGAATAGATATGAGGCCAGAATAGAGTCAGTGGCAGCTCGGGAGGCACTGGTCTAGTAGCAGGAGCAGTGGCATTGTCCCCGTCCCTCACCCTCTCACTCAAATACCACTCCTAGTAGCAGGGACACTCCATCACAAACCACCAATGGTCCCATGCTATGGCATCCAGCACAATCTGATGATTTGGGACGCAGTCCCATGGATCCATGTTCACCTATTTGACAAAGCAAGATGAGATTAAAAAGCAAATATCAGGTACGAATCATAATTATAGTCAATTATGTTTAGACTAATGAGTTTTTGGTTTGTATTTGCCATACCTCAACCCAGGTCAAGTCCCTGAGCTCTTGCCAAATCCATCTAATATTCCTCAAGATGTCGACCCAGCTCTATGTCCACCTCAATAATGTAGCAGTTCTTTCGACCCCTCGATTATGCTCAAAGTAGGCCGAGACACGAAGCCGTACTCATAAGCCTAGATCTACAGGAGAATATACAATTAAAACAAGCAGACACAAGCAAAAAAAAAAGGCAAAGTAAAGTGAGAAAAGTCGATAGTCTTACCAAGATGATAATCCAATAGCCCTTGAACTCTTTTTTCGAAGCTTAAACATAAAGATCAAGCCCATAATACAGCTATCCAATGCCTGCTCGGGCCTAATCATAGTCCCTAGCCCTTTCCAAATCAGCCAGACATGGAAGAACAGCTAGATTCACACAACTCCCCCCGGTCGGGAAAAGAAGTGTAGAGAGTAGCGTGGCAATGAAAGTGCGAGTGTATTGATCAACCCTATGCTTTGGAAGAAGCTGGCACCCTCGGCTCTCACTACCCCAGAACTATTGAAGGTCGGAACACTGGACTTCTCGTGGGTGTTGCCCAGGCCGATCATATCTACCATGTAGGAATCCCGATAGGAGACTTAAGATAGATAGTAGTTGAACTCCACGGGGGTCCCACCGAATGGCAATTTGGTGATCGCTAAGAAGTCAGACAGAGTGATAGTGCACTCCTCAATAGGAAAGTGGAACTTGTGGGTCATGTCCATCCATCTCTTGATCAAAGCTATCAATGCCTCGTGGCTCGTATGTGGGGCAAAAGGAGAGACCAACCTCGCCAAATCAGCAAACCCAAGGTCAACAATACAACTCTTCAAATATCCAGGAATCTCATCCCACTAAAGGGGCCTCAAACAGGGATCCAGCTCCCTGATAAAGACGCTCCTGTAAAATCATACAATAAATAAATACCAAAACAAGGAGTTCTCAACAAATCTTAAACCTAGCATTCATGCATACGAGTTTCATTAAAAACAAAAGCCTATCTGCGCTAGTTCCATCACCAGCGCGGGTGATGTGATACTCGCACAGGTGTTGGGTTGAGAGCCCGACAGCCGTGCCACCAAAACCATGCCCGTATAGCTGTCGAGTCGAGAATCCCTAAAATCCAAAAGTCTCTCATTTTGCTCGGTTTTTCCCTGATTTTTCAATCCCCTAGAGTCTCTAAAGGGTCCCAAGCATGCATTCTACTCATTAATCAGACCAAACAAACACAAAATTGCAAAAACCCAATTCAAAAACCTAAGTTTCTAAAACTTGCATTTGAATTTAAAAGCAAGAAAGTTTAGGCACTTACTTGGTGCTGGGAGGCACGGTTGGGCACCTCCAGGAGTAGGGGGATGTCTTACCTAAAGGAAATGCCTAAATAAGGTGTGTCACACATCAGTCCATAACCATTAGCCACAGAGAGAAAGGGGAGCACTTGGAGGTTCTCACCCACTCTAAGCAACCTTACGGGAACTCTGGGGAGGTGTTTTCTTTATTTCTTCATCATTTTCACAATGGTTTGTGAAAAGAATCGGCTTTTTGGAGAAAAGTAGAGAGAAAAAAATTTGAAAATTTTGGTGAAAATGACTTGTGGCCGATTTTTCCCCTCTTAACCTATATGTGACAGTGCGGATGACCCATCAGCCGCACGGCTATCACTGCATCAGCCACATGGCTGTAGATTGTCAGCTGCACAGCTGTCACCTTTTCAACCGTGCCAAATTCTATTTTCTCCCTTCTTTTTCAAATTATTCTTACTATTTTATGTTACCTACTAACTTTGGCTGAATGTTTATTATAATTGCCGGCTTTACTATTATAATTATTAATTTAATCAACCCATCAGCTGCACCGCTATCACTACATCAGCCACACAGCTGTAGGTTGTTAGCTGCAAAGCTATCACCTTTTCAGCCATGCCAAATTTTATTTTCTCCCTTCTTTTTCAAATTATTTTTACTATTTTATGTTACCTACTAACTTTGGCTGAATGTTTATTATAATCACCGAATTTACTATTATAATTATTAATTTCATCAATTTATTGGTAGCAAATTAATCTATCTTCCCCGAGGAATTTTTATTTGTGCAAGTATAGGTAGCCTCGCTAAATCCTGATTTTCTGAAAGACCACCCATCAAAGGAATAATCACCATCAATTGATTTTCAATCCCTCCATTCCAAGTATTTGATAACACACCAAGAACTCCAATCATCACTCCTGGTGTCCCAATATATCAGTGTTCCTTTCATCAAACCTCCGCACTTAATGGCCAGCATCGCTCTTATATTTATTCTTGATCGAAAGGGCAAAAATTTTTATTTAAAAAATAATCAATCAAGGAATAAATAGACATCTCATAACTTATCATCGGTCCCACACGACCCTAAAAGGCAACCCATACAACCCTAAAAGGCAAGTTAGTCCCATATGACTTTAAAAGGTAATCGGTCCTACATGAACCTAAAAGGTAAATCAGTCCCACACGACCTTAAAAGGTAAATCAGTCCCACGTAACTTTAAAAGGTAAATCGGTCCCATACGACCCTAAAATGTAAATTGGTCCCACAAGACCATAAAAGGTAAGCCAGACCCACACGACTTTAAAAGGTAATCAGTCCCACACAACCTTAAAAGGTAATCAACCAAACCCTTCAGCTGAAGCTAGGGGCAGGTGTGTCTCTTTTCTTTCTCATCACGCTCTCTATCGTGCATCCAAATTCATCACGGGACAAGGTAAGCCCGCAACTCGTGAATTTAGATACACAAGGGGTAGCCTGTGAGCACAGGATTTTCATCCTTGGTTTCGATGATGATGAGTTGTTTATTTACTTCTATAGCTTTCCACAGTTATAGGAGTCAAAGGCAGTTCAAGACCAAAGCTCCAATCGACCGAACTTCAAGCCTCAGAACATTTCCCAGATAAAGAGGATGATGCCTGGGAACAACAGCTACTTGGCTAATGTGCCAACAGCCATATGGCTATTGCATCATACCCATATTGTTGATTATTGGCAGAAACCGTGACTCTTCATCTTGGAAATGATTTTTTGCATTTTCTAGGTAGATTCTACAAGAAAAATCTCCATTTTTGCCTATAAAAAGGCCCCTAATCTCTAGTTATAAGGGTTGACAACTTTTAGGGAGAGAAAGAGGAAGAAAAAAGGAGAAAAAGAGAAAGAAAAATTAAGCTTTTCCTCCAATTTTCCATCTTCAATCTCTATTTCTAGGCTTAAAATCAGTTAGAAATCATAGGAAAACATCTCACTAAGACATATAATAGGTTTAGAGACTAATCTAGACACTAAAACCTTAACTTTCGGAGCTTGAGACTATTTCCGGAACTTAAAGTTCGGGTTCAAATAGGAGATTTTTCTTGAAGATTTTCACCTCCTAAAGCTATGGATTCACACTAAAAGGGTAAATATCTGAGAAACCAAAGCATGTGACCTATTTGTGCTGTATTTGAGCATCATCTGCATCGTTTTTTCAATATTCTTTGTTTTTCAATTTTGAGGTGAGAAAAAGAGCCGTGCAGCCATCACAATAGCTGCACGGCTGTTGACGTGACATCCATACAGATATTGGTTCTCAAAATAGAACCACAAAAGCTTATGATTCAAAAAATCTTCATGGGTCTTGAAGTGACATCCGCACGGGTATACATTACAGCTATATGGTTAATGTCTTAACACCTGCATGGGTGTTATTTTGGTACAGAATCACCGAAAATCGATTTTCATCCATCCCACGACCATTGAACCTTAGATTTACATTCCAGAAGCATGTATTAGAACAGAACAAAAATAGAAACCTAGTTTCTTAATATCTGACTCACATGCCATGTTAAACAATTAACTAGAAAAATCGTTTTCAAAACCCGCTTTCCCAAAAATCAACACAAGGACGTTTCAAAACGTTTTCTAGGTCTAGTTGGTGAGATTTGTTGAGTCTCCCCGGCTATCCCCTCTAAATGTATAATCCCGATTCATTTACTATCCTATTTTGTCCTGCTTGAGTCCTTGCGATTATTCATATACTAACCTATGTTTTGCAGGATTAGATGTATATTTAGATATTATTATTATGTTAGATAAATAAGTGTATTTTAGGCAGTTGTATCCCTATCCCTAATTTGATCTATATGTATTCCCTAGAGTAGTTTATGTGATTCGATATAGTTGTAATAATTAATTTATTTACTGTTTCCTGCACCTTGCATGACTGTTGTATAGTATTAACAAAATCAACTTAGTTCATAAAATGCTATAATTTGATTGTTAAAGCATGTATTTTAATTAGATGACAAGTAACTAACTCATCCGGGCCTAGATTTTTGGAAGGTATAATGGCTCTCACTTGGTTTCCGCTATACCTAAATTTTCTGGTTGAGCTGAGCTGGGTGGCGACTCATATATTTTCTTCGGGATTTCAGTCTCGAATCTTTTATGAAAATATGATTTTTCTAAAAATCAATTTCGTTTGGTAACTAAATTGTAAGTTTCAACAAAAATTCCTTGGTTCGCTTCGAAGCATTTTGTGTTACAAAAACATTGTTCACTCACACCCATTCAGTGATAAAGGCCGTTTTGACCTTATCGATGATGTCCATCAGAATCTGATTATACCCCAAAAATCCATCCATAAACGAGTACATTGCTACTCTAGCCGCACTATCAATTAAGACATCAATGTATGGGAGTGGGAAATCATCTTTTGAAGACGCTTTATTCAAATTCGAGTAATCCATGTAGACTCTAACCCTTCCATCCTTCTTGGCTATTGGAACAACATTGGCTAGCCATTCCAGGTATTCAACCATCTCCAAAAACTTAGCCTCAATCTGCTTAGCCACTTCTACTTTGACTTTTTCTGCCCACTCTAGTCTGAGCCGTCCAAGCTTCTACTTAACTGGCTTAATTTTCGGCTCTATTATGATTCTATGTTTTGTAATCTCTCTGTTAACTTCCAGAATGTCTTTATAAGACCAAGCAAATGCCCCAACATGCTTCTCTAGTACCTTTATCATTTCTCTCCTTTCTACACGAGTTAGATCACTTAAGATAGATACCATTTTAGGATTTTCATCTGTTCCCAGATTAATTTTATGCAATGGAGTGTCATGTATGCTAAACACATTAAATGAATGCTTGAATGCATGCACAGATCCATCCTGAAAAACATCACATAAGTAAGCAAAGTTTGAATTCATTTCATTCAATGCCTTATAGGCGTAATTGTTCACATCAAATACAAAAAAAAAAAATTTTACAAAAAAGTCATTATTATCCTCCACATGTAAAAGGTCTTACTTCATAGCATCACCAATGTAGCAGCTTCATCTTTCTCGAACAGATCTATCAAGTTAGTCTCTAGTGCTTCTTTCTGAATCTCAGAGAAGATGGCTTCCCCCATCTTTGCGTTGCCTTTAGTCATCATCTCTGTCAGTTCAACCATGGCTTTCTCAATCATATCAATCTAGCTTGTCGTTGCACATTTCTGATCAGACTGCTCCTTTAAACCCCTTTTCAGCAAAGTAGACAACACCTTTGATATAGCCTCCATAGCCGTATCGATCTCTTTTAAATGCTAGACTTTATTAACTAGCTACTTTCCCTGATTATTTGGGGCTGTTACATTCAGTTTCTCCCCAAACGATGCTATTGGAATTGTCATAGCGACATCTTTCTTTCCACTCATTGCCCTGAACCCAAGCATGTTTACCACTGGCTTAATGCCATATTTGGAAAAGTCCATGACATTAGCAATACTCTCAAAACCAGGGACTTTGACCCTTCCCACTACAATTGGCTCGGGTGCACCATCATAGGCCTTTTTAGAGCTGCAGACAAAAGTATCCACTAGGTTTACAGCCTTCCTAACTTGTTTGTTCTTAGGTTCCCCCTTATACCTGATATTGGTCCGGTGCAGCATGCCGGAAACAATGTTGAACCTCGGTGAACCTTGTTAATTTATGCCAAGTCCTTTTCCCGGTGTGAACTTCTGCCTTTCAAGGTACTTATAAATCCACTCCGTAAACTGTGGCTCTTTCTTATCTAAAATGACAGCCACTTGAAACTTTGTCATTAGTTGTTTAGTAGAGCTCAGTGCAGCTACTACAGACGGCTCATCAGCCTTGAAGGTCCAAGTTTTCCCCCGATGGGAAACCTAACTTTTTGGTGGAGGTCGGATGGTATGCCTCTGAGGGAATGGAACCATGGACATCCCAATAACAAGGAGAATGTAACAGGGATGTCAATTATAGTGAAAAGAACCTTGGACTTCACCTCTCTCATAATTACTTCCACTTCAAATGTACCAATCACTATGCACTTAGAATCATCATAAGCACGAATGACAATGTTGGATTTGAGTAATGCATCCTCACTCATCCCTAGGTGGGGTAAAATCTTTAGAGGGTAGATGTTAAGGGCAGAACCATTATCCACCATGAAATAGGGTATTGTTCTATCCATGATTTCCACCTTGAGATACAGGGCTTTGTTATGATTAACACCTTCGGGAGGTAAGTCAGCATCACCGAAAGTGATCTCCGTTGGACATTTCATTAGTCTATTAGACTTGTCAATCATCATGAAAACCTCCTTATGGGAAGTTAGGGGAGTGGCTTCCATTTCCATTAGCTTCTTTACTACCACAGCTCTGTGTTTTTGGGACTCCATCAGTAGGTGCCATACACTAGCTCTCTCTGGCATCCTTTTACTATTGTACCATTGGATCCTTTTCCTCAGTCAGTGGCACTAGAGGAGGAACATGGATTGGGGGTTCCGTCCTCTATTTAGGTTGTGAAGCAGAAACATTTAGCTGATAAATCCTCCCGCTTCTTGCCATATAATTGACCGGACCATCTTCTTTGCACAAATATATACCCACCTTAGTATTGATTGGGAACACTTGTTTAGGAGCGGGTACTTCAAACTCATCAAAATCATCATCAAGCTCAATATCCTTCAAATTGAGTGGTTGAATTTGTCACCAACAGCCGTCAGTGGCTCAACTACCTATTTAGACTTACTACCAACTAATAATACCTTTTGCACTGTGGGGTTCGTTTGTATAATCTAGGTAAAGACAAAGTTTAGGGTAGTCCAGTTTGCACCATGTTGACCTAGCCTCTGAAATTGGCAGTGGGTTTTTCTGAACACTAGGTTTGCGCTCAAGCTCTTCAATTCTCTTATCCATGATCAGCTGTTTGATAGCGTTTCTCAGTCTATAGCAGTCATTGGTTCGGTGACCTTTCGTCACATTATAGGTGTAGAAATTGTCCCTATCAGCCATGGGAGGAGGTACAAATGGTTTTAGGCTTTCTAACAAGCCTATCTTTTTACAGTTGACAAATATTCTACTCAAAGACTCAACCCATAATGATGCTCCTATTCCTAGCTTGGGGGGCTGTTGTGGGGATTTTTCATAGAAAATCAATTGATAAAAGCGGAAGCTGGGATCGATTTTCTTAAATTTGTGACCCATAAGCAATTGAAACGGAAATCAAAAATAGAAAATAAAAAAAATCAAGAATGAGATTCTCACCTTTCAATGGCTCTTCTAGAGACGGCTGTAGAAACAGAGATCGATTTCCTCCACTCTCAAGTACATGAACGTCTATCAAGTAAAACCCGTGCTAGAGGCGAATCAAAGGTGGAGAGGGTTGCTTGGCTGAAAATTTCAACCTACAAAACCTATATTGCCTGAAATTCTCATTAAGAGAATTAACTCACTTGGCACCAATTATGGCCTAAATTTAGCCTCGAGTTTAATTAGCTTTTAAATTCGGATTTAATACCATAAATCCTTAAATCCAAATTAATTATTATGGGTAAAATTAAATGCAATTCTATTTTAATTTCATGTATGTATTTATATAAAACCATATTATATAATGTACATATCATTAAATTAAAATTGATTTGCCAATTAAAATTGACCCAATAAATTAATTTAGATTCAACTTAAATCAAAAAGCATATAAACCTATACATGTATTTTATTTCCTCTCAGAAATAAATTCGCAATTAATATATATCAATTACATTATATTGATTAATCCAATTGACCCATAATTTAATTAATTAATATTTATCTCTCCAGTCTTTATACTCTAGGTATACGGGGTAATCTGACAAGTTCAAACTTAGACATTCTATGTGTACGATCTTGTAGGCCAATCTTTATGTTAGCAGTGGGCCAAAGGCCCACAGACTGTAGGCAGGCTCTAGCAAGCTACTACAGCCCCCAATTAAGACAGAGACAGTAGTCTAACGGAAGTCTTAACCCTGTAGTTAAACTTATATATCCCATGTCATTGATATCAGTGTCCAACACGGAGACATGGTGACATCACCCTCTTTTGTGTCCAGACATTTACTTGATCCTGAATGAACTGATGTTTAAAAACAAGTTCTAACTTGTTTGGGTGTGGCCACACTCTTATCAGTTGCATTCATCAAGAGGTCGGTGATATCTTCTCAGTGGTTTACTGAGTGACATTCCCTTTTGCATGTTCATAGTCTTGCCAAGCTCACTACCACACCTGAACGTACCCATACTTGGCACCCTCTTACAGACCCTGTAGGCATACACCAAAGTGTGTCACTTCATATATGAGACTGTAACATGGTAAGGTCAAAGGATCCATATAAGTACTGCACGAGAATCACTTGTGATACTATACCATGTGGACTTCTCGTTTAGTGGATCTATCTAGTACCATGCCTCGTTGCATGTACCTATGACTGGAACAGACTATGGATGACTTTATGGTCATATCGTTTTCCCTATCCATGGTCTTACTGCCAAATGCATAACACTTGTCAACATAGATATGGATATGTCCATTGGATACTCTATTTATAATATTGCACAAGATGTATATAATAAATATATTAATACCTTGATTCATTGACACAAATGTATAACACATAAATCTCATTATAAGATACAAAATGTATGATACAATACAAGAACCAATGCGTTAGGACTAGGGTATTCCCAACAGCTGTTTTGAGTCGCTGCTGCAACTTCCACTTGTCGTACTGGAGATGAACTTTGTGCCGATTTGGAACTGGAATTGGATAGGGTTGCGATGTTGCTATTGTTATTCTTCTAGCTGGAAGAATAGCTACGACCTCCTCGGTAGCTGTTGTCATCTCTCTTTTCTTCTTCTTCATACTTTTCAATCTTCTTCACCAGATTGTACACATAGAAAAAGGTATTGAAATCTCGAAGCTTTATGTTCTAGCGGTACACTTTCTGACTTCCATCCACTAGCTTAATTATCAGCTTAGAATCTAATGGCCTTTGTTGCAATAGGATTAATTTATCCATCCATCTCTTGTAGTATTCGGTAAAGGTTTCATTAGGCTTCTACCTAATAGCTCCCAAATCCTGGAGGTTCATTGTCATCTGAGTATTGTGCCCATAATACTTCATGAAATCAACAAATAGAGCACCCTAATCTTTTCTGATATGTTCTGGTTGACCACTATACCATCCTAATGAACCTTCATCGAAAGTGCTATGGAACATACCCAAGAGTTGGTTGGTGGACAAACCATTCATGGTTATGATAGTCACATATTGATCAATGTGAGCAGCTAGAGGTCTCGTCCCTTTTTATGGGATAAACTTCGGCATTTGAAACCGCTGCGGTAACAGCTCAATCCCATCAGCCCTCAGAGCATTTGGATCAGTGCATTTGACTGTGCTGATATGCACCATTTGGCAGAGTGCAAGAAGGATCTCATCTAACTTAGATTATTTCTCTTTGATCTTATTCTCCACAGCTAACTCAATTAATGCCGTTTTTACCCTCATAAGGGCATCACCCCATTCTGACTGATGATCTACATCTCAGATGATTGCTAGTGTACCATTATTCTGCTGATCAATATTCTGGCCAACCTGTCTGCCATTATCCCCATGTTCAATAGCCGATTTTTCTAGGCCACTAGTAGCTTTATCACCTATTGTTGCTCGGACTTCTTCCCTGATGCTTACCTGAAACCCATCTAAGCTTAACAGTTCTTTAAAAGCAGCTGCCACAGTAATAGTGAAGGTGGGGTATTCTGATCTGCCATGTCTTCATCTAACACAAACTGTCTATCTGCTTCCAAACTCCAAACCTCTACTTCTGTGTTTGAATCTAAAGCTGACTCAACAACCATTGACTCAAACGCCACACTGTTTGTCTTTGTGTTAACTAGAAACTGCTCCTCTAAGCCAAATGACTCTTCTGACTCACTTGATGCCGGATCCTCATCCTCAACCCTTTCTAATCTTCCTGCAAGGCGATGCCAAACTACAAAACAAATCACATAAGGGTTAGGATGGATATACACCTAAGAAGTTTTTGAGTTCTAAGTGGTATGTATGCATAAAGTGATATACATGCATGAATGACATGAGATGTATGTATGCTATGTGAATTAAAATCAAACAAGGGTTTGATGCTAAATGGATGGAGGTTCGACATTCGTGGAATGCCTACCTGAGGTTTGTGCTAGATTCTGCTAGCTGAGGGTTGACATGTATGGTTAGTCATACAGATGAAGGTCTGGCATTTGTGAAATGCCTAATCGAGGTTTGTGCTAGAATCCGCTAGCTGAGGGTTGACACGTATGGTTAGTTATACGGACGGAGGTCTGGCATTCGTGAAACACCTAATCGAGATTTGTGATAGATTCCGCAAGCTGAGGGTTGACATATATGGTCAGTCATATAGATGGAGGTTCAGCATTTGTGGAACGCCTAACCAAGATTCATACTAGATTCTGCTAGTTGAGGGTTGACACGTATGGTTAGTCATACGGATAAATGTTTGGCATTCGTGGAGTGCCTAACCGAGATTCGTGCTAGATTCTGCTAGCTGAAGGTTGACATGTATGGTTAGTCATACGAACAGAGGTTCAACATTTGTGGAGTGCCTAACCGAGATTCGTGCTAGATTACATTAACTAAGGGTTAACACGTATGGTTAGTCATACGGAGAGCATTTTGATGCTCCTTTAAGTGAATGAGGGTTTATTCTTTAAAGACTAGTGAGTGTGTGGAGTTCTTGTGATAACCGTGTGATTATCGAAGGATGATTGTGTGGGTTTTAGTCATATTAAGGGCTATCCTAGGGATACTCCAATGCGGGTTGATTAATATGAAATAAGTTATGCACGTGAGACACGCGATTATGGCTGCATCAAAAATCATTAGTGTGGATGACATACAAGATGATGCATGTGAGTGGTATATGTTCATGTGAAATAAAAAAGACATATATGGCTGCACAAAAAAAAAGGTTAGTGTGAATGACATACGAATGGTTGATGTAATTTGCACACGAAAAGAAAAATGCAAATGGCTGTACAGAAGATATGAGTTAACGTCACATAAATGATATGCAAAATGATAATATACATGTATGAAGGGATGATTATGATGACATGGTACGGAAAATGAAGCACATAGCACACAGTATGCAATCATAACTTCTCGACCTTATATCTCCTCGTGGTCAAATGTCAATGTTCTAACCGAGTCCTAGGTGTGGTTTTCTTTAATCATCAATAGGGGATGATAAAGGTGAATCTAAATATATCTATCATACACAAAGTTTTGGTATCCTAATGGAAATTACTATGGCTATCTATATGAGTTTGGTCAAAAGTCCAGGTTAACATCAAGGTCCCCATGGAAAAATATACTCTTCACTTCCCCCTACTCAAGGGTTTAAACGAAGGGGTATGTACAAGGCTATAGGTGGTGTTCCATATCCGTGTCCCTATGACTTGGTGGAGCATAGGTGGCACTTCAACAGTTCACTGGGCCAAAAATGGTACCTTAACCTAATGCTGAAATATAGCTAAAATGCAATTCATATAAAATGTTATAGCAGTTTATTAAAGCTATTTCAATTGGATGCTTTCAATTCTCTTTAAGATCTTTTAAGTTTTGAAAAACTTTTATAAGAAATTCCCAACGGAGTCGCTACTGTGAGCGGACAATGATTCGGGCGCAGCGAAGTCGGCCGTAGAGCTTTTTAGTTATTTGTGTTCGATCAGGCATATAATTATAATAAGAAACTCATTTTTAGGGAAATACAATATTCATAAAAGATTCGTGACCAAAATCTCGAAGAAACTATAAGAGTCGCTACCCGGTTCAGCTCAACCGGGAAATTAAAGCGTAGCTGAACCGAATGAGGACCGCTACACTTTCCAAAGATTTACGTTTAGATAAGTCATTTACTTATTATCCAATTAAAATAACATTTTCAATATTCAAGCATAACATTTCATAGGATTAGATCGATTTTTATTTTATAACACACGACGTTCATGCAGAATACATGGAATGAAATTAAATTACAACACAAATCAAATAGGCTATTCTAGGGGGATACACATAAATCAAAAGGGAATTGGGGTACAACCGCCTAAAATACACAAATTCTACCAATAAAGGAATAAAATAACGAAAGTAAATTTAGTCTTGCAAAACGGGTGTTAACAATGCAACGAAACTTATGCGTATAAGACTAGGGCATAAAAGTAGAGGATGGAAAACAGTTTTGAAAATGGTTTTACCAATTGGTGTTTAGCATGCCCTAAAGTCGATTTTCAGAAAATCGAGTCATCATTATCAGTTTAGCGTAACATTAATTCTAGAAATCAGATTTATAGTTCATTATGCAATGAAAAGTTCATAATACAATTTACAAGCCATTCTGTCTGAGAATAACATCCATATGGATTTGTACAATAACCGTGCGGTTATAGGTATACCCCTCCGGATATCACTTTCAGGCGTGAAACAGGTTTAAACTTTAGTGATCTCATTTAGGGATTTCATGAAGTGCAATAACCATGCAGTCAAGATACAACATCCATGTTGTTATAACTACAACCGTATGGCTGTGTTAGTAGACCACACGGATGTTATTTTTAGGCAGAAATTGAAGATGAAAAAAACAAAGCAACTTGAAAAAACGTGTGAAATGACTCCCAAATGATGAAATTATGCAAGAATGTAAATGGTTTCTTAGAAATATACCTTTGATGCGTGAATCCACTGCTATTGTGGGTTCAAAAATGTCTCAAATGAGCTCTGGATTGTTGAGTTTCAATTAAGGTTACACAAGTCCAAAATCACCAAGATTCCCCAATAGTTACAGGTTTGTGTTTCCATTTTAGTCTATAAACCTGTTATTAATATTAGTGATGTGTTTTTCTATGATTTCTAACAAGTTTTATAGCCTAATAACAGAGAATCGAATAAGAAAATGAAGACAAATCCTTAGCAAGTTTTTTTTTCACTCCTCTTTTCTCTCTAACTCTCCCCCAAAATCCTAATCCCAGACTCTAGTCTCTCAATAACCGTCCTTTTCTCTCTTCTTATCCTTTTCCTTTTATACTTCTTTCAAATCATAAATCTAGGTCCGATCTAAATGCAAGTGGGATGGATTATTGAACATCCGTACGGATATAACCTACATCCATGCAGTTTTAAATGGCACATTCGTATGGTTATAGACCATATCCGTACGGATATAGTTGATGGACTACAAACCTTAATTCGTTCGGTTCAGCAATCTGGAGCTTCAATCGTGAGTTGTCTTTAACTCGCGTGGCTGTAGCAACACATCAAAGAAAATTTGTTTTCATCATTGAACCCGGGGATTAAAGTCCAATGCTCAGAAAAAGCTTGATGAAGGAGATTGGGAATCATTATTGGTCGAATTTTCAAGAGTTTCTCAGGAATTTCGGTTGATATAGAGATCTAAGTTAGCTCTGATACCATGTAAATGACAGTGGTAATTCTCATTAATTTGGAAAGGTGAAATTACAAAGTATTTATACACGATGTATGATTACTAAATGGGAAGATACGGACTAAACAAGAATATACAATATAGGAGGATATGTACTAAACAAGCATATACAAGAGAGAACAAATTAAGAGTATTTATTTCCTTAACATAACGGTTAACATAACGGACCTAACTAATAGACTCTTCCAATGAAAATAGAAAAAGAACAAACGGACTTTTCATTTCAATATTGACTACACACCTTTATTAGATGCATGCATTTTTTTTTTTTTTTTTTTGCCATTGTTTAAATTAGACCAATCCACTATAAACTCTCGCAAAATAAAATGAATAATACGTGAAAACAAAGATATAGGCTTTTATACGGAAATTTGTCTAATTTCCATAAATTTTTTTCTCATTGTTTAATTATTGTCATATTTTCTTTTATAACTTTTTAAAATTTTTTTATGGTTTTATTTTCCACTTTTATCACATTCTTCGAAGAAGTGTAAATGGTTACTATTGATATGGGATATAAGTTCGTAATATTAGAAAGTTAAAATATTCAGTTATATAACTTCTTTTATGGATTGGAAATTAAAAATGTAATTTTTAAAACTTGTGAGACTATTTATACAAGAAGCACATAAATATATTTGTATTAATTAACATTTCAAATTTTTATTAGAAGGTGCATAAAAATGTTATTAAAACCGGACCAAACTAGTTGGTTCAATCACTTTTACCATGAACCAAATGATGATCCAATCAGTTTGATTAATAAGGCCGATTTTGGAAAAAACCAAAACTGACTAGTTTTGACTCGGAAAAAATCGGTGAACCGGACAGAACCCGTTTTCCCAAATCAAGGCAATTGGTTCTTATTTCTTATGAAAAAAATTAAATCCAATAGAAACTCAATCCCATTGATTCTCCAAATCAATAAAAAGAAATCCTAAGGAATAAGGAGAATGTTCTATTAGTTCCCATTTAATCCAAAAAATTTCCATTTTTGGCAAAAAAAGAAAAAAAAATCTCTGATTCCTATTTCCTTCCTTTTTATTCTCGCAGCCTCTCTTTTATTTCCATTGTTCTCTATAATCTCTATTTGATTTCACGTTACACGCCAAAAGATGATGATAAAGAATGAAAGAGCAAGAAATGGGCAAAGTAAGCTTAAAAAAGGAGAGCAAGATAGCTTTGGTTAGCCATAGTAAGGAGGCAGAGAATAAGAGATTGTTCTAGAGAAACATAAAAATATATTTATATGAGCGTGCTAGGGTTTGCACTAAGTTGGGAAGGAGAATGGGTTAGGTTTTAGGATTATTATTAGGGAAATTGTCAAAAATACTTCTGTTTTAATTTTTGTTTTGGGATTCTATCTTTTCAAAATTACTTTTCTACCTTTTATTGTTTCATAATTATTGAATTGTCTTTTTTTTCTTAATTCATATCTATTATACATTTTCTCTTATAAAAATCCTTTTAAAACTTTTCAAATTTACCCAAATACGTTAGTCTACTTTGTCCACATTTCTCTCTCCTCTTGTCATAATTTTAATCTAATTTCGCATTTATCTCTTAATCCGTTTATTTTTTTGTCATGCGACTTTAGAAAGTTTTTTTTTTTCTCCTCGAAACAAAATCCATATGTATATATTTTTTCCGACATTTGTACCCGCTAAGGTATAACTAATTATACCTTTGTATCTTAAAGTATAATTAAGGTATAACTAAGGTATAATCAATGTAATAGTGTATCTTAATGTATAACTAAGGTATAATTAAGGTATAACTAAGGTATAATCACTGTAATATAATGTATCTTAAGGTATAATTAAGGTATAACTAAGGTATAATCACTATGATAGTGTATCTTAAGGTATAACTAAGGTATAATCATTATAATAGTGAATATTAAGATATAATTAAGGTATAACTAAGATATAATCACTTTAATAATGTATCTTATGGTATAATTAAGGTACAACTAAGGTATAATCAATATAATAGTGTATCTTAAGGTATAATTAAAGTATAACTAAGGTATAATCAATGTAATAGGGTATCTAAAGATATAACTAAGGTATAATTAAGTTATAATCACTATAATAGTGTATCTTAAGGTATAACTTAGGTATAATCACTATAATAGTGTATCTTAAGGTATAACAAAGGTATACCTTAATTAAGATATAACTAAGGTATAATCAATTATGGTATACCTTAGTTATACCTTAAGATATATTATTATAGTGATTATACCTTAGTTATACCTTAATCATACCTTAAAATACACTATTACAGTAATTATGCCTTAGTCATACCTTAATTATACATTAAGATACACTATTATATTAATTATACATTGGTTATAACTTAGTTATACCTTAAGATACAATATTATAGTGATTATACCTTAATTATATCTTAATTATACCTTAAGATACACTATTACAGCGATTATAACTAATTACACTATTACAGCGATTATATTAATTATACTTTAAAATACACTATTACAGCGATTATAACTTAATTTTACCTTAATTATACTTTAGTTATACCTTTAGATATAATATTGTATTGATTAGACCTTAGTTATACCTTTAGATACACTATTACATTGATTATACTTTAGTTATACCTTTAGTTACACTATTACATTGATTATACCTTAGTTATACCCTAATTATACCTTAAGATACATTATTATAATGATTATACCTTATTTATACCTTAACTATACCTCAAGATACATTATTATATTGATTATACCTTAGTTATACCTTAAGATACACTATTACATTGATTATACCTTAGTTATACCTTAATTATATCTTAAGATATACTATTGCATTGATTATACCTTAGTTGTATCTTAAGATAAACTATTATAATTATTATATTTTAGTTATACCTTAATCATACCTTAAGATACACTATTACAATGATTATGTCTTAGTTATACCTTAGTTATACCTTAATTATACCTTAAGATACACTATTATATTGATTATACCTTAGTTATACCTTAAGATATACTGTTATAGTGATTATACATTTACTTATACCTTGAGATATACTATTACAGTGATTATACCTTAATTATACCTTAGTTATACATTAGTTACACTTTTAGATACACTATTACATTAATTATACCTTAATTATACCTTAAAATATACTATTACAGTGATTAGACCCTAGTTATACCTTAATTATACCTCAAGATACATTATTACAATGATTATACCTTAATTATAACTAAGTTAAACCTTAAGATACACTTTTACATTGATTATACCTTAGTTATACCTTAATTATACTTTAAGATACAAAGGTATAATGAATTATACTTTAATAAAAAAAAAGCTGGAAAAAAATATATACATATGGATCTTGTTTCGAAGAGCAAAAAAAAAACAAAAAGGTTATAAAGTCGTATGACAAAAAAATAAACGGATGGAGAGATAAATGCAAATTAAATTAATATTATGAAAAGAGAAGAGAAAAATGTGGATAAAAAGTAAATAAGATATTTGAGTAATTTTAAAAAGTTGAAAAAGGATTTTTTACAAAAGTTTCAAGTTCACGTAAAAAAGAATAACAATGCCAAAATATAAGTGTTTTTGTAAAATCCCTTATTATTAAGGGTAATTTACAAAAATATTACTTTTTTCAACAATCATATCAAATATATGGTTGGCCCAAAATCTCTCAAAAATATACTCAAAAGTAAGTGCAATTTGTGTTTTACGCTCCAGACATTCTTCAATTACTCCACCTTATTTTCTTTCTCCTCTTTTATTATTTCAACATTATTTTTCCATTTATTTCTCAAATCGTCACTTTTCAACATTTCGCTTTAGCAAGTTCTTTTCGTTTCTTTATCTTCGAATTGGTATCCATATGTAAATATTTTTTCTGATTTTTTTTTTCAATCGTCAAAAATTTATCAACAAACATATATTGATACAACTCTTTCTACAGTTTTAATAAAATAAAATGTATCAAAAATGTATTTCCAACTTTACAAAAGATATATTACAGACAACATATACAAACAACACTTTAAAATGTATCAAAAAATGTATCAAAAAAATATAATAAAAATACCATAAAAAGTATAAGAAATGTGTAAAAAATGTATCAGAAATGCATCAACAAGCAAACATTGCTTCAATATACTTTTTCATGTATTTTTTTCTATGGTTACCTTTTACTTAGCTTTTATAACAATAAAAAAAAATCAGTTTAAGGGGGTGGTATTCGATAAAGACTTTTATAGACTTTTTTTAAGTGAATGACTTTTATAGACTTTAATGACTTTCAGTGACTTTTAATATCTTGCAGAGAATTTTTAAAAGTATTGATGACTTTTTAAAAAGTTTATTTCATAAACTTTTATAGACTTTTAAAGACTTTTATAGACTTTTAAAGATTTTTAAATACTTTTATAGACTTATTAGAAAATACTAATAATCTCCATGTGTGCAATGATAATACACCACATAAATGACTACAACAATCGCCAAACATAAAATATGAAATAGTAACATAAAAATTGAGTAGTAATATTAATTAAAAAAATTGTAATTTGGCTATAAAATTTCTAATATTTATCATCATTCATATGTTCAATATTATTCCACATGTCAGTAACAATACTAGCTCTCTATTCATTAGCATAATTTATTTGTTGCTCTTGTGTTCCAACAAATTGTTCAAAATCTTCTTCTTCATTAATTGATATTGGTGTAGATGAATTAGTTTCACTATTTTGTTCAATTGGAAACTCATCTAATCGACTCTCCTTTCTAAGAAAATTATGCAATCCTGCACAAGCCAAGACTAGCTCTATTTGTGTGTCAAACTGAAATGGTGGAGCTATCTTAAAGATGATAAATCATGATTTGAAAATACCAAATAACCTCTCAACTGTATTTCTCCGAGAAGTATGACGAATATTAAATAACTCATTTACGTGTTCATGATGTCGATCTTTGCCATTAAAATCATATAGATGATAGCGAACACCTCAAAATGGAGCTAAAAATTATCTTCGTGCTTGTTGCAGAACGAAAAAGGGAAGGTGATTATGGAGGTCGGAGATAGGGGTGAGCAAAACCAAACCGCGAACCAAAAACAGAACCGAATCGAGGTTGAAAAACCGAACCGTACCGTACCAAATTCTATTTGGTTTGGTTTTGGTTTTATAAAATATAATAATTTGGTTTTTGGCTTTTATTGAAAAAACCGAAACTGAACCGAACCAAACCATAGTATGAAAAAATATTTTTTAAAAATATGTATCTATATATAAATAAATTTTATTTGCCATATTATATATTTGTATTATTATATAATTTGTATTTATGAGACTTTAGTAATATACATGTAATCTAAAGCCTATTTAAGCAATACTTTACATGTAATTTATAAAAAATGATGGTAATAAAAATTAAAACATTGAAATTTTTGTTGATTTGGTTTTAACTGAACCAAACCGTAACCAAACCGAATTGGATTGGTTCGGTTTTATCCGAACCATATGAACTTTGATTTGGTTTTGGTTTCTATTTTTCTTGTGCTTTGGTTTTCGGTTCGGTTCGGTTTTTGAACCGAACCGTATTTTGCTCACCCCTAGTCGAAGATGGTAATGAAAAAGGGAGGGTGATTATGGAGGTCGGAGAGGGTGGAGATCGATCGTTTCTAGATATAGAAAGGGCGGGTGATTATGGATTTCACGATAAATGATAAATAAAAAGTCTTGAGTATAGATGTAAGACTTTTTTCTTAGGATTTTGTGTTATATTTTGTATAAAAAGTCTATAAAAGTCATTCTCATCAATTGTCAATGACTTTTTGAATACAGGATGACTTTTAAAGACTCTTAAAAAGTCGTAATTGAATACCTGATGACTTTTAAAGACTCTTAAAAAGTCATAATTAAATACCTGATGACTTTTAAAGACTCCTAAAAAGTCTTAATTGAATACCTCTGGATTTTAAAAGTATGTAAAAGTCATTAAAAGTCTTAATCCAATACACCCCTGTAAGTGATTCCTTTCTACAGATGAAACATGTGGAATTAATACATAAAACACAGTATGCAAAGTCTTAGAGTTATATCATAAATGTATCAGAATTGTATCAGAAAATATCAACAAACAGACATTGATACAATATATTTTATTCTATATGTTTTTATATGGTTAGCTTTTATCTAGCCTTTATAACAATTAAAAAAAAAAAAAAACCAATTTAGTTCCTCACTATGGATAAAATCATTTTTGATACAATTCCAATACATTTTTTGATACAATTTTGATACATTTATGGAAATCCGAAAAAAAAATTTGAAAAATGTATTAGACATGTATAAGAAATATATTAGAATTATATCAAAGATATATTTTTTATACATTTCTAATTCATTTCTGATACTTTATGTATTGTGTTATGCATTAATTCCATAACAATTAAAAGAAATCAGTTTAGGTGATTCCACACTACAGATAAAACACATGGAATTGATACATAAAACATAATACACAAAATATCATAAATGTATCAAAAAAATACAGACAGACAAACAAACATTAAAACAATATATTTTATTCTATATTTTTTTATGGTTAGTTTTTATTTAGCCTTCATAACAATAAAAAAAAAAAAAGACAAGTTTAGTTACTCACTACATATAAAATCATTTTTGATACAATTCTGATAAAACAAAAAAAAATCCAAAAAAATATATACATGTGGATCTTGTTTTGAAGGAAAAAAAAAAGGATAAAAACATTGTACAGTGACGTGGCAAAAAAATTAACCGATTAAGAGATAAATGATAAGAATGACACAAACGTAGGCATGAAACAAAACCAAAATTGAGATAATTTTTAGTATAATTTCTCTATCATTAAGCACAAAATGATAAACCTTGGAATTTATAAGGGTTTTTTTCTTATATTTTTATATAGTATTATATCTAGCATAATATTAAATAATTAATTTTAAAAAAGATAGATCTGATTAAATTTATGGTCGAATTCGGTCAAACCATATACCAATTCTTTATCGGTTTGATATTCGATACGGTTATGATAATATTGGGCATAGAGAGTGGGTACATGATAAGATTTGTGATATAAGTAAAGTAAGAGTAATTTGATTGTATATAGAGAGAGAAGTAAAATGAGATGGAAGTTGCAAAGGAAATGCAAATGGATAACAACAAGAAAGAAAGGTGGAATTAAGGCATAGGTAGACCGCCTAAACACACACACACGCACACATATATATATATTCTGTTTTCTCAACTCAAAACTACTCCTTTTGATCTTTCTGTAATTATAAATTGAACAAAGCATACCAATATGGCTCTGGAACGTTATTCCTACAAAACAAACCCATCTACCCTCTTGAATTCATTGTTCATGTCTAGTCTTAACGTGGCAGCTAAATCACTGGTTTCAGTTGCTTCAAGTCTGAAAATAGAGAATTATTCATACAGGTGGAGACCAAGGGATCATTTCAAATTTATGGTTATGTTGATGACTTGGTCTACGGTTTGGGTAATTAGGGTTTTTATGGATTATTTCCCTTTTTCTCCTCATTCTCTTCTTCCTCGACTCTTCTCTTCCTTCAAATCATCCACCTTATCATATTCACTTCCCGCGCCTCCACCTCAGCCCTCTTCTTCCATGGCTATCTTGTCCACTTATTCAACTCCTTCTTCCATGGATTTGATTCTTCAGGATGATTTTGATGGCCATTCTGTTCATGCTCTTGGTAGAGTCCTCACTAATGTAAGTCTCTGCTTTGTTTATTTACTATTTATGTTATTTAATTAATCTATAATTACTTTTGAATACATAAAACTCAAGAGTTCAATTTCAGCAGACAACAGAGCATTCAAATTGATAGTTTGTTGACACATAAGAGTCTCCAAAATTGAACAATTTGTTCGAATTTTAGTTCAAGAGTTGGCTTGTTTTTGCTGCTGGCACGGTTGAATATCAGAAATTGAGAACATAATTTGAGTTGCACATTTGAATAAATATTAGGGATTTTTAATAGTAGCAAATCAATAATTTCCTAACGATCAAAAGTTGGTGTGTAATTAATATGTAATTAGGTATGCACAGGTGTGAAATTTTTTTAATTAAGCATATCCAATATATAGCAATGAAGAAACGATACATTAAAAAAAAAAAAAAAAAAAGCACCGCTTACGGCAATTGGTGGGGAGATAGAGACGAGACGAGACGAGAAAGGGGAATGAAAATAGAAAATAGATATATTACATATGCATGTGGTTGAACAAGTGAACAACATGTGGATTTGCATCTGCATGCACTCTTTCACCACTGCCACCTGTAAACTCTTCTCTTCCAACTTAATCATTCTTTTTTTTTTTTTTCTTTTTCCATTGCTTCTTTTTATATGTACTCCTATTTCTTATATAATTTTATTTCTTTTTTTGTTTTACTTGTACGTGGTCGTATTTCAGGCACGATTTTATTCACACAACTCCTTTTTTTTTTTTTATCATTAATATATTTAAAGATATTCAATATTTTATTTTCTTCAAGAGATCATTCAAAAAGACAAATAAAATTTTTCTTATTATGTTATTGCTCATTATATTTAATTTTGAAATTACAAAAATTATTATTACTTTTATTAAATATTGAATTATAAATAAATCTTGAGTTAGTTTATTTTAGCATTATCAAACTCATAGAATTGAAAGGAAAGAAAATATGAAAGGTTTTAATCCAAACAAGTAATTTTATCCTGTGCCAAACTAATAAAATTAGGATATATTATATTTCAACCAATAAAAAAATTAACAATATATATGTTAATTAATTTATAGTTCTTAAATAAATTTCTGGACAACCCTACTGGTAGAATTCTAAAATATCCTAAAATATATTACATGGCTATCAAAGAATTCTAAAATATCGAAAATATATTACATGACATAATAACCACGTTCTAAATTTTCTCTAATTTTACCATCATTTAAATCTCTCAATTATGAGAATTATATATAGTTGGCACATGCATGTTATTTTTAGATTAATTTAATCCAAATCATAACATGGCAAAAATAAAAATTCAGCATGGTTTGGTTGCAGATACTAGGGTTGATGAACGAGATACCTGCCAGTTCAAGGAAATATCAATTTGCAATGACAATGGCAGATAAAATAATGGACGGGAACTTCAGGGACGGCCACGATGAGTTGATGGAAGTGAATCGGACGGCTCTATCTTCAGCATTCGGGCGTACATTAAGGCTGCTGAACCGCAGCCTACAAAAACAACAGGGAACTAGTGGAGGAGCGTGGGCTTCTAGCGTCATAAAAGCACTCCCATTAGGCTCACATTTGTCGTCTTACGTAGATACATTCAAATTCTGCTTAAGGATTGCCGTACAAACGGTGAAGGCTGCCACCGGACAGCTCGAGAAATTTTCCACCGGCGGTGAAGATGTAATGCCGGAGAAATTGGCACAAGAATTGCTGTGGATAACTAATAAACTCCAATCTTATGGGTTTATTTCGGAAGCAATGGTACAGTGGAGTTATGCTTCTTCTCTTGCTTCTTTAGCTTTCACTGCTAACCCTAGAGTTCAGGGTTTCATTCTCAAGATTTCAGGTATTTTAATTTTCTTTCTTCCATATAAAACACATATTATTTTTTATGGATAAATAATTTATTAGTCCATAGCATTTAATCTAATACACTAGCTAGTCTTCATATTATCTAAACTATATAATAAGGTCTCTATCTTTAGCTTTGTTCAATAGTTTAGTCCCTACTGTCAAAAACGATAAAAATAGTTATATTCATAGTCCTTTAACTATAGAATATGAAATTGAATTGTGTTATAACTTTAATTTATTATACACAACTCAACATAGTTTATCTTTTATTGTCCTTTTGGTTGGAATTCACCAAATTAATTTTATTTAAAAATCAGCTGATATTTACGCTTGGGACAAGAATGAATAAAAGTTTTATGATAATTTTATTTCATTTCTAATAATTAAATGATTATAGAAGTACTTATTTTTGTTGATTTTTCGTAGCATAGATTAAACTGTACCACATAATAAAAGATAGGAATTTTATGATTATATTGAATAATATATAGATAGACTAACCTTTTAGGTAAAAAGTTATGTAGTAAAAAATTATTAATTTATTTATTTTAAATTTATGGATGTTGAATATGGAGATTTGAATTAAATGTAGCAATAATATTAAGAGATTTGGCCGATGAGGAGATGGAAGTAGGGATGGAAGTGAAGTTCAGATTATTAGCGCAGTGGCTGCCATTATTCAGTCATGCGAACAACGGGCTGTCGTATCCATACTTGACTAGCTACGAGAAAATAGAGGTAGAAAGGGCAGTGGATGAAGTGATATCAACATTACGAGCCACAGATCAAGAAGTTATACTCACAAATTGGCTCCAAGATTTCACCATTTCTTCCTCCGATTGGCCTAATCTTCAACTTTCTTATGACCGCTGGTGCTCTTCTACTCGTCAGCTTGCTTTTTAATTCCTCTCATTTCTATATTTTAGCTTCTTACAATTAATATTATTTTACTTTTATGTACTAGCCATAATATATGATTTTTATTTTTATTATTATTATTATTATTATTATTATTATTATTATTACACCCAGTAACGTAACATACATGTGAAGTTGTGAATCCTATACTATCTTATCTTATGTTTTATTATTTTATGTGTTGTCTTGTGGCCTTTGCCTTAAATCTCTTTTTCTTTCAAACTTATACGTGCAAATGATGTCTTCTAGTGAGCATTAGATATTAAGGATTAATATCAACTCCGATGAATGAATTTGATTTTATATTTATATTCATAAATGAATGTAAACGGTATATGTTGAGTAGGGGTGTCAATTCGTATTTACGGGTCGTGTTCGTGTAGTGTTTGGATATTCTGATGACACGTTTAAGTTTGACACGATTACTTGAAACACAAACACGACCCATTTAAAAAACGGGTAACACGACACGACCCGTTTAACACGATTAATAAAAAAAATCAATTATACGATACCCGTTTAGCAACACGACCCGTTTAGCAACCCGACTATAAATATTAGTTAATACCATTAATTAAAATCTAACATCATCCAACAATATAATTAATTATATAAATAAATATTAATAATTTATATTTAATTGATATAATATATACTTACTATATATAATTATTAACTTATTTATATATGCCTAATAAAATATAATAAAATAAACGGGTTACGCGGGTCAGAAACGGGTTATGCGGCTTGACCCATTTACAACACGTTTATTTCGTGTCATAAACGTGTTGATCCGTTTAACCCCCAACCCAAACCCGCAAAAATGCGGGTCGTGTCGTGTCGTGTTATCGTGTCGTGTCAAAAATTGACACCCCAAATGTTGAGTTTTAAGTTATATATATGGTGAAAGTACACGAGTGAAATAACTCTATATTGAATAATGATAATTACATGAACGTATTAATAGACATACAAGTGGAGTTAACTAGAAACTAAATAATCACAAGTAGACATGGAATAAGATTCATGTATTTAATAAAAGAAAGTATCATGATTTTCTCATGTCTCTTTGAAACATGAGAGATCTTGTTCCTGTGATCTTAACCCTTCTTTTTACATGAAGGGCTGTTCCTATGGTATATCACTTATATCCTCATTAATGAAGAGCAATCATGTAATATTCATTTTTGTATCCATGATTAAGCTACCAAAAAAAAAAAAAAAAAAAAAAAAAGGGAACCAAAAGCAAAGTGAAAATTAGGTAAACCGAAACCAATAGATTAGTGTATAATTTTTAGTTTAAAATTTTTTGATTTTCGGTTTCAGTTTTCATTTTGAAAGCCTATTTGGACTTGGATAATCCACCATTCAAGTTTTATATAAAAAATTTGATTTTAAAACTTTCTTAATTAGATGTAAAGGATTGCTTTCAATCGATTCTTAATTCAAAGACAAATGTTTTTTGGCAGTAGATTAATTAAACACGGTGTTTTTCAATTAGATGGTGGTCGATTATTTGTTGAATAATTAAGGACACTTACTTTAATCAAAGTACAACTAGTTTATTAGTAACATAAAAACTTAAAATTGGAAATAAATTATGAGAAACAGAATGACGAATTGTTTATATTTGGGTTGATATTCTTTGTTTTCTCTTTTACAATGCATTAATTTATTTAGGACCATGTCGTCTAATTAGGAATGGATTTCAAGAAGCTATGGTCGAGAATATGGCTATCACAAATGAAAATCTCCTATGAACATAAACGCACAAGGTGTCCTTAGTACTGATCTCAAATAATCGCATAAAAGAGGGCGTTGAGAGAGATGGAGAGGAGAGAGAATGTCTTTAATAATTTTAATTTCATTAGTTAAATCTAAATGGGAATTTTTAAATTCTAAAAACTTAGTTTTAAATCTGGACCATTCATTATCTATGAAGGGTTAAAAGATCACATGGACAGAACCTCCCATGTTTTGGCAAGACAACAGAGGATCCGAATCCCTAAAAGAAAATGTCTTTTTCCCTTAACACTCTCCTTAAGCAGATGTGTATTAAAACGTGTAATCAATCCTAAAGATAAGTGAAACATGACATGTCCAGAGGCTTGGTAAACAAGTCAACCAGTCGATCCAAAGAGGAAATAAATTGGAATTGAAGTGTTTCATCAACCACTATGATAATCAAGTGTGCAATATGTTTTGTACACGCATGAAAAACCGGCTGTTTGCTCAAATAAATTGTTCCAGTGTGTCACAACACATTGTGATCTTGCCAGTTACAGGAAATCTGATTTCAGCAATGATGCAGCGGAAACTTCGAACGATAATACTAACATCCATTGATCGCGCACGATGCCGGATAATAGTCTTCTACTAGTTGAATTTCCCAAAATTCACAAAAGCAGGATAAAAGGAATTTAATTCCGAAATTTTATTTCAATCCAAAACTGCCATTACAAACCATATTATAGCCTATTTATAGGCAAAGTATCCTAAATATAATAAAACTCCTAAATAATCAAAACTTCTAAATAGTTTAAACTTCCTAATTAGACTAAATAAGAAAAACTACTAAATAAATTAAAATACAAACAAAATAGGAATCCTTATCAATTTAGGATCCTTTGAATAAAATCTATTCCTAATCCTAATTATAAGATAATTACAATTAAAATAAAGATACAATTTAAAATATATCTTTAATTTATTTCTATGATAGGTAATTGTTCCCAAGTTGAATTGTTGATCCCTTTTACTATTTGTGGTCCGCATCATACTCCTCCTCTTAGAAAAAAACTCGTCCTCGAGTTTTCCCGTTAAGAAACCAAGCTTTGAGTTTGTTAAATGGATCCAGATTCAAAATATAGTTGACTCCAATAAAATCAGCATCACCCTTCCAATAAGAATTCTCATATTTGTCTTCATATACATCATAAATTGGCTGTAAAATTTCTTCAATACCAACAATCTTGTCACAAGAATCATAATCTACTACTTCAACACAAGCATAATCTTCATCATATGTTGGAGGTAAAGTGAAATCAAAGAATTTACCTTCTTCAAGTGTTGATTTTTGAGAGAAAATTAGTTCATTCTTTCTGTCATAGAATTCTTCCAATCCAACAAAAGGGTTTCTAAATTCTCCATAATTAAGGTTCCTCCTTGTACCATGGAATTCTGGGATTTCAGTCTGCATTCCACGCTCCCAACGTCGATCTTCGCCTGCTACACGACGCCAATTAGGAGCCTCTTTACCATCTGAATCCTCTTCCTCATCCTCTTCGTCTCCACCGAACGGGTTGACCAGATTCGCTTAACTTCTATGGGGCTGATTGACCCTAACTTGGGCAGCAATCATCTCTCCCATCCTCTTAGTCAATAGATCGACAACCGCTTGGATTTGCTGTCCGATCGCTTGATTGAGGCGTTGCTCAATCCGTCGTTCCAGGTCCTCTTCCCCTGCGATGTCACCAACTCGTCTCTCTCTTCCTCGAGGCATGATGACGCAAGGTTAGGCTCTAATACCAACTGATGCAGCGGAAACTTCGAGCGATAATACTAACATCCGTTGATCGCGCACGATGCCGGATAATAGTCTTCTACTAGTTGAATTTCCCAAAATTCACAAAAGCAGGGTAAAAGGAATTTAATTCCGAAATTTTATTTCAATCCAAAACTGCCATTACAAACTATATTATAGCCTATTTATGGGCAAAGTATCCTAAATGTAATAAAACTCCTAAATAATCAAAACTTCTAAATAGTTTAAACTTCCTAATTAGACTAAATAAGAAAAACTACTAAATAAATTAAAATACAAACAAAATAGGAATCCTTATCAATTTAGGATCCTTTGAATAAAATCTATTCCTAATCCTAATTATAAGATAATTACAATTAAAATAAAGATACAATTTAAAATATATCTTTAATTTATTTCTATGATAGGTAATTGTTCCCAAGTTGAATTGTTGATCCCTTTTACTATTTGTGGTCCGCATCATACTCCTCCTCTTAGAAAAAACTCGTCCTCGAGTTTTCCCGTTAAGAAACCAAGCTTTGAGTTTGTTAAATGGATCCAGATTCAAAATATAGTTGACTCCAATACAATCAGCATCACCCTTCCAATAAGAATTCTCATATTTGTCTTCATATACATCATAAATTGGCTGTAAAATTTTTTCAATACCAACAATCTTGTCACAAGAATCATAATCTACTACTTCAACACAAGCATAATCTTCATCATATGTTGGAGGTAAAGTAAACTCAAAGAATTTACCTTCTTCAAGTGTTGATTTTTGAGAGAAAATTAGTTCATTCTTTCTGTCATAGAATTCTTCCAATCCAACAAAAGGGTTTCTAAATTCTCCATAATTAAGGTTCCTCCTTGTACCATGGAATTCTGGGATTTCAGTCCGCATTCCATGCTCCCAACGTCGATCTTCGCCTGCTACACGATGCCGATTAGGAGCCTCTTCACCAGCTGAATCCTCTTCCTCATCCTCTTCGTCTCTACCGACCGGGTTGACCAGATTCGCTTGACTCCTATGGGGCTGATTGACCCTAACTTGGGCAGCAATCATCTCTCCCATCCTCTCAGTCAATAGATCGACAGCCGCTTGGATTTGCTGTCCGATCGCTTGATTGAGGCGTTGCTCAATCCGTCGTTCCAGGTCCTCTTCCCCTGCGATGTCACCAACTCGTCTCTCTCTTCCTCGAGGCATGATGACGCAAGGTTAGGCTCTGATACCAACTGATGCAGCGGAAACTTCGAGCGATAATACTAACATCCGTTGATCACGCACGATGCCGGATAATAGTCTTCTACTAGTTGAATTTCCCAAAATTCACAAAAGCAGGGTAAAAGGAATTTAATTCCGAAATTTTATTTCAATCCAAAACTGCCATTACAAACTATATTATAGCCTATTTCTAGGCAAAGTATCCTAAATGTAATAAAACCCCTAAATAATCAAAACTTCTAAATAGTTTAAACTTCCTAATTAGACTAAATAAGAAAAACTACTAAATAAATTAAAATACAAACAAAATAGGAATCCTTATCAATTTAGGATCCTTTGAATAAAATCTATTCCTAATCCTAATTATAAGATAATTACAATTAAAATAAAGATACAATTTAAAATATATCTTTAATTTATTTCTATGATAGGTAATTATTCCCAAGTTGAATTGTTGATCACTTTTACTATTTGTGGTCAGCATCATACTCCTCCTCTTAGAAAAAAACTCGTCCTCGAGTTTTCCCGTTAAGAAACCAAGCTTTGAGTTTGTTAAATGGATCCAGATTCAAAATATAGTTGACTTCAATACAATCAGCATTACCCTTCCAATAAGAATTCTCATATTTGTCTTCATATACATCATAAATTGGCTGTAAAATTTCTTCAATACCAACAATCTTGTCACAAGAATCATAATCTACTACTTCAACACAAGCATAATCTTCATCAAGCAAGCGAGGAACGAAGCCATAAAACTTCAGCTCCAACATTAGCTGAGGCATTGTATTTACTTTTAGTATTGGAACGACAATTGTTGGTTGTTTCTTAGCGGCCCAAGAGATAATACTAGAACCTTAGAAAATACAATATCCACCTGTTAATCTGTGATCACAGCAATTATGCAAGCTTACATTAGCCGAATTAGAGAGCAGCAAACCATGAGCACCCAGCCCTTTGGATACCGCAATAATCTCTTGATAGCGCCCTATTTAGTATCAGTAGGACAAAGTTTGTTAACCGAAAATGCTCAATACGACCGTGTTAGAGTTAAATATTGAAGAGCATTAACAATGCACCGATATTCTTCACAAGATAGCAAAAGCCAACCCATTGACTTGGACAAATTAGGATTAGTCGCCATTGGCATTTCACAGGAATTAGATTCAGTCATCTTTGTACATGTTAGAATATTAACAATATATACACTCAGACTGGCGAAGGAGAATACCCTTGAGGATAAGCAGCTAAATGTTGATGAGCTTCTTGCTGTAGAGTCCAGGTCAAATCGCCCAAAGGAGATCTGGTCAGAGTATCAGATTATATCCATAATCCATCAGTTTGAAAACAACAATTGAAAAACATCCTCGGATGTCCGAGTTAAGCATGACTAGTATCGCCATCCGGATAGAGAGAGGTAGACATGGCCAAATAGTACCTGAACCGGTCGAACCGGACCGGACTGGGTCAAACCCGGTCAAACCCTAAACCGGACCGGACCGGACCTAAACTGGAGGTTCAAAAGGAAATAAGGTTGAGGTTCAGGGTTGTTGGTTTGATGAACCTTCAAACCGCCGGTTAACCGGCGGTTTGAAGGAATTTAAAATCAAAGTTAAATTGTCTCCTGTTTTGTTAAATTGGGAACCCAATTTAAATGCAATCCAACCGTTGTTGCCAACGGTTGGATTTGCTTTTTTTTTTTTCTTTTTTTTAAAAAAAAAAAATTTTTCCTATAAATATCTTATCCTCCTTTTAATTTTTTCACACAATTCTTTACACTCTATCTTTCTCTCTATTATAGCCAATTTTTTCACACTTTCATTTACATTTTACAAGTTATTAATTGTAAAATAAAAAATATAAGTCGTTTTTTATATTTGAGAAATTATTTTTTAATATATATATTAATAATTTATCGAGAAATGTCTATATCGAAATCACATGGAAATTAAATTCTCAATGTTTATTGAAAAGGGTTGAACCTGAACCGGACCGGACCTGAACCTTGTCAAACCCTGGTCAAACCCTGAACCTGAACCGGACCGGACCAGACCGGCGGTTCATCCCTTTTGAAGGTTAAGGTTAAGGTTCAAGGATTTCTTGAACCTGAACTGGCGTTTCATGAACCTGAACCGGAGGTTCATGAACCGTGGCCATGTCTGGAGAGAGGTGTCCTAGAAAAGGAAGATTGCTCTTTCATTCAGTCTAACACATAGCATGCATGGATCAAACTCCTTTGGATTAGGTACAACGAAGAGTTAATTTTCAACCTTAAAAGACTTGAACTAGACCAAGAGGGGCTTATGATGGCATAATGGAAAATTCACCCTGAAAGCGATATTTCGCATGAATATGGAGCAAAGGCCGAGCCCCTAATATGATGGATGACCGAACCCTCATAGTTGAACCAATAGAACACGGATCTAATAAATCCGATTTTTGGCAGACTACAATCCTTGTACAACAAGGAGACTCTATCTTATTTAAGGTACAATTTTTCCTCTATCTTATTTAAGGTACAATTTTTCCTTACTTGCCTATCAAAAGTCTAAATCCTATTTAGGATAGAACTCGAACAAGGCATTATTTTACCCTAATTATAAATCTTTCCTATTAATTGATGGAATTCGGATAAAAGCAGTACCAGTTCAAAGAACACACTCGCAACGAAAGCATGACATAATTGAGTGTAAATGTGAATCTTCAATAAGGCTGGATGTAAATGATTATCCGCAATGAAGGATGAGCAGGCTCAAGCTGGATCTCTCATATCACCGGATCTACAACCTCGAATCTAGCCTTTGAGTCCTAGTACAATACTGAATCTCAAAAGGATAAGGGTGAGAATCTAAGCCCTATACAAAGGTCTCTCTACCTCAAAATTTATAAGATTATTCTACTTTTACTCTCGTTCTCTTGATCTCTTACTGACCTAAGTGTTGAAATGTCTTTGTCTGTTTTGCAAGTCCTGACCCAGTCTTCCTCAAGACAAGCTACCTCCAAACGGGTATGGATTTTTCAATAACCCATAAACCTATATTGTAATATTGATTATTGTAATTCCATTTACAAAGGTAAAAATTTGTGTCTCCACTTTTTTATTATATTTTTAAGATGTGTATTTTTATATGGTTCGATACGCTACTTAAGTTTAATTTTAATATAACCATCTTTTAATTTTAATTTTTTGTTTTAAGATCCTTTTAGATATCTTATGATCCCTTGTAAGAGTATCACTAAGGGCCAGTTTGGTAGGGCTGTCAGGGAAAGGACTGTCAGGGAAAGGGCTGTCAGGGAAAGAGCTGTTAGGGAAAGTGCTGTTTGGGAAAGCTGATAAGTGTTTGGTAATATTTTTATAGAAATAGCTTTATTCTTAAAAGCAGTTTGTGTGGTGTTTGGTAAAACTGCTTATGAAAGTGCTGTTAATATATAAAATGATATAAAAGGACATAAATGATATAAATTAATTTTTACTTAATTAAATTAATTAAATAATATTAGAAATTAATAATTTGTGTCACACAAATTAAATAAAAAAATTATTTTATTTATTTATTTGTATATTATTAGCTATTAATAATTTTTTTATTAATCTCCATATCACATACATGTAAAAGTCAAACGTCCGAAATATTGACACCTTAATGTGACAATTTATTTCAAAATTGAATAAGACAAAAGGAAATGACTTAAACATTATTTTGGAACTTCCATTCATTATTCTCCGATAACATTTATCAAAACACAACACCTAATGCGAACAGGTACATCTTATTGTCAAGTAAACTCCCAAAGCAAATAATTGCTACAATCAGAAAACATGAATTCTAATCTTACTTCCTAAAGCTAATTTGCTTTCTACCAAGTTGGCATTGTGCAATGTAATAATATAGCTCTCAAATATATACTAACAACACATCATCAACCAAATTCAAAAGAATTACATCATTTGTTATTAACCTATCAGAACTTCACAACAAGGTGTAAAAGAATTATAACCAGAGTAAAGTTCCTCTGCCTAGGGAACAAGGAAAAATGAATTGCAAGCCTCAAAATTGGTAATGGGCTCCAAGTTCTGTAATAGTTTGAAATGAAAAATTTTCTTACTACAGATCATTGGTGAAATTAGTAAATCCTTTGTAAATGAATAATCAAACCAATTGCATATTGCAACCTTCTATTGCTAATTTTGCTTTAACATCTGTTCTCAAGTTTATATCCAACATGTAGTATGTTCCTGTTGTAAATTGCAGACTGGCTAGCGGATCCAGAACATGGCCATCATACCTGGACAAAATTTTGTTGAGATATGCTTCACATAAGTTATTAATTCTGACCAAAGATAGACAGTAGTTTCAAATATCCTTTTTACAACATTAAGAACCCTTTTGTGTTCTAATCGTGCTGATGTTGACATGTTTTACCAATTAAAATTTGCTAAACAACCAAAGAATGCCGCATACAAACATAATAAATGGAGTAATAAACCAATGCTAGATTATACAATATATTTGCAATCAATAGAATTCCTTACATATTAGCTTAAACTACATGGACCGAAAGGTCTAGCATTCTACTTCTCACAACCGCACTTATTAATTACTTTTCAGCACAAGATAAAGTGCGACTATGCTTGTACACCTTTAAAACCAAAAGAGCATTCGAGTGGCACAATATGTTAGGTAGTAAAAGCTATTCTTGGAACTTTACCTATCAACTTAAGTTTTTGGGGTTGAATGGTTCCTTGATAATAACTATGGGGAAAACAAGCACGATCTTAGTTTTTGCAAGCATGTACAGTAAATCATTTGAGAGGGTGGCAAACAACTTACCCTGCAGAAACAAGAATTATATCAGGCTTGAACCTCTGTGCACATGGCACAATCACTTCATCAAAAACAGTCCTCATGGCTATTTTGAGTTTTGACATGAACCAAGAATGATTGCAATTTATCATTTCAAAAAATGTATTTTCTCAAAATAAGATAGATAACCAATAAAAAGAAAATATCTAGCACACCAAAATAAAAAAAACGATAATGACCTAGACTAACACATTACCACTGAATCAACCAAGGCCAATCCTGCTCCAGCTGCAACAAGTGAATCCTGGAATGTCTGTCAAAATCTTTGTTAGAAGCAAAGCATTAAACCGCTGGCCTTTTATAGATGCAGCATATCCAATTATCTAAGCATGCTTCTAGATTCAAATCAAATAAAGAATATACATTTGCTAATTGAATCAATAGCAAGCATATAACATTGAAAAATATAATAGCAGTATATTTTTAATAAATTAACCTAAACCTTTCAACGGATTATATTCTTGGGTCTTTGACTACTGAAGAAATGCACTCACAGTGGTCGTAGCATATGTTGGTCCTGTTCCATCAATAAGAATAATGCCCTTTTTTGAAGCTTGATCCATAGCCTATTACAAAACAAAAGGAATCAGACATACTAATTAAATTTTGGCTCAAGGACAGACAAGAACAAAAATTTAAGTAATCAGTAAAAACGAGATTTTAGCCTTCCAATTTGGAATCACAATGACACTTCCATGAATCACGTCCAAGATTCCACTACCCGTTTTCATAAGGTCACTAATATCCTTGGTGTTCAAGCTTGCTATGTCAAGGTAAGGTATTACTACCTGCTCAAGGCCAGTAACATAAGCTTTAGCATGAACTCTTGCTATGTCATCAACAGAAGCGGGTTTGAATTCTGGACCCTGAAATTGATATAACAAAAAAGAAAACTTGGTAAGTGAATGCAAAATTACTTCATTCCCAATACATGAATAATTAACACAAAGAAAGCTTTTAAGCATCATCCATGGTTTCATTCCAACAACATCCAGTGTTAATCCACTCTTGACCTATCTCTACCCCCTTTTTATAAGGTACTTTCTCTCCTTCACCTTCATGGTTGTAAAAGGACCATGGTCTTTATTTATTCATGACAAATTCCCAATAGATTCACTTATAGCCAACACCGTTAAAAATAGACTATTTAACAGGAGAAAAAGCACAACTTTCAACAAGTATAATTAAGAATCCACAAATTACCATATGAAAGAAAAGATACATAGAATTGTCCATGACTAACCCAATTTCCAATTCAATCCAAAACAGAAGATATTTGAAACATACCTGATTATGGCCTAGAGCTGGAGCTACACTAAAAATAACTTTTGCATCAGTGATATTCTCCAAACTACAAGAAATAGAAGCTCCATAATTTCTATTCCGAAGCAGCTTTCTCCATGAGATAGCATGATTCTGGAAACACCTACGGCTTACAAATGCAGAAGTTGAGAGTTTGATGTGTCCTTGAAAAAAACAGAGCATCATTACTTGTTGGAAACCAAAAGTAATCGGATTATGAACTTAATTGATGCATTGCCCATATCATTATCAACAGATACAAGAATCTGAGGAACAAGGTAACAAGAATATAAGGCCTAACTTACATGCAAGTAGATTAGTACATACTACATGAACATACTACATGAAGATGCCTATTCAGAAAAACAAAGCCAAGCAACTACCACGTAACGACAGAGCTACTTAAGTCAAATTTACAGAACCAATCAATCAACAGTTCACGGATCGGGAGAGGAAAAGAAAAGTATATGATTAATTGACCTAAACACATTAAAGGCTCACAAGTGCAGTCCATGATTCTTCTAATTAAGATTGAGATGTAAAGCAATTAAACAAAATTACGGATAAAACAATGAATCTTAATTACTTTCCACCGTTCTCGACCATAATGCTGATATAAAGCAATGACATCAGAGGTGATAATATAAACTTGGGATTAAAATCATGCTCAACCAAGTAATTAATCCATCTTGTTCTTATTCTCTTGTTTGCACTCATTAGCTGTATGATCAATACCATCATGCTAATAATGTCATTCTCAACTTAATTATTCACTACTCATTATGCTTCAGAGTATTCAACTCTATATCGTCCAATTAAAACAGCAATCCCAATCTAATTTTGCACATTTTGCATCAGAGATTTGGATATCTCTAAACTATAATAATTGATCCTTAACACTAATTAAGTCAGTTAGGATTTCAACTTATATCAACCACCTTACAACGTAAATAAGAACATAAAATTTCTATTTGTTCTTAAGAAAAAAGAGCATAGTCAAAATTTCATCATCTGGGTTATGCATTATAGATAATGAACAGAACTAGGTCAAGAAGAAGTAGGAAGAAAGTGTACCTGATTCAGCCCTAGGTTTGAAGACCGACTCCGTGGGCAGTAACAACAAGTAGAGAAGCGAGGATGATGCCATTGTGATTTGGGTCTTGGGAGAAAGCAGCAACTTTCTGTGTTCCTGGCTTTCACGCAAGCGACAAGGAGATAAGAAGGGCAACAGCGATTTGTGGCAGAGAAGGAAGATAGCAGCTCGATCTTGAATGACAGGAGGAGGAGATAGAGAAGGAGCAGCAGAGAAGAGAGGCCGACCGCGCTTTCAAGCAAAGCCTCGATTTGGAGCTTTTGCGGAAAGGAAGAAAATCTCCTTTCCGTGTTATTAGCTTTCCCATTTGTATATTTTACCAAACACCTCTATCACAGCTTTTGGAGCTTTCCCATAAGAAAAGCTCCTTTCCCCGTTTGGGAAAGCCCTCCCAAACGGGGCCTAAAAAGATGAGTTTATGGGACAAAATGGTAAAGACAACTTATATATATGGTCCTCAATTATACCTTTCTCATTAACATACGAGACCAATATATTTATAGTCTCTAATTCTTCATTAATTAGATTTTGGGACAAATTTTTGAAATAAAAAATTCGAAATAGATATATTTTCAATTTATCGATATTGGGGACAACTTTTGGCACACTACTCATCCGTTACTCTCTCCCTTCTCTTCTTTTGATTTTGCGCCCGAATGATCATAACCACCTTTCTTTTTTCTTCTTCTTTCTCACTTTTTCTCTCTCATTTCTTGCCTTCTGTTCCCCTATTATCTCTTTCTTTCCCTCCCTCTTCGTCTTTCCTTTCTTCGATCTGTGTCTCTTAGTTTCTTTTCCCTGTAACAATGAAGAAACGTTGGGCTAACTCCGATTGAGCAGCAACGAAGGTGGCGAGGCAAGGAAGGAGGAAGATCGAACTCCGGCGTCGTTCTTTTCTTCTGCCATACCTATATCAGGGAACTAGTGAGTCCGTCCAATTTTTGAGGTATAGTTTCGATTTTGTTTTTCAATTACTACATGAAATTTAAGAATTAGGTATATATAATTTAGGGCTTTTGATTAATTTTGGGGGTTTTATTGATCGCTTTTTTTTTTTCTGTTGATTTCGTTACTTTAGCATTTTAGTTATAATCATGTTTGAAATTAGGAAGTTTGAGAAAATTGGGAGTTTAGTTAGTTGTCAGAGTATTGTGATTGTGTTGGCTTGGTTTTTTTCATGCTGCTTCATACTTGACAAACTGAGTTTAACCTGGTGCTAAATTAGAGTTGGTTTGATGTCGTATGCTATACTTCAATATTGTTGTTATTATGTTCTGTAAGTAAGAATTTGGAATTTCCAGTGACTTGAATTTGGAATTATTATTCTCATTTTGTATAAAAGCAGATAAGGAGAAGACATGCGTTTGGTTGTCTGGATACAAGTGAAGCAGCAAAAAAGTCTAGCACAATTAGATGTCTACAATTAAGGCCAGAATAGGGATTGTAGTTGGAATAAAAGAAAATCATTATTTTCAAGGAAAACCTTAGAACTAGTAAAATTCTGAATTTGAAGATAAAAATCGAATATGTAAACTAATTGTTCTACTATTTATGATGTAGGAGCATCTGATTCAAATTAGGTTTCCTATTGTTCAATAGTTTTAATTTTCCTGATTTCTCAGTTTGCTTATTTGATTTATGTATTTAATTAGAAACAGTTTTCTGTTTAGAATTAGGAATTCTGACTCATATTGGGTTACATTAATCTCTATATCTTTTTGGAACTACAATTTTCTCCAATGGTCTCAATAGTGATTCCATAGTTGCTGACAGTTATGTATAACATAAACAGATAATAGCTTTAGAAAATGAATCAGTTCAATGGACCTCTCTCTCTGGGCTTCCTGTTGTACAAACCTTATAAATTGCTGGGAAGGCATCTTGTAAGTTAATAAGAAAAATTTGAGCTTTCAAATTGGATAGTATCTCTATTCAACTATTCAATTTGATACACTACGGATATTCTTTAACTCTTTCTCTAAGATGTTTTGTTGAATTATGTGCAGATTAAGACTTCCCTTCAGATGTTGGCTCTGCAAAAAGAAACTGACAAGGTAGTTTTCATGGTCATCTTCACTCTCATGTTGTTTGAACTTAGCATATGTGCAATGTAGGTTTCTGAATAATTGTAGCATCTTATCCATTTTGGTTGTATGTATGGCATTTTTTTTCCCTCGTAAAAGTTTAATAGGAAAATCCTAAAAGGATAATACATAAATGACAAAGTACAATTTATATTGCATTCTCTTCTATTTCTGATTGCATTTTCTGGTGATTGTTATAGGTAATGGTCAAGCAGCAAAGAACAGCTTTTCCCCCGAACTTTGTTCACTCCCTTGACAGTTCTCACATGATGATGACTGCTGTTGCCTGCAAATAAGCAGGTCTAAACTTTGCAGGTCCCTACTGATATAATGGCTCTCTTGACTCTTGACACAGTAGAATATATATATATATTATCTAATTCTGCAACTACAGGAGTCCATGATTCATACTGGACACATGCATGTGATGTTGATGAAATGAACAGGATACTCTGTGAAAAGTTTGTTGAACTCTATGAAGCACCAATACTGGAGAATGTAAAGTATCTCTTGCTATAGAATGTTATATAAATTTTGTATACAGCTCAATTCTTCAGATTTTTAGATTTCTTTAACATTTTTTTCTTGTTTGAGAGAATGTCGGAAGCTGGTGTTTGACAATTCCATCTTGCCACATTATGCTACCTTTTCTTTTTTGTTTTTCCCTTGTCATTGTCTGTTTACTATTTGCTTTCTCTTAAGATGAGTGGAAAATGCAAGTGAAATGGTCATTTTGCCATGACTGATAGATTTTTCAATATGCTTCCATTTTAGATCTTCAAGCACGATCCTTGCGCTTGTTTGTTTTACTCGTAGTCTCGTTTGTTGGAAAGCAAGTATTTAGTTAGCTATTAGTGTGCTTGTTTGCAGTATACTATGTCGATTGGTGGTTGACAAGAGCATTGTCATGTCTTAGACTGTTGCTTGACTTACGGACTTGATATAGTACACAGAGAAGTGTGCATAATCTCAAACATGTTCTTAGACCTTCAATGTGCTTGAAAGGAGTAACTCTTAACCATATGACAATGACAAACCTAGTTCTTGAAAAAAAAAAAAAAAAGAAGAGGATGCAAGAGAAAGGGGTTACCTTAGTCAAATTCTATTGGTTAAACATAAGTGACTATGAATTTCCTTTATAAAATCTGTGATCGCTATGCTATTAAGGATCTTTTAGGCTGTGCGTTTCTGTTTCAAGCATCTTTGTTTTCTAATCTATAATGGTTACTTGAAGCAAGAAAATGCCAAATTCCTTAATTGAATGTTTTAAATACTGGCTTATAGTATTAACTATATTATTCCTTTGTATACATGCAGTTATTGGAAAGCTTTGAGAAGTCATTCCCGAAGTTGGACTTTCCTCCCTTGCCACAGCGACGGGACTTGATCTCAAAGAAGTTTTGGACTCTCCCTATTTCTTCAACTAGCCGGAGCTATATAATGATCTTTAGGGGTGCACAAACAAAACCGAAAAACCAGAAAACCGAACCGAAACCGAGCTAAAAATATGGTTAACCGAAACCAATGAACTAGTGTATGGTTTTTATTTTTAGAAATTAACGATTACAGTTTAGATTTAGATTTAGGTTTTTACACCGAAAGTCCATGTGGACTTGCGGTTAACCAGATTTTTACAAATAGTTTTCTTAAAAAATTATATGATTATGTTTATATAGGTAATACGAATAATAACTGAAATATTTGGACTTTTGATATTATTTTACTTCCTTACTATACAACATCAGGTAGTCTCGTTTGCTCCTTTCAAATCTCATCTCCTCTCAATTCTTAATTTCACTCACTGAAAAACGAACAACGAAGAACAATTTCATTAATTAATGTTTGATCTTGTACAACAATTTTTATGTTTGGGAATTTTTTTTTATTAATATTTTAATTATTGGAATTTATGGTTAAAATGTTATTTTAATTACTAATTAAGACTATGGTTTGTAATTTTATATTTTTAGTTGACATTTGAGATTTATGGTCTATTTATTTGAGGTTTCAAATATTATAAATTTAGTAAAACAATAATGTCTATTTCGTAAATGGTTAACCGTAAAGAAATGGTTAACCGACCGAAATTAATGGTTAACCGATTAATAGTTAATTGAATTTAATAGACAGTGTATGGTTAATAAATTAAAAAAAACTGTTTAAATAGTTAACCGTTTGTAAAAGTCCAAATGGACTGGTTAACCGACCGTATTCACCTCTAATGATCTTTAAGATGTGATATTTGTATTTAAGATATTATATAATATTTCATATTGTAGTTGCGTACTTATAACTTAACCAAGTCTCCTCAACTTTAATATTGTAGCTTAACGACCTTTTGTATATTTTGTATTAATTTTTATATTATAATTCCTTTCATTTCTATATATATACCCATTTTAATAAGGATAACAACTGCCTCTTTATTTCAAGACAAATAATCGTCCCCTATTGGAGTTTGGAAGGATGAAACCCGTCTTCATTGCATGGAGACGATAATCGTCTCTTTAATTAAAGACGAACAATCGTCTCATATTGGAAGAACAAAAGTTGTCTTCTTTATCTGGGGACGATAATTATCATTTTCTATAAGGACAAATGATTGTCTCCAAATATAGGGACAAAAGTCGTCTTCTTTGCATAAAAATGGTAGTTATCTTTCATATAGGGACGACATTTGTTCCTAATCTTAGAGACGACAATCACCCCTAAAAATGGGAACAATATCATATTTTTCGTTCCTTATAGAATCGAGAACGAAGCTTCTGGACACAATTATTGAGGACAAAAAAATTGTTTCTGGAAGTATAGGAGACGATTTTTCATACATTTGAAGATGATTTTAACCGTTCCCAAAACTCTTTTTTTTTTTTTTTTTTTATGCAATCTTATGGTCTGATTAAAAGAGATCTGAAACTTGGGGACACTCGTATTTGAAAGTTAAATTTATTAATTTTCCAGCATTGTATTTACGTTTCCAACACTTTATTTTCTTGCACATTATATATTTGCATTCTTCTTTTTATTTTTTTTTTATCCTCTAATTATTTATTTATTTTTTTTAATATTATTCTATCTTTATTGTTTGTCAGACCCCTTGGATCTATGGGCAACTATATATATGTAGAGAGAGAGATGGCCAAATTGAACCTGAACTGTCTGGACCGGATCAGCGGTTTTAAAAAAAGAAGGTTAAAGGTCAGGGTCGATCAACCTCTGACCCTTTGAAATGGCGGTTCAACCTCTTTCATTTGATTTTCTTTTTAAAGGTGTAAGAGAAATAAATAATGTATTTATACAAGTTATATTTTTGTAATAATTTGTATATTATGTAAATTATTAATTGTAAAATAAAAAAATATAAGTTGTTTTTCATATTTGAGAAATTATATTATTTTGTTACATATATTAATAATTTATTGAAAAATGTCTACATCGAAACCACACACAAATTGTATTCTAAATGTTTATTCAAAAGGGTTGAACCTGAACCGGATCAAACCATGAACCTAAACTGGTCCGGCTCGAACCGGTGATTCAATCCTTTTGAAGGTTAAGGTTCAAATTTAAGAATTTCTTGAACCTGAACCGGCGGTTCATGAACCTTGGGATATATATATATATATATATATATATATATATAGAGAGAGAGAGAGAGAGAGAGAGAGAGAGAGAGAGAGAGAGAGAGAGAGAGAGAGGTGTTACTATTAAACTTTGAACAATAAAAGTACAATGGAGCATAAATTAGAAACGCAACATTACATAAATTAATGGCAAGAGCCTCTAAAAAAGGAACGGCATATTGAGCTTAACACATAAAGCAGCAATATGCATGCATGCATGCTTATTTTTATTACAACCATTGAAACTAGAATGTCTAAAATTTATGCGTGTAGCTTCAAAAACATTTAGAACAATGAATCATGCAGTCTGAGATCTGAATGGTTTATCAGCACCAATAACAACATCATCAGGAATGTACTTACCCCAAAACCAATGTGCCTTCCAAACTCTATTCATTTCTTCAATTGGTACATTTTTGGTCTCAGGGCAAAAGAAGAATATGAATATTGTCATTACCACAACGAATGCCGCAAAGAACAAGAACAATCCGTACTTCATATGGCAAAGCATTGTTAAGAAGAATTGTCCAATTACGAATGTGAAAAGCATGTTTACTGACACATTAATTGCTTGTCCTGCTGATCTTATTTCCAATGGACAAATTTCACTTGGTACCAACCATCCTAACGGTCCCCATGACCATGCAAATGCTGCTACATAAAAACATATCAACACTAGTACAAAGTTTGCTTCTCCCTTTGTTAACTCTCCTACTCCATTGTTTCCGAAATTTATACCAATCATGATCCCTACTAGAATCTGGGATATTATCATTTGAATCCCACCTTCAAGGAACAATACCCTTCTACCAAACTTATCTGCTGAGTAAATCGAAACAATTGTTGCAACTACGTTAACACAACCCGATATAACAGCTGACATAAGCGAAGCATCATCCCCGAAACCCAATGTCTTAAACAAAACAGGCGCATAAAACATGATAACATTGATTCCAGTAAACTGCTGGAAGAGTGGAATTAAGGTGCAAAGGACAAGTTGAGGTCTATATCTAGGTTTCAAAATGTTCCTCCATGGATGTTCTATCAATTTTGCAGCCTCGCTTGCTTCAATCAAGTCCTGGAATTCCTCTTCCACGTTGTTAGTACCACGAATCTTCTTCAACATTTCTTTGGCCTTTTCGGGTTTGCCTCTTTCAAGGATGGAATTGGGTGTGTCTGGTAAGAACAAAGATCCTACTGTTATCATAACTGCAGGGACTGCTGCTAGACCAAGTGAAAGTCTCCAACCCCACCCGTCCTTGATCTTTGATGTTCCGTAGTTAATTAGATTTGCAGCCAAAATACCAATTGTTATTGCCATTTGAAAGCCAATGTTAAGTGCTCCTCTAAGTTGTGCCGGTGCCATTTCAGACAAATAAACAGGAACAGACTGCAATATCATGATATACAATGTTAGCATGCATATATAGGTATTGCATTTAACTAAGTGAACTTCTATGATGGTCCCGATCCACACTTGCCAATTGCGACACATCAACAATACCACTGAAATGTCACAATCTTAATAGTCATGGACCAGTGTGGACCGGCATCAAAATTATAACTTTTCTTTATAAATACCTGATTAGCAAAGCCGACACCAACACCAAGTAATAGACGGCCAATAATGAGCATAGCAACATTGACAGCAGCAGCATTTAAAATAGCACCAAGCAGAAAAACAAAGCCACCCAACAACATAGAGATCTTACGACCAAAGATTCTAGTTACCGCGGAAGCAAAGAAAGAGGCCACTAATGCAGCAAGGTAGAGGGATGATGTGAATAGTTGCAATAGATGGCTTTCAAATTTGCAATACATATTTTCATTACTCTCTTTACTCTCTTTTCTGTACACTGTTGGGAAGAACTTCTTTAAGAAGACGTCCATTGACGTCACTCCACCTGCATCCAATTAATACATTTTTCCATTTTCAGAAATACTAGTATGTATTATGTTCCAAAAATTCTATGATGGTTCCAGTTCACATTGGTCTGGGACAGGTAAAATTGTGACATGTCTGTTTTGTGTCGCAATCGTAGAGGTCTCGTACCAGTATGGACTCGTACCATTTTAGAAATTTTCAAGATAGGGATAGGAACGAGAGATTCTGTGGTGGATGGGGACCACGATGATCTATATTATTGGATGATTCACTCATCATCAGCTATGATGACACGTCAATCATCTAATGATGTGGACCATTTGTAGTCCCAGTCCACACTAGAAACTTTCACGCTAAGCCTGCTTACCTGATATACCGATATCGTAACCAAAGATGAGACCACCCATTGCAGCTACTAAACAAGTTATAACCACAAAGGCTGTGACGCCACCTTCATAGTTCTTCCCTCCACTTTGAGAAACAAAACCACCTCCTGCCATGTTTTTAACTTTTTTTGTCTAATTTTTCAAATACTTCTTAATTACTAAATTTTTTTTTATCTTTTTAAGTAAGTTTAAAGGATCTCTCTCGATAAATCTACAGTGTAATCACTCTCAAATCCACCTCCCTAACAAAGATTGGAAGGTATGAATTATTCCTTTTAGTAAATTTTTTTTTCTTTTCTTTTTTGGAGCTGTGGAACAAATGCTGCAAATCAGAGAGTTTTATAGGCTTTCTGAAACAACCTAATTGCAAAAATAGCACGTAATCCCTGTTTTTTCTATTTGTGTTTTTGACCTGTATTACCAACAAATTGGATTTTATTCGTTATTCAATATAATAATTATATTATTTTTACGGTCGAGAAAATCTTTTTACTCATTCCTACAAGCTAGACAACCACATCCTTATCCTAATCATTTAGTTTCATATTGATTTACATCCACATTTGCATTGTTTAACAAACATGTGTTGCATTATCCAAAAGGAAAAAGAAAAAAAAGTTGTCAAAGGAGCATCAAAAGCTTATGTGTAGTAAATCGATATTAATTTAAATAATATCGATGATAGTTTATTTGATGGGGTGTTCGCATAGGGCATGGTTACATTATTCGTGACAGTCAAGGCTCCATTTTAGCTGCTCGCTCCTTGCTGCTTTCCGGGGGAGGTAATCCTTTATCGGCAGAAGCTATGAGTTTTCATAAAATTTTAAGCAGGCTCAAATCCTGTTCTTTGGATGGGATAGTATTGGAGTCGAATGCACTTTTTTGGTTACAGTATTGAATAAAGCTTCTATCCTTCAGGCTCCAATTGGACATGTGGTTCAAGATTATAAAAATTTGCTTAATTAGGGTAGCACACTTGTTGGCACGTGCTGCTGATTCTTCGACTGGTAGGGAGCCTTGGTTCAATATTTATCGACCTTTAATTAGGGTTGTAATTACTTTTGATTGCATTTAATGGACTTTTTTCTTGGGTCAATATATATATATATAATGATTACACTAAGCTGTACCTTCCATGCTGGAATTACAAACAAATTTTAATGTTATGTTGTGGTAGCCTAATGGGATTCCAATCTAGCTAGCTAGTATTAGTACAACACATTAAATTAATGGAAGATTCGACAAATATTATATTTTACGACCATAGCTATTTGTGACTTATATATATTTGGATGAGTTAATATGTATATGTAAACTATGTAGTTTGCGGATTTTACAAATCAAGAGTTGTGGTTAAAAGATTTACAAACTAGGATATATGGTTACACAATATTGTTAAAAGTAGTCTATTATCCAATACACTCCCCTAAAAACTTTCTTATCCTTTAAAATTTCACCTGAAATTTTACACGTCTGTTAATTAAAGTAAAATGGACCTTGGTGTTGAAGTTTGGAAATTTTCAAGAAGTTAGTATATTTTTTATTAATTAATAATGTAAAAAAATAAAATAAAAATCATAAATGAATAAAAAAATCATATAAAAATAGAAAAATTACGGAAAAACATCCAAATTTTCAATCTTGTTGTAAAGTTATTAAGTAATACGTATAAATTATTAGGATGCTAAATAGTAAAAATGTTGAGTTTTGCAGAGAGATTTGGTTAAAACCCTACAGTTTATACCACTAACCCAATTACTGTAGAAGCCTTAATATTTTCACTATTTAGAATTTCAATAGTTTATCCACATATTTAAGAATATGTCACTAAGATTTAAACATTTTCCGACCATTTTTTCTATTTTTTGTGATTATTTTTATTATTTTTATTATTACTTATAAAAATACATGTGCTTCTTAAAAATTTATGAGCTTTGTCAGTAATGTTTCTTTTTATATTTTTGTCAACTAACATGCAAAATTTCAGGTGAAATTTTGAAGGGTAGAGCAATTTTTAGTGGAGTTTATTGGATGATAGACTATTTTTGTTAACATTATGAAACCACATGTCCCAGTTTGTAAATTTTTAAACCACGGCCCTGGATTTGCAAAACCGTGTGCAAAAGCGCCAAACCACAAGGGTTTTTTTTGTACATTTTCCAATTAATTTTGATCCTGAAACCATATTAGCTAGGTAATAAAGTAAACAAGATTGGAAGAGATTTGACGGTACGTTTGGCACACCATGTCATTTGTGTGCCAAACCAATAATTAAATCATGACAATTAATACTTCAATTAATAGAAAAATGAAAATGTGCAAAAGCTAATTAATTATTTAATAGTTGATTATAAAATTAGTACCATAAAATGAAAATTGTAGACCCTAAAATATAAACCCCAACCACCCTCTCCCCTCTCTCTCTCAAAAGAAAGAACTTCTAGATTTTTTAACTTTTGAGGAGGAAGAAGGAACATTCTTTTCTTCTTCATCTTTGTTTTTCGTTTTTTGTTTTATTTCCAGTGATTTGATTGAATATACTCTGTTGAAAATCGATTTATAGTTGTTGGATTAGCATCTTTGTTTCACTATCTACCTAATTTACATTCTTTCAAGTTTAGCAAAACAAGTAGAAGCGTTTTATTCTGTGAAAGACATTTAGTCATAGTCAATCGTTTTCTCAAACAGATATTTTCATATCCATTTGCTGGAAATGATTATAGCATTGGAGATTTTTTTACAATTGTTAACCTGCATAGTGGATCGATCAACAATTATTGGATCTTCTTCAAATTACAGTCTATGATCTAAATAATTATTTCATGTTTTTACCATTTGTGGATTTGTTGTTACCCTTTGGAGTCCTTTTTCCCTTTTGTGGAATTTATCGTGCGGCTTTAGTTTCGATCTAGATGGGAATTTTTTTTTCTTTTTACCGTTCTAAGTAATTTATTTCTTTTACTGAAAATAACTTCATTAAATGAAATCATATTGTTGAAAAGCATGTAAGTATATGAATAGGAGGATCATTATAGAAGAATTACAGCCACCCATGTAAGCTAAGTTACGAGCTACGGAATTGCCATTTCTTCGAACAAAAGAAATATTTAACACGAATGAAAGAAAAATAAAAAGTGACAAGTTCCACAAGAGAAAGAAGTAGTCTTCACTAATTTTAGTATCCGAGAGACGATAAATCATTGTTTGAGTCCAGCTCAATAAGAGCTTTTCCAAAACTTAACACTTCTGCCAACACAGGGTTTTGAAATAATTAATTTCATATCTATATATTTTCTTATTACACATCAACTTGAAATAGTATCAGTTAAAGACATCGACACACATTTACCTTTACAAGATTTGTAGCTAATTTATTTTCACTTCAATGATATACTATTGTGTTTGTTACTATTGATCGAGTATCCAAATATAGTGTATGGTTGCATGTTAATTACGTAACAGGTAAGACTTTTCACCTCTCCATGCAAATGTATTTTGTGAAATTCGAACATGAATATTATCTCATAAACTCACCCCGTGGTGCCAACTGGGCTCTCAAATGAACAATTTAACAAGGTGTGTAAGAAATATGGAATCTCAAAAGTTAGTAGGTTAGTGGCATTATCACAGGGAAGAAAAAGAAAATTCTTCCGGAAACTTGAATTACTACTATATGATACAAGTATCAGGAAGAAATAAATTCTCAGAAACCCTCCTCAAATTATAATTGTCATCAGATCACACTAAACCCAAATCATTAGACCAACGTATAGTTTTTAAGTAAATTTATGTTTAAAAAAAAAAAAACTGAAGTACATCTACAAAAACTTAAGAATAATTTTCTTATGTTAAAGACCTTAAGTAGACCTTGAATTCGCATTAAACCACAATTACAAAATATCCATCTAAAGAGTGTATAACCAGCAACAAACATTGTAAACATATTGAAAAAATAAATAAATAAATAAATTTCTTGTTTTTTAAACTAATCTTACTATGTAAATAATAAACTGTAGATTACGAAAATAAGTTCCACTAATTAAGCAGGGAAACAAATAAATAAAATGAAAACATTCAAAACTAAGGTTGCCGTGCAACCTGTTATTATTTCCTTTTTGCTTGTATAATCCTTTGGACACTTCCAGTCTTACAGTTCCATATCCAATGGCCTAATAACATACCAGACCTAACTTCATACTATAAGCTCAATTTCTCAAAACAACAAAAAAATGGAGTACAATCACATTTCAAGAAAGAAAATCCTTCAATTAACATTAAAAAAAAAAAAAACCTCCAATATTCGATGGGGCCAATAACTTCCCCTGTCATATTAGCTCCATCTCCTCCTGTCTTCCTCTTCATCCACCGGAGTATACCACTCTGGCCGCCGCTTTGAGTTGCTCAACCTGTAGTTCAACAGCACTTCTTCATTGCTAAGTGCCCTATTAGCTACCAGGACAAGAGTCTGCAGAACTGGAATATTAGACCCGCTACCGTTTGCTGTAGATTTGAACCAAAAGCTGCCAAACCTACGCATATTCACTTCTGAGTCGCCAAATGCTATATTTGGTATATAAGTTCTCATGCCCTTCTCAGTTAGCGGGAAGTCATAAGGACAGACCATGACATTTGGAGCCATACCCTTTGCTGGATGATTAGCAAAATGAGCCAGAGCTAACGGGTTTCTCCGCTCTAGGATCTCAGCAGTGCGGCCAACACTTTTCCCTTCCAATGGCTTACTAAACATCTTCCAGAACCGATCTGAAACTTTCTCGCTGTTTTGGATATTTGGTTTGATTTCTGGCACAATTAACCCATTCCACTGTTCACGGGTTTCGTCCCCAGTACCCCAAGGCTGTGCATTGATCACTGTACCATCGTACCTAGTGATCAAGTATGTGTTTTGGGCATCGACTCTTGGGTATCCAGGGATATAACGATAATAAGCTGGAGTGTATATGACACCCGGGTAAAAGGCAATAACAGTGCCAACATCAGCTTCACCGTTTATGAATAAGCCTCGTCCAGCTTCCTTGTGGGGTATCTGAGATGGGTTAAGATCAAGTGAGAATCCTATCAATTCCTTCAATCTATTTGAGACTTCAACAATTTTCAATGGCCTCGTCTCAGGTATAGCTGTGCTGAAAAAGACCAGTTATTAGAAGGATATAAGTATAGTCAAATTGCAAATAACTCCATGAGGCATAAATGTTATAATTTGATAATTTACTGAAGATGCAACCGCAAACTTTCTACTCTAAATGACACAAATAACAACATTAAACCAAGGATTTGAAAGACTATAAATACTAGAAGGTTCATCCATGGAATAGTTAAACAAGCAAAAAGATGACATGAAATTAAGCACAAGTATTTGATCAAAAGAATGACATATAAGATCACAAATCAGGGGGGGAAATGGTCAATGATCAGATCCCTCATTTCACTGATTCACAACATCTTATTGGATATATCAAGTTTTTGCATGATATTGAAATCAAACTAACATCTTATTGAATATGCCAGTGTCCTGAAGAATAAAGCAAACTATCTACTACTACTAGTATTATAAAGAACAGAAAACCAGATACGAATACCAAGCAACAATACTAATAGGAAAACCAAGTAGCAAGACAAATTAAGAACTCAAACAGAAATTATGAGAGCTGAATGAGTTAATCGCCAGCCTCTCACTCTGCAGCCTTTCCCTTATAACTAATTTCCCTTACACACCAGCACTCATTCCCCAAGCAAAACCGTTATCCAGATCACACATTAATCATTTCCTCTCATCATTCCCTCCTCCACGTGTACCCTTCTTCTTCCTAGAATAAACTTGCCACACCCTAGGGCCATGATCAAGTGGGCCAAAACCTGAGACTCTTTACTAATGGGCCTCTCTCTATCAGTACTTCCTCCAGGAAAATCTGTCTTGTCCTCAAGACAGGAATCAGGAAACTGACTTTGGAGGAGAAGAGCATCCTCCCAAGTTGCCTCATTTACCGTCTTGTTCTCCATTGTATGAGCCACTGCAAAACCTCTTGCCCTATGATTGTATCAGTGCAGACAGACAAAATTCTGTCAGGAATGAGTTCAGATTCAGTTTCGAGTGCCAACCCCTCTGATAAGGCTGCATCCACTGGCTGTGTGACCACAGCTCGCTTAAGAAAAGAAACATGGAAGACCAGGCGCACTTTAGAGGTAGGAGGATGCCGACGCTTATAGGCAACTGGACCAATTCGATAAATAATCTGAAATGGGCCAAAAAACCGTGGAGCAAGCTTCTGATTGATCCACCGTGCCACTGTCGATGAGGTCTCAATTTAAGATATACCCAAACGCCAACTTCGAATTCAACTTGGCGTCGATGCTTGTCAGCTTGGACTTTCATTAGGTCTTGAGAATGTTTAAGATGGTGCTTAAGCTGTTTTAGTGCTTGATCTCGATCTTGCAATTCTCTTGCAACAGCCTTCCACCTTAATTTCACTAGGCATATACTGCAGAACAGTGGGAGGTTTATGCCCATACACAATTTCAAAAGGAGGTAAACCAGTTGATACATGAAAGGTAGTATTGTACCAAAATTCTGCCCAGGGAACCCAATAGGACCAATTTCGAGGCTGTTCAATGGCAAAGCAACACAAATATGACTCTAAGCATCGGTTGATCACTTCAGTTTGGCCATCAGATTCAGGGTGATAAGAGGAACTCATATGTAATTGGGTCCCTTGTAGCAGAAAAATCTCCTGCCAAGATTTGCTCATGAATAAAGGATCTCTGTCACTTAAAATTGACCGAGGCAAGACATGGAGTCGAATAATTTCTTTAAGAAACAACTCAGCAATACTACGAGTGGAGTAGGGGTGCTTAAGCAAGATAAGTGACTGTATTTTGATCAACAATCGACTAAAACCAAAACTGCATCAAAGCCCTTTGATTTTGGAAGCCCAACCACAAAGTCCATCGAGATTTCTTCCCATACAGCCTCTGGAATTGCTGATGGTTGGAGAAGGCCACCAGGAACAAGAGTACTGGACTTGCACCTCTAGCAGATTGAGCAATCTTGCACAAACTTCTGAACTATAGTACTCATGCCTACCCAATACAAGTTGGAAGCTAACCTGCGATAAGTCTGTTAATGGCCGGAGTGTCCGCCAACTGCTGAACAATGGAATTCGTTGAGGAGCCTAGGAATCCATTCAGAGGAAGCTGGAATAACCAACCTATCTGTGTAATACAGAACCCCACACTTGACAGAAAATCCAGGATGAGACTTTGAGGATAAGCCAGATTTGACCCTAGTGATGAACGGATCAGCAGCAATTTCAGCTGCTAATTTTTTCGCCATCTAACCAGATAGGGATTGATTCAATAACTTGCAAACTGCCATCTTCCATACGTCTTGAGAGGGCATCAGCCCCGCCATTTTCTCGGCCCGGCTTGTAACAAATCTCAAAATTATAACCTAACAACTTGGCAATCTAATTTTGTTGTGCTGGAGTAGTGATACGTTGCTGCAATAAGTATCACAGATTACGTTGATCTGTATGCACCTTGAAAGGTCCGCCAAGCAAATAAGGTCTCCAACGCTGTACTGCACGGATTAATGCCATAATTTCTTGCTCATAAGCAGAATTGGCTAGGTTCTGATCCAATAAAATCTTGCTGAAATAGGCTAGAGGGCTGTTATTTTGCATAAGAATTGCGTCTATGCCTTTTCCTTAAGCATCGCATTCAATTTCAAAAACTCGTGAAAAGTTGGGCAAGGAGAGCACAAGAGCAGAAACCATAGCTGTTTTCAATTCTTCGAAGGCTTTTTGAGCTTCTATTCCCCATATGAAAGCATCCTTTTTGGTGAGATCAATCAAAAGACGAGCTATACTGCCATAATGCTTGATAAATTTGCGATAATATCCTGTCAATCCCAGAAAACCTCTTACTCTTTTAACTGATTGCGAGACTGTCCATTCTAAAACCGCTTGGATCTTAGAGATCTGCTTAGAAGCTCCGTTGCCATCAATTCGATGTCCCAAATACTTAATAGATTGTTTACCAAAGTCACATTTCTTGTGGTTAATAACAAACTGATTGTCCGCCAAAATCTAGAATGCTGAGGACAAATGAGATACATGCTCAGCCCAAGAGTTACTAAAAACCAAGATATCATCGAAGAACACCAGTATGAACTTGCGGAGAACAGAATGGAAGATTTCATTCGTTATGGCCTGGAATGTGGATGGGGCATTCATCAACCCAAATGGCATAACTAAATACTTGTAATGCCCATCATGAGTACGGAAAACAGTTTTACACACATCAGGATCCTTCATCCGACCTGATTAAACCCATATTTCAGGTCAATCTTTGAGAAGAAAACTGCACCATATAACTCATCAATCAGCTCTTCAATTGCGGGCATTGGGAATTATCAGGCACTGTGATCTTATTAAGAGCACGGTAATCCACACACATCCGCCATGTATTATCCTTCTTCACCAAGATCACTGGACTAGAAAAAGCACTATTACTAGGCCTTAAAACTCCCTGACTCAATAACTCTTGCACTTGCCTTCCAATTTCGGTTTTCTGTACATGGGGATATCGATAAGGACGAATGCAAACCAGTCCTTGGTTCGGAAGTAGAACAATTCCATGATCAAAAGGGTGTGATGGTGGCAGTCCCTTAGGTTCTCGGAAAAGGAATTGAAACTTGGATAACAAAACTTACAATTCACTAACCTGAGAGCCTTCCAATTCCTGTTGATCTGCAATCTTTCCCAGCTTTAAAGACAAAGGACTTCCTGATCCGCCAAGAACATGAAATTTCCCATGCAACCAACATAGGAGAGAAGTAGAAATTGGAGACTTTGTGCGTAGTGCCTTGTATCTAAACCAATTTGCCACCAATCTGGAACTTCATGTATCGTTTTTCCAGATTAAGACTTCTCCCTAAGTCTATAACCAAGCTATTCCATGTACCATATCTAAATTTCCCAAATCAAACACCACGGCATCCAAATCGAATTTGGCATCTCCAAAACTACTTCCATATTTTCACACACCTCTCCGCGACTGAAACGCAATGACCATCACCCAACTTGATAGATAAAGCTTTAGTCTGTTGAATCGGCAATTTCATAGCTTAAGTCAATTTCCGAGAGATGAAATTGAGCGTAGCACCACTGTCCACCAACAAGACAATCGGAATTCCATTTAACTGACCTGACAGCTTGAGAGTTTTGAGAATTGGACTTCCTTCTCCTGCAATTCCATTATATTCAATAACCTAACATCCGCCGTCTGCGTTAACACCATTAGCATCAATTTCAGTTTGAACGGTTGCAACCTCCTCTCCTGTAGCCTCATCATAAGCTAGGCGAAATACGTTAAACTTCCCTTCGGCGCACTCGTGTTGCGGACCGTATTTCTCTCCACACTAGTAACAAAGCCCTTTGCGGCGGAGCTCCTCCCATTCACTCTTAGACAAGGTGCGAGTTCCTCTTGCACAATTAGGAAGAGTTCTATTTGTGTTTCCCCCAATTTGTTACTGGGCTGATGGGCTTGGACTTCTCCAGGCTTCTACATAGGTGGGATAGTGAGGCCTTGAATTGCTTTTGTTACCACGTGCCCTGTCACATGATTCTTAATTCCTACCTCTTCAGCATTACCGATCGTTCTCATTGCCATTCCCTTTTTCCAAAACCCAACTCCACCATTCTGGCTAAGGACATTGCCTTCAAACGCGTATATCCTCCCAAAATGTGAACCCAATTCCGGATTTCCTCCCGGAGACCGTTCAGAATATGACCCAATAAGAGGATTCCGATTCATGGGGAATCAATGACACAACCAAGTCAAATTCACGAATATAGGCATCAACAATACCTGTTTGGCGCAAGGCAGCCATCTGTTCGTGTGGATTCATGAGGTGATGAGGATTAAATCGATTAAGAAGCTCAACCTTGAATATTTCCCATATCAAAGTCTCGTAAGAAGCTTTCACAATAGTGAACCAATGCAAGGAATGGCCCTCCATACAAATCTGGGATAATTGCGCTTCAAATGCTCCGGTGTCCCATCAACTTCACAACAGGTTTCTACCCGGATTATCCATCCACGTGGATCATTGCCGGAGAACACAGGCAGCGCTACCTTTCAGGTAGTGATATATGGCTCCTCAACTATTGTTCCGTGACCATGTGAAGGCATCAAGGTATATCTCCCCCTTCCTTAGTTCTTTCATGTTGTGATTCCGATGTGTTATTAGTAACACCAGGAGATCCTTCACCCTCTTCCTGTACCGGTTGTTTTTTTAGTTTGTTCAAAATAAGCTGAACCATTAGTTGGGTCTTTTGCTGATTCTTATCGAGATCTCCCATTCTGGTTTCCAAAGCCTTCAACTGTTCTTCTTGAGCCTCTAAACGTTCTCAAGATTTGGTTGCCATATTTCTCCCCTCGGATTGCGTATCCGGCAGGTCGGACCAATGATAAAGAACAGAAAAACCAAATCGTAATACCAAGCAACAATACTAATAGGAAAACCAAGTAGCAAGACAAATTAAGAAGCCAAACAGATATTATGAGAGCTGAATGAGTTAATGTTATTGAATCCGTAAAGATGAAAGTGAGAACAATAGCAAAGTAGAGAACAATGCTCCAAGGAGGAAATTCTCCCTATCTCTTTGGCAAACCCAAGAGCCTAACAAAATCGCTTGCTTACCAATCGCTACCCTCTCACTCTGCAGCCTTTCACTTATAACTAATTTCCCTTACACACCAGGACTCATTCCCCGAGCAAAACCGTTATCAAGCTTACACATTAATCATTTCTTCTCATCATTCCCTCCACCTGTACCCTTCTTCCTAGAATAAACTTGCCACACCCTAGGGCCATGAGTCAAGTGGGCCAAAACCAGAGACTCTTTACTAATGGGCCTCTCTCTATCACAATACCTTGTTATGGAACTGTCATATTTCTCCTCTTAATTAGCCTAACTTAGTTGCCATCTATGAAACACAGACGCTTCCCAAGGGTCACCGTATCCGTGTTGGACACGTGTCCAACACGGTAAAATGGTGTTCCCCACCCTTTTTTTAGGGACACGGCCGGGACACAATATGGACACGAGAGGACACGAAATTAAGGGTGTTTTTGAGAAAAACTTTCTAAAGGGGGGGTTATTTTGTAATTTTCAAAAATTACAAACTAAAAACCTAAACCTATCAACAAACTCTACTGCTTTGCATCTATTTCTAGCTCTATCAAAACTCAGCAACTCTCCTCCCAACAAACTCGGCCACCATCGACGTCTCCTCCCTCATTTACTTATTTATGGTTTGTTGTGTCCTCCGATTTACTTATTTATGGTTTTTATATATTTATATATTTTAAAAATTTTAAATATTTGTCCGTGTCTCGTATTTTTGAAAAATATCGTTTGCCGTGTCCGTGTCTGTGCATCATAGGCTGTAATTCTAGGTAGTTCTTATTTTAATTATTTCTGTGATTTATTTGTTTAGGAAGTAAACCTTTTTTTTTATTAGGAAATAGCATTATTCTGTTTATTTTATTTAGGAAGTAGTATTTCATTATAATTATCCTAACAAGTTAGTTTTCCTAAATAGGACTCTTCCTATTGTAACCATGTTTCCCCTCCTATAACAGGAGGTAACTTTTCAATGAATTAAGGGACTTGGATCTCTGACAAATCACCGTTCAGAAATAGGTTCAACAAAGAAGAACACGAGTAACAAGGGAAATCAAGTCTATTTCTAGCGGACAGACTTGTGATGAGATCCTATTCACGAGCACATAACATACTATTACGCATTCAAGGAAACTAATATCATTAATTTAAAAAAAGAAAATATAAATTTTATAACTAACAGCTTATTCAGATTTTCAGGTAAAACTTCTATCTGGGAAATCTAGTTTTAGAATCATTTTACAAATTTCGATTCACAATTACTTCGGAATTTTATTTATTGTCACGGATGATTAGTTTAAAAACTAGCATTATTTTCTATCCTATGTGTTATATATTTACTTGTTTTAGATTCAATCAATATATCGTACATCTATCTAAAGAATACACACACACATCTATATATATACATAGACACGCATATAACAGAGAACAATGGGGTAAACACTTCATGACTAAGCCCTAGTAAATAATTGTGTTCAATATAGTACATAATTTTTACGTTCAAAACAAATTGACTGATTGTGGGTAAGCCTCGACACAACCATAAGGTTGTTACCAATGGACCATGAGGAAACAAATTTGATAGTAAACAAATGGATCCAGGTCAGGTTCAAGAAATCGCTAGTAAGAGGCAAAGAATATGGCAAGTGTACTCTAGAACAAAGAACATGTGGTGTTATGGGTAGTGTTATGCGGCGTGGGGGGTATTGTTGTATTTGTATTTTGTTAGGTGCCTAGATGTGTTACCCAAAGGGGCAGATTAGAAGTGGCTTATTATTGGTTCTATTCAGACAACTGATAAAGAGGGATAACCTTAAGGTTGTATGGTGGAGTGGAGACTGTGTTTTTCAATTCCTTTCTCTGTTTTTGTTTGTTTTTTACTTCTACCTCCTTTCGGATACTCTGTTCTATGTATTCAGAAGGAAATCTTTGAATAAAGTTGTTGTACTTCCATTATTGTGTTTTGCTGTAGTAGATTATTTGTGAGTTGCTAACATAATTCAAGTTGCAGAAACAGCCTCGTGACAAAAAAAAAAAAATGCAGAAGGACAAACAATAGGTCAGAATGGGCTCAACTCCTCTCCAGACCCAACATACCGAGAGCCTTATGCACCGGATTTGTTTCTAGGGAAGAATGTTTTGATGTCTTCCTTCCTCTACCTATCTTGTTGAAAATAGTTCGAAACTTGTTAACAGAGAACCCCACGATCTCTAGAGCTAATTAATAGAGAACTCTAAACCTCATAAACCGTTTGGTGAAATATTGCTTGCTTTCCCTTTATTGAAAGGCAATAGCCTCTAAATAAGAATTACAAGCAGACTCTTCAGGAATTAATCACACTGCTATAGAATGGGAAATCCTAAACAGGAACTAACTAATAAGATTATTCCTAATCCTAATATTCCTAAATTAATAAAAATAAAACTATTAAAGAAATAACAGAATACCAAACTAATTAGGACTCTAAGACAAGATATTAAGAAATAATAAAATACTAATTATGAATCTAAAGCAACAATACGTTCCTAACAATTTGCCTTTAAGCAAATTGGCGCATCACCTATTTTAATCAAAATAGAAGGCTTTGGCATCAAATCCATGACCTCCACTTGCTCAATTCAATTGGCAAAGAATACTAATTAAGCTAAACTCAAGTAACAAAAACTTAATTTCTATTTATCATCATATATAGGAGAACACTATATTATCGTAGCAAGAAAGTCTTTGGACCATCCCCAGGTTGATAGGGAGTGAGGGTAGAGCTAGACAAAATGATAAAAATATTTTTTTTTCTCATTTTTTTTCTTTTCACGGATATAAGAAGAATTCATTATACGTACCTATATAATTATTCATCAAAGATAAGAGTATAAACATACATTCATTCAGCTTCATCAAAAACTCACCCATATACACCCTCAAGAACCCCCATCACCCTTGATCATTCTCCAAATTACAGACTGCCTCTGAACTTTTGATGATTGTATATTCAAAGTTCCTACCACCAAAAGTAAAAAGTGCTCCAAAATCAACCATCCATTAAAGACAACCACCATAAAAGTCAAATCAAATTCTTAAGAAGAAACTATCTATATGGCGAGGTTATTTTACAAAGAGCCGTCATTGATCAAGAAAGACTCGTCATTGCTCAAGAAAGACTAGTGATAGATTGAGTTAAGTAGAATTAAGATCCCTAATCAACAGAACATTCATTGATTCGTGAAGATGGCATAATTATAAGTTGCATTTATGATGGAGGGCCATTTTCCGATTCCAATTGGAATCAGATGGCATGACAATTGAATCCTATTCCTAATTGGAAATCAAAAGATACTGACAGTCTTTCGGCAAACCAAATTCAATTGGACTAATTCGGCTGACCAAATTTTGTTTATTTAAATTATTTGTTTTTCTTTTTCCTGTACAATTTAGGACTATTTTCGCCCATAAATAGCATAGAGCTGTATTACTTTAACGGACTTTCGTACTTCGATTAATAATATTTCTCTTGAGATTTCTCTCAATTCTCTTGGTTTGGTTGCAAATGGTTTGCTAGATTTACTTCTATGTGGTTAATTCTTTTCGTCAAGTTTTTTATTAAACTCTCACCACACACCTGCTGTATCGAATTAGCTTAAGAAGCTTTGATCAGGGCAAATCTACACTGCCACTAGAGTATGGGGACATGAATTGAGCTTTAGCACAGCTTGGTTAGTTTTCATAAGGTTTGACAATTCAAAACTAATGTCTTGTCTTGCTAATGGTGTAGCATTATTGATCACAATATTCTATAATCAATGTGGGCGTCAAATTTCTCCAAGATGATCGTTTATAGGCAGTGGCTAGCTTTCTTTAAGTTTGGTTTTAAGTTTGGTTATAGAAGTATTTTAATTTCACATACAATCTCAATAGAATAACACTCTGAAAAGAATACAATACTTTCATTATGCAATGCTATATGAGCTGTATTGTTCAGAAGGTTTTTACCCACTTGAACAAAATAACTTACAAATGGGTTCACACATTTTTCTCTTCTTTGTAGAGATTGGTATTTACAGAACTCAAGAAATTAGATCTCTAAAATGACAAAATTTTGGTTATTGTCACAAGATTAGAGCAAAACGTAAACAAAACGGGAATACAAAAAAATACATGATCTAGAAGGATCTAGTGCTCAATCCAATTAGGCAAGTGAAATGAATCAACAGCAACTTAGTTGTCTTCAAATCTGTCAGTTTATGTACTCTGTTTGTTTATGCGTAGGGTTGCTGCTTGTTCTATATTTACTTTGTTGTATAGTATATGTCATTTTAGGACTCGGATACAGAATATATGGTGGCAGTTAGTTCTTTTAGCATTGGATAGTGATTGCAACTGCTGCCATAGTTAAATAAATGGAAAACAAAAAGGAAGCAATTACTTCTTTTTCAAAAGAAATGATTGATCTCTATAAGATAGAAAGATCCATAAATATATATATATAGATAGATAGAGAGAGAGAGAGAGAGAGAGAGAGAGAGAGAGACTGTAACGTTTTCAAGGTTTATACCCCAAAAGATTGAAACATAATGCTTGGATATGAGCATAGAATCTAAAAGCCATTCAGGTTTCAGATTGCTCTTATACCACGTCAAATCTTTGTGGGCCCAGGGAGTTGCCAAACCGTAAATACTTAAAGACTCTTTATATTGAGGAGCTCATCTTTCACCAAAATGGCGCAGGTTTTTTTAGTTGATTTGCCATCAACCTTACAAGTCAATTCTTTCTCCTACAGTTTTCCAATGTCAAATTATTTTCCCTCTTCCAACCTTTCTAACAGAAATAATAAAAAAAAAATGCTTTACGAGCATCAGATTATACAAAGACTTAAAAGCCATCCTTATTCCTTAACTCTTATTGATTGGACCCCTAATACCTACAAGATTTGCACTCATATGCAAAGACTTCTTTTTAGTTGACTAGTACAGTGAGAGAGAGAGAGAGAGAGAGAGAGTTCCAAGAGAACTAGAAACCATAGAACAATTAGAGATTCCTATAACCACACTTTTTTCTCTTACAATTTTCCAATTTGAAAGTATATTCCCTCCAACATTTCCAACAGAAATGCTTGATAACAATGCTACAAGCATCATGTCTACAAAATATACATAAGACTAAAAGCATCCTTTATTTCTTAGTGTTTGGACCCCTAATACGGACAAGGTTTGCACTCATTTTGAATACTCCTTCTTACACTTAGATAGAACACATTCATTATTATCTTGATGCTTACAACCGTGTATGACAGTAACACAAGCCAAATTAGTTAATTATGGAGAATCTTTAGAAGTGTGACAGATGCATTATTAAACCAATCGATAATTTGGGGAATGGCTACAACAATAATAATAACAATAATAATAATAATAATAATAATAACAAAAATAATAATAATTAAAACTGCAAAAATAAACTTACCAGCAACTGACTTGGGTGGGCCGCTCTTTCCAACAGCAAAACTTAGGCCACTTGGCCGAGGAGCAGCATCTGGAGCATCACCTGGTTCATGTATCTTCTTCATATCAGGTAGAAGAATGTCATCCATGGATCTGCAGAAATTTTCAATTTGGTAATGGACATTTTCTTGTACTTGCTTCTGCTGATCACCAACTGAAGCCTTAGTTCCCATTTCAATGATCTCTTCTACATCTGCCTCTTCTGCATTCCTTCCCAATCGATTGTAGCTAAATAAATGAAAATTTTATGAGTTCTTCAAGGTAATGAATAGACAGTAAAGGTGATGAAGTTGGTATCTAGTGTAAAAAAACCATGTGATATCACAGGAGAAACTATTTACATAGCACCAAAAGCTATTAAAAAAATGTTCATCCTTGCTTGTTGAATATTCTGGAAACAGAAAATTTCAGTAACAAGATAACCATGTAAAATCAAAGGTCTTGCGAAGTGGGAGGTGCATTTCTTTCTGTTGGTCTTGGTGCCAAACAACATAAGCATTGGAGTTTAATTTTTCACACAAATTTTAGCATCATGGCAATTTTTCCATGTACCAAAAATTGAGTCATGGAAACTAAATTTTTTAAAAATAAAAGTTATTAGAGCTCATTGTCATCAAAACATTAAGCAAATATCTATGATTATTAAAAATTATCAGACTGAGCTTTATTCGCTTCCATTACTTCATCGCTTAATTGTCATCAAAACCTCAGGAAAATATCTATGGTTATCAAAATGCTCAGGTTATCAGACTGAGCATTGTTCGGTTCCAGTACTTTATAACTTGATTATGATTAACAGCATAACATCATGAAAGGAACATTCAACTCAAGATGCGAATTCGTCAAATTGTTAAATTCTGAGCTTTTCTAAGAAAGTTTATATTTAGAAGAAGCACATGTTAAAAATTTAACCATGTGAAACTTGGGATGGATGAATTTTTCAAAATCATTCAAGAGTAGCTATAATAAAGCAAGAGGATTAAAACAAGAACTGTTAATAATCAAGCATATCTGAAAATTGCATATCAGAGACCAGCATCTGTTATTAAATATTTATGGAAATAGATGAAAACGGATAAAACGAATCAAAAAATATGAGGCTTTCTATTACTGAAGGCAGTAAGCATTTCACCTAAATACCAAGAATTAATGAGTTTCTGTTTCGCACCTTTATTGCCAATATCAAGAGAAACGACCAACTAAGATAAACAAAAATCACAACAATAGATTTTTGTAATGAAGTTCAACTGTGGTTTTTTGAAATTTTAATTTACAAGGGTTAAACAGGGGTCATAATAAATGGCAAATTAAGAAAGACAAAGATATTATCATACATCAACTCAAATGACCAATCAAAATGGCAGAATACACCTAAGAACCTATCAGGTCCAACTATGAAGTAAAGCCACTCTAATCTAATAGCAGTTATTGATTGTTAATAGTTGGTTCATATTTGAGCAATATTGAGATTTTTTGTTAGCATGTGAAGAATAACTAAAATAGATGTAGTATTTTAAGGTTTAAAAAATATAGCTTTTGTATAAAATTTATGATAACACTTCATAAACAAGTTCTTTCGCAAAAATGTCAGTAACATATAGTCGCAAACTTGCTAAACTATCATATTGTATAGTTTTATTTGGACTAGGAACTCTTAGGGCAGGGAAAACGATAAAATAGCTTACTAAGCAAAACCCAAAGAGAAAGCAGAAGCTGAACTGTGACTAGACTGAAACTATTAAGCATGTATAAAAAGATCAATAACATAATTAACAAAAATTGGAAGAAAAAAGGCAATTTTTAGTCAACAAAAGTAGCCTTTAAAATTAACTCCCAAGTCCCAACAAAGTTAATACAGATAGTGAGTATTAATGTCAACTGACGTTTTGTCTGCCCGCAGTCTGAATATTAAAACTAATAAAAATACTGACCAAGTATAAAGGAAAAGACGGTTTATGTCAGCTTCAAATTGCAACTTCCTTGGATCTCTAGCAAATGTGGGACTCCTTGCCAGAGTTCTCACAGCCTGGGATTTACAGAAGAGAGCTCACAAATTTACTTAAGGAATATTGAAAGTGCTCTAGAAACTAATACTAGCTCAATGTGGGTGTACAGTTACTGCTGAATAAAGAACGAACATTTTAATCCTCTTGTTGAGAAATGGATGGAGTTCATAAATACAAAGTACAAATACCTTCTAAAGTTAGTACAAGAATCACACCACAGAAACAACTCAAATCACAGGTCTCTTTGGGGATAATGTTAAATATTAAACAGCAGATTAAATTAACTGAGAACTACAAAAAGTACATTTACATTCTACGGTCAGCTTCCTCCCTCTATGTAATAATTCCATCCCCCGCAGAAAAATAAGAAATATGAGATAAAACTTCATAGAAAACAAACAAACAAACACCAAATTAATTTGCGTCCTGCATGTTATTACACAAATCCAACAAAATAAACAGATAAACTGCGCCAAGTGAGAGAGAGAATAGATTGATACCTCTTGAAATTTGTTGAACAGAAAAGCCATCGGTAGTGGAGAAGTGTAGAATCAGCTTCCAGAAGTGGAGGTGCCCAAGTAAGTCGGCACTCTACTGCTTCGCTACTTGAACGACTCAACAGGAGGCGAGATCGATTTACTCAAAAAGCAAACGTTGTCGTTTGCTGTGACAATCGAGATAACCTACTACGAAACAGATGTCAAACATAAATTTTATTCGGTTATTAAATTTTTAAGTTCAGTCGCATAATAAGTTTACAAATCAGTTAAATAGAAACAAGGCAAAACACATTTTGAGACCTCTGAATTTTTATAGAATTTGTAATTAGTTTTTTAATCAATTTTTGAAACACATTGGGTACATGATATTTTTGTTTTAATAGTATTAGCCCCAAACTCGATACTGTTTTCTCCCGTAGGCTATAGTATCTATTCACTGGTTTTCGCAGACACGTAAGACTAAATCGGAAGTATAATTTATATTCGTAGCTATCATAAAACTGCATAGGAAGTATGATTCTAATCTCTCCAATCAACTCTAGAGTGTTCTATTTTTATCAAAAATTATGTCATGTGTCAGTGAATAGATACTGTAGCCCACAAGAGAAAAAAATATCGAGTTTGGGACTAATACTATTAAAACAAAAAAATCATATACCCAATATATTCAAAAAATTGATCAATGGACCAATTGTAAATTCCATAAAAATTCAGAGGCCTTAAGATGTTATTTGCCTAGAAACAAACAGAATTATGCATATATAAATAAAAATGTTATATATCATATATAGATTATACGTGTATATACTATTAGAGGCTTTATATATATATATATATATAAAAATTACTAGCCCCTTATCTCTGCTATGCATAAAAAGAGTGTTTGTTTAAAGTGTTAAAAGTTGCTATAGAAATTTATTATCCAAACTCTCCTTCTCCTTATCTCCATCCCCCTCGCATAAGCCATTAGAATAACTTTTTATTTGAAAATTTACCTATTTGTCTAATTCAATAACAAAAAAAATACATAAGTTGTCTCTTCCTTCTTTGTATTTTATTAGCAATAATCCTTTTTTTTAATTAACTCATGGTTAATTTATTAAATTTTTTAGTAACTGTTGCATTTTTTTTTATTTTTGACAAAGAAAACACTTTTTATTATTTTTTTCACAAATAAAACACTTTTTATTATTTTTAGTTTTTATAATTTTTTCATGATTACGGGTAATATAATAAAATAATATTGTTTTATCATTATTCATATCTAATATACCAAACATATCTTATATTATTTCTACTCAATCCTAATCTTTATCTATATCCCTATCCCTTATCTCAATCTTTATCTCTATCACTATCTCAACCCTTATCCTATCTCTATCCTCATCACATTCCAAACGATCCGAAGATTTATAATTTTATAATCTATTAATTACTTCAATGAATTGGTAAATAATCTTAACCACATTATATAAAACAATGTTAAAAATCAAATCAAACAATATGATCGGGACCATTGGAGGAGCCAGAACCTTGATACTAGGGGCAAAAACGGATGGCGACCTACAGGGTGTCACGGCAGCGAACCAATAGGCGGCGGTCAAAAGAAGGGTCAACAGTAGATTTTGGCAAAATAAAGGAGAGTAATTTTAGTTCTATCAAAAAATGTTGTGGGGAGGAGACGATTCTTTATAATATTTTAAGAAAAGATACATAAAAAAAACCTAATATAGTAAAAATTTGTCCATAGATTATATTAACTATATAGTTTTAACTCACACAAATAATGGAATTCTTATTTTTTAAGGAAAAACTTATATCATGTATTTGAAAATTACAAAAATAGATAAATAATAATAATGATAATGATACATAAAAACTAGGGGTGAGCAAAACACGGTTTGGTTTAAAAATCAAACTGAACCGAACTGAAAACCAAAATAGAAGAAAAATAGAAACCAAAACCAAACCAAAGTTCATAGGGTTCAGATAAAAATGAATCGAACCAGTTCAGTTCGGTTCTGCTTTGGTTCGAACCGAATCAGCAAAAATTTCAATTTTTTAATTTTTATTGTTATTATTTTTTATCAATTACATTTAAAGTATTACTTAAAAAGGATTTATATTACATATTTATTACTAAAGTCTCACAAATACAAACTATATAATAATATAAATATATAATATGCCAAATAAAATTTATTTATATATATATACATATTTTTTTAAAAATATTTTTTGCTATTTCGGTTCGGTTCTGTTTCAGTTTTTTCAACAAAAACCGAAAACGGAACCAAAAACCAAATTACTATTTTATAAAACCGAAACCAAACCAAATAGAGTTTGGTTCGGTTTTCATTCTCAGTTCGTGGTTCGGTTTTGCTCACTTCTAATAGTAATTGATTAAATATAGAAACCAAAACAATAAAAATACAGACGATTATGGTGTAAGAAATCCATTAGAATATCATAATTTGAAAATATCAAGAAATATATATGATTTCATCTAAAAAAGAAAGATATACATTTTATTAATGAATAATATACCTGAATATTTTTTAATATATCTTAACTCAATTGAAAAATAATATATGAATGTACTTTATATAATATTAAATATATTTATCTAAAATACCTTAAAAATATATCTAAATGTTTTGAAACATATTGAAAGGATATTAGAGCACCCGGTTACAAAAACAAGAAAAACGAATATATACATTAGATGGAGAAAGCTAATAGAAGTGGGAAGACGAAGCATATAGAAGGGATTTAATATATAATTCACGAAAGCACTACAATACATAAAATACGATTAATAATAAATCTACATACTAAAGATAACGGCATTGCCTAGAGGAAGGTCTTGGACAATAACTCACTACTAGTCACCTGAAAAATTTAGGGAGTTAGACCTCGCTCAGTGTGCTAATTATGTGCAATGCATGAGTAATTTAGCACTCATTCGATCACGCAATACTATACATATTAAATATACTATTTATGTATTCACACACCCGAATGCTATAGAACAAATAATAAATCCATATGTGGTTTCCATACATTGTGGACCCTAAACCTCAATACCCAACATATCATCATCTATATAGCCATCATGCTCTCTTAAATCCAATGACTGGGGGACCGAGAATATCTCAATCGAACCTGCACCCAGTCGGCTGGAGGACCGAGAATAATTCAACCGAATCCATACCCAGCCTCACTTAATTCCAATTCCATAATATCATGTAGCCCGAGAATAATTCAACCAAGCTTATCCATAATCCACATCAATATCATACTTATATCCCATAAACCCGATAGTACCTGTGCGCACCAGGTCCTGATGCCGCTCACCAGGAAGCATGTCCGCAACACGTATTTAAACCACAATTGGAAATATATAGATATATAATTATAAATATAGGCACCACTCTTAATGAAATAATTATAATAATCATGTAATAGAATTACACTTTGAAAATATGTCATGAATATAAATGCTAAATTAAAAATGCTCACATATTTCTATCTAATTTAATCTACTTTCTTGGCTTGGAATTGATAATTATTTATTATCAAACTTCCTACGTATCCCAAATTTCAATTTGGGAATCAAAGCCACGTAGTTCTACTTAAATTTTCATAAAATTCGACCGTTCTCAACTGTACACAAAATATAGTTTCTAATATATAATATTCATGACTACAATCCTCTATTTTTCTAAGATAATTAAGTAATATCTTATTAGAAGAATTCTAATAAATCATGTTACACAACCCAAATACTTGTCAAATACACCCATTATATTAGAGGCAATATATATATATATATATATACTCACAACTAATTTAATCAATTATGAATCAAACTATGTAGTTTATATTCACCGGGAACAACTTTGAAATTCTTGTACTAAATCTTACTTTAGAAAATTAAATAACCTTCTAATACCTTAAAAGAGATAAAACTCATGCATATAACATTATTCATATAAAATCCAATCTACCAAATTGATCTCGAATTCAACCATATGCACTTCTAGATTATTTCTCACATCCTTTTCCACATATAACCACCAATTAAACTAATTAAAAAATAATATTGGGTAATTTAACAACATTTAATAATCAGTAGGGAATAATATACTAGAAATCACCAAAAACTCCAAGAATTAAAGTTGCTCTAAATAATTATTTAAAATTTTCTAGACTTAATTTTATAATTACTGTACCTCACCGGAAAACTCTGCTGTCGCCACCACGCGCGGTGGCTGGAAATTTAAATTTTGATCCATGAGCAAACCGAGTATCATCACGCCTGTGAGCGGACGACGCGGGACTCCCTTTCGGAATGGGGCGCCTCGATCTGGGGCGGGCCCCTCCCTCGGGTTTTTATGAACGGAAATCCGCGTTTTGAAAAATAAATGGAATTCAATCTTAAAAAGAACCGAGACCTAAGTCTCGATGAATATTGTAGGAGTCGCCACCCGGCTCAGCTCAACCGGGAAATTCTTATGTAGCTGAACCGGACGAACGGCCGCTACACTATCCAGAGATTCGGGTCCGGACAAGTCCCTTATTTCGTGTCTAATTAAAATAAATATTACCAATTTTCTCGAATGGTATTTCAAAATCTAAAGTCCATTTTATTGAATATGAAAGGCATACAGCGCGCATACAAAATATATAGTACAAAAATAAAGAGAAATAAACATTAATCGGCTTACAACCAAATCGAATAGGAAAATAAAAACACTCGCGTCACTTATACAATCGCCTAGAATACACGAAAATCTAAAAAGAATTACAACCGCCTAAATACACGATTTAATCTATTAAAATACATCAAAAATAAAAATAAAATAAATTAAAACCTGCAAAACAAAAGGTTAGCACAATTTATACGGCACGCCACGAGTTGGACTCAAACAGACAGAATTGAGAAATCGAGAATTGGGGGCATGCATTTAGGGGATAATCGGGTTGGCTCGGCTAGCCGGCCCGATTAGACCTGGAAAACATTTTGAAACGTCCCTGTATTTTTGGTTTTTTGTGGGAAAAATTATTTTTGAAAACAATTTTACCGATTTACATGCATTGTTATATATTTAAGTGGGTCGGTTTTCAGGAGAAATGGGTCTCCGTCGTTGAATTGTTCTAAATGCAATTTTACTAAAAAATGAATCTATGGTCGTGATGCACACAACAAAATTCATTTTGATGATTTTTGGGGTTTTCTAATTTTTTTTGGATTTTTTGGGAATTTTTGGGAATGAAGGTTGAAATTCTGATTCTGGAATAAGGATTACAGTCGTACGACTGTAGTTTACAGTCGTGCGACTGTAATCAGTCCAGGATCAGAATTTCGCCAAAAATCATTTTTAATCAAAAACTTGAGGAAAAAATAACTGGAAATTAAGAACAGTCATACGACTGTATATACAGTCGTACGACTGTTCATGAAAACCAAGAACAGTCGTACGACTGTTCTTAATTTCCAGGAACAGAAATACGAAAATGCAGCAAAAATGCACAAAATTCACTTCAAACGCCCAGAAAGCGAGGAAAAGTGTAAGGAAAAGAAGTGACTACCTTTTTAGAAGCTATTCCAAGTCGTTTTGACCCCTGGCGTCGCTCCGATCCCAACAAATTCGCACTTTCCCCTCTGGAATTGAAGTTGAGAGCTTTTTGTCCAAAATCCAAATTGCAAGGGTTTCTGATGGTTTAAGTCCGAGTTCTTGATTTGGTTATGTAGTTAATTGATTAACCTAGGGATTTCTAACAAATTTTAACCTTAATTTCGAGAGATTAAAGAAAATCAAAATGAAAGAAATGAGTTTTTTTGTGGTTTTCTTTTCTTTTTCTCTCTCTTCTCTTTTCCTCTCTAAGTTGCTCCTCACTAGCCCAATCTCCCCTTCATTTTTGCTCCTTTTTCTCTTTTTTATCTCTGCCTCCTCCCCTTGCTTGCTGCAACAAGGGAGCAATTAATGCTCCTTTTCTCTCTCCTTCATTTTTGCTGCAGAGGTATGGGCCTCTGCAGATTTTCCGACATTACAGTCGTACGACTGTAATTTTTAAATTACAGTCGCACGACTGTAATGATAGTCGTGACGACCGTTTTTTTTTTTTTAAGTACAGAAAATTCCGGCGCTTACAGCTGCCCCTCGCGTGACCAAATTCGACATCTAGCTCCAGGTCTATAATACCTGCGATGATGAATTTGAGAGCGTGAATTAAAGCGCCGCGAACACTGGAATGAATCTTCTGATGAGATAGGCCGATACCGGGTCTAGGTTACCCGAGGCGAGTTGATGAAGAGATTAGCCGATACCGGGTCTATGTTACCCAAGGCAGGTTGATGAAGAAATTAGCCGATACCGGGTTTATGTTACCCGAGGCGAGTTGATGAAGAGATTAGCCGATACCGGGTCTATGTTACCCGAGGCGAGTTGATGAAGAGATTAGCCGATACCGGGTCTATGTTACCCGAGGCGAGTTGATGAAGAGATTAGCCGATACCGGGTCTAGGTTACCCGAGGCGAAATTGATGAAGAAATTAGCCGATACCGGGTCTATGTTACCCGAGGCGGGTTGATGAAGAAATTAGCCGATACCGGGTTTATGTTACCCGAGGCGAGTTGATGAAGAAATTAGCCGATACCGGGTCTATGTTACCCGAGGCGAGTTGATGAAGAGATTAGCCGATACCGGGTCTAGGTTACCCGAGGCGAACTTTACTGGGGAAATAGACGAAGCTGATCTGGGCCGATACCGAGTTTACATTACTCGAGGTGGATCTATCGGGGAATTTGGATGATGGAGCGGATCTGGGCCGATGCCGAGCCTACATTACTCGAGGCGGACTCGCTGGAGAAAGTTGAGATAATGGAGCGGACCTGGGCCGATACCGAGTTTACATTACTCGAGGCGGATCTGCTGACTTGCTGAGGATATTGAGCTGGGGATGAATTCCTGCACTTAAAATGGCAAGTCTTCGTTCTTTGATCGAGAGATTTTTAAATAAAAATTTTTACCTCTTCGATCAAGAATGAAGACTAGCCGGGGATAAGTGACTGATATATGCAATGTATGGATGCATGATGATGTATATGTACATGTATGTATTTTCTGTTATTGGACGTTTCTGTCCTCCGCTGGGGAGATATGTTGTGCCCCTGGTTGATTTCGCTTTTCTTGGGGAATTGTTTGATGATTATCAAAGAAGTGAGGTGACTGCTGGGGAAATGATCGTAGTATTCCTTGTACAGATTCCGCTGGGGAACAGTGTAGTGACTTGATTGGGGATATAATTATGATGTTCTTCATGCAGATTCTGCTGGGGAATAGTAGGGGAAATTCTGCTGGAGAGTGATGTGACAAATTCTGTGGGGAATACTGGGGACGTTCTGTTTTTCCTGCTCCGTGGGAAGTTATGAGTTTTTTTTTTTTTTTAAGTGCTCTAATTTTTGCCTGGGTAGCCCAAATCAGGTTTTCAGCCCAGCGAGCCGCTCTAACTTTTGCCTAAGGCGCCTTTTCGGTTTTCACCTTAGCGAGCTTTTCATATGCCCTAACTTTTGCCTAAACTGCCCGATATGGGTTTTCAGCTTAGCGGGCCGCTCTAATTTTTGCCCGAGGTGCCTTTTCGGTTTTCACCTCAGCGAGCATTTTATTTTTTATTTTTTTATTTATTTATTTTTTTTTTTTAGACTTGACTAAAATGGTGTTGTGACCCTTTATTGCTCGTTTGGGAAGATGAACTGGACTTTAGAGGACGATAAGAGATTTTAAATTGCATGTATTCGATACATTTTCATTTGTCAAATAATGCGATGATATTGATCAGTTGAATGCAAAGTGCTTTCTTTGAGTGCGTGTTTATGCAAGACAACTTTGTTTGTGCATTTGTCATAACCATGCAAATATATTTAAACAAACACTTCACTTTATTGATGAAGTCAAAATGAGTACATTTGAAACAAGTTGGCTCCTAAATGACACACATTTCACATCGTGCCAGAATCCGTCACCAGTCGTCCTTTTCAGATTTTCCGACTGATTATTTTCTCTCGTGTCTTAATTTTTGCCTAGACCGCTCCTTTCGAGTTCGCAGCCTAGCAGACTTTTTTTTTTTTTTTTATACATGATAAAGCTTTAGCTTGTCTTGGTTGATCGGATTGGCGAACTCATTCCCGTCCATGTCCATAATGCTGACAGCGCCTTTTGATAGCACCTTCTTCACCACATATGGTCCTTCCCAATTGGGTCTGAACTTGCCTCTAACATCAACATTTGAAGCCCTTAGTTGCTTTAGAACCAAGTCTCCTGCTCTCAACTGCCGCTTAGAGTACTTCACATTTCGATTATAGGCTCTAGCCATTCTGCGCTGATATATCTGCAGGTGATCCAGTGCTTTTAGTCGCCTTTCATCTAATGCTGCCAACTGTTCATACCTGGCTTGAACCCATTCAGTCTCTGGTAATTGAGCTTCCAGGGCAACTCTGAGTGACTTGAGTTCTATCTCCACTGGCAACATTGCTTCCATTCCATATACCAAGGCATAAGGAGTTTCTCCTGTCGGCGTTCTAACACTGGTTCTGTAACCCCAAAGAGCATAAGGTAGTTTATCAGCCCAATCCCTGTAAGTGGTTACCATCTTTGATAAGACCTTCTTTATTGCCTTATTAGCTGCTTCTACTGCACCATTAGCCTGTGGTCTATATGGAGAGGACTTATGATGTTCAATTCTATGCTCTGCAAATAGCTCAGTTGTTGCCCCTTGAAACTGTACTCCATTATCAGTTACTATGTGGTGAGGAATCCCATACCGAGTGAAGATGTTCTTCCGGATGAACTTGACCATGTGCTTGGCTGTAACATTAGTGAAGGATTCCGCTTCGACCCATTTGGAGAAATAATCAACTGCCACAACTATGAATCTATGCCCATTAGATGCAGCTGGATGAATTTCACCAATCATATCTATCCCCCATGCTGAAAACGGCCAAGGAGACGCTAGATTCTGAAGTTCAAGTGGAGGAAGATGACTAATGTCTGCATAGATCTGACATTCATGACATCTCTTCACTTTTCTTATACAATCTACTTGCATTGTCATCCAGAAATGCCCTTGTCTCATTATCTTCCCAGCCATGGCAAGTCCATTCATATGTGGCCCACAGGATCCTGCATGTACCTGCTGCATCACATCCTCTGCTTCTCGTTCTGTTAGACACCTTAAAAGGACTCCATGTGTTGTTCTTTTGTATAACTTATCCTCGAAGATTCTGAATTAACTAGCCAGTTTTCTCAATGTCAACTTATCAGCAGCGCTGGCCTCTTCTAGGTACTTTCCCTCCTTAACATACCGATAAATGTCAAAGAACCATGGCTTTTCTTCGGCTGATAATTCCATTACTTCATGCACTTCGAAGCAAGGATACCTGGAAGTGGCTATAACCAGTGGTTAAGCTTGTGTCTCTTCTGGATTTTCCCACATGGAGGACAAAGTTGCTAATGCATCAGCCATCTTATTCTCATCCCTGGGGACATGTCTGAATTCACACTGGCCGAATAAACCCTTCCTGAACTGTAGCAGCTCCAAATAAGGCCGTAAGGCTTCTTCTTTTAGTTCCCACTCACCCTGAGCTTGCTTGATCACTAGAAGTGAATCACCGACAATTAAGACATCATTTGCTCCCAAGGTTAATAGAGTCTCCATTCCAAACAAGCACGCTTCATATTCTGCCCCATTGTTGGTTACAGGAAAGATCAGCCTTTTGGATAAAGGAATGACCTCACTATCCGGTGTTGCTATAAGTACCCCGATTCCAGTGCCTTTTCTGTTCACTACCCCATCGAAGCACATGACCCATCTTTTCACTTCCACCATGGCTAACTGCTCATCAGGGAATTCCAGGTTCTCTGTGTATTCTGATTCTAGGGGTTGGTTTGCCAGAAACTCTGCCACGGCTCGCCCTTTAATGGTTTTCTTCGTGATGTACTCGATGTCGAATTCAGACAAAAGTAACAACCACCTGGACAGCTTCCCAACCAATGCTGGTGCTTTGTAGAGGTACTTCATTGGATCCACCTTAGCCACAGCTTATATCTTGTAGGATTGGAAATAGTGGCGCAGCTTCTTGGTCAACCAAATCATCGCCACACATGTCTTCTCCACCAGTGTATACTTGGTTTCATACTCCAGCAATTTCTTGCTAAGGTAATAGATAGGATATTCCTTCTTGCCATCTTGTTCCTGTGCTAGCATTGCCCCTATAGAGGATTCCTCAACTGCCAAATACAAAATCAGGGGCTTCCCTGGAATTGGAGGACTCAACACTGGTGGCTTTACCAGGTAAGCCTTGATCTTCTCAAACGCCAGCTGACACTTGTCATCCCACACAATTGGCTGATCTTTCTTTAATAGCTTAAAGATTGGCTCACAAGTGGAAGTTAGCTTGGCTATGAAGCGGCTGACATACTGCAAGGAACCCAGGAATGATCTGACTTCCTTTTTTGTCTTTGGAGCTGGCATATTTTGGATGGCTTTGCTTTTATCTGGGTCCATTTCTATCCCCCTCTGGCTAACTACATAACCCAACAGCTTCCCTGAGGCGACCCCGAATATGCACTTCTTGGGGTTAAGTCGCAAGTTGTACTCTCCAATGCGTGTTAGAAATCTATCCAGGATAACAGGGTGTTCCTCCCGGGTTGTTGACTTAACAAACATATCATCGACATACACTTCAACTTCTTTATGGATCATATCGTGCAACAGAGTTGTGACAGCCCTCTGATAAGTGGCACCGGCATTCTTTAATCCAAAAGGCATCACTCTGTAGCAGAAAGTACCCCATTCGGTGATGAATGACGTCTTCACCTTGTCAATTACATCCATCAGGATCTGGTTGTACCCTGAAAAGCCATCCATGAAGGAGTACATCGCCGCTTTTGCTACGCTATCAACTAGGACGTCAATATGAGGTAGTGGGAAATTGTCCTTAGGGTAGGCCTTGTTCAAGTCCCTGTAGTCGACACATACTCTGAACCTTCCATCCTTTTTAGGCACGGGGACAATGTTGGCTAGCCATTCCGTATACTCCACCACTTCGAGGA